>OX451212.1:5007878-5597777 GCA_949628255.1 Macrophya alboannulata | reverse complement strand
GCGATTGCGAGTATAGGTGTGTATGTATGTATGTACATATACCTACCTGTATGCAATTATGCAGTGCATGCAAAACGTTAAATTTTGCAAAACTGATGATATTTATTTGACTAGAGAATCGTGAATAAGTATCAATATCAAAAATTCATTTATTTCAAGCTGGAAAAATTACCAGCCATTCAACTATAGGTACCGTGTATAACAATAATGTGGAAAAAAAGAAATGAGAAATTAACTTATTTGTCTTGAGCATATAATTGTCCGAAAGAAATAATTAAGATATATGTTCATTCGGAAACAATTTTTAAGCAATTCAAATCAAATCCGTATGATAATACATGTATATATATATATGGGGCATTCTATACCAATTCGACCCGGGCCTGACCTCTCAGATCTGGTCCGCGATTTTTTGTATCATTCTTCTGACTCCAAATAGCAATTAGAATTTTTTTTCTCAATTCTCAAAAATTCTGTGTCAGAAATAAAAAACGTCTGGGCTTTGCCGCAACCTGTTTTTTTTTTTTAGCTTTTTGAACGAAAAAAAGTGAGAAAAAAAAATATATAAGCAAAGGTCAATTTACATAATATACTTCACAAAAATCTGAGCAAAATTCTCAAAAATCCGGTACCATGCATTTGCAATTATTTTAATTTATTTGATTTGATTTTATTTTATTTTTTTTCAAATTTTCTTTACGTTTATTATAATTATTCGCTTAAACGTATCTTTAACCTGTGTGGGCTGTTCTCTCTGGTATAGAAGGCATGCACCAGATAATTCAGCATCTAATTATACACAGCTAACAAGTAGGTATAACGATTAGTCATTAAATCGTTATATAGACATATATAGACATATATATATATATATATATATATATATATATATATATATATATATATATATATATATATATATATATATATATATATATATATATATATATATATATATATATATATATATATATATATATATATATATATATATATATATATATATATATATATATATATATATATATATATATATATATATATATATATATATATATACCTACTTATATACCTATATACCGCAGCAATAATAGGACAAGACGATATAACTAATAATTGAAAGTTATAGATATAAGGTGTGGAGGGAATAGGTATAAAGGGAAGCGAAGGAAAGGGGAAGAAAATACGGATAAGAATATATATATATACATATACATATACATATTATACTAATATGTATGTATAGTATGTATAGGAAGTGTGCGGTAATTTTCTCACGTATTAATTACGTGATTTTGTATTGCATCGGAATCAAAGCTTACGTATACTTATACATATATGTATGATATATACTATCGTAATATCGGTATAAGGATATATATTTACACCCTTTCCCCTTATAATTATTATTTGCCAATCATTACATATATATACATGCGAGTACATAGATATATATATGTGTACGTGTATACACGTTAAATTACAAGCCCAGAAATGATCAGCTTCTAATTACTCCCCTGTACAATATTCAATTGCACAAATCACGTACCTATACTATACCTACTTGATGTATTTGACTAACAATAAGTGTATGAGATTTATCTCGGACTGATATAACGTCGTATTTAATTATTATTATTAAAGAGGAGGACTATCTTTTAACGAAAATTGAAAAAAGGAGAATCAAAAAAAAAAAAATCATAGATCTCATTGATCTCGAAGTTGTATAGGTTAAATAATTATAATAATCTGTGGATGTGGATCTGGATCGTTCGGTTCGTCGTCGACATTCCATCGGATAGTCTGAGCCAGTTTTAAGACTTCTTTGGCTCGATCGTAAATTCCTTATGGGGGTCGGTCGTCGGATCGACACTCGAGAGACTTGAGTATTTTCTGAGCGTCAATCCGATCGGTAGTAAAGTGACAGCAACGTGCGCGAACATTCAACATTGAACGAGGCGTCGCGGTCGTGTCGCGTCGCGTCACAAGGAGCAGGAGCAAAAGCAGCAGCAGCAGCAATAGTCCAGCGGACGACGCCGACGCGACGCGACCCGACGCGGACGCGGACGCGGACGCCGCGTCGCTTAGTAGCCACGTGACACAAGGCCGTCGTATTACCTTGATCTCCGCTCTCTTCCACGGTCTCCCCGTACGTTGTCGTTGTCGTCGTCGTCGTCGTCGTCGTTTTCGTCGCCAACGTCGTCGTCGTAGTCGTCGTAGTCGTCGTACGTATGAATGTACGTATGTACCTACGTTTGTACATAATATATGATATATAGACCGAGTTGAAATTTCGAATTTAAAAAAAAAAACCCCGAAGGTTCAAAGTTTTGAATTTTAATATTATCGACTCACAGTTTTTGGAAATAAATATTTACCGGGAAGTTTACATAGTGGCTTTGAAAAAAAAAAAAACTGCAAATCTAAAAATTACCGAAGATTCAAAATTTCGAAAGCTAAAGATCGGAAAGGCCAAAATCTCCGGAACTTGAAATTCACGCATAGATTGAGCGTCGTCGTGTCTCTCGATTGAATTTTCAGAATCTCGAACTTTCGAAATTTTGAGTTGTCTGCATACCGATCTTTTCGAATTTCAATATTCTGAACTTTGACGTTTATACAAAAATTCTGAAATCGTCTAAAATGAATTCGTAATTTTGTCCATTTGTAAATTCAACCTTATATAGCCCGCCCAGGTATAAATATAAATATATATGAACGTGTATGTTGTTTGTTATTCTACATTGTACATACCTACGTAATACGTATGTACATATTATATCCATAAATATGATGTAATTACACGGTACAATCATCACGTAATAATTTATATATATATATATAGTCGTTATTTTACGATGATAAACTCTATATTCTATCCATAATAGACAGGGTTGATATACATTAGCTTACGACGCACGTGAAATGTACCTACGGTACGTCCCTGGCAACGTCACATATTGCGAATAATCGTTCTTTCCAACTCGCGTACTTAGACGATCGCTGCATTTTTTCCCCGTATATAATATAATACACGCTGCAACTCGTAATCGCGAAAAAGAAAAAAAAAAAAAAAAAAAAAACAATACTTAAATGTTTAAGACATTAAAGAAAAATGACGTGTGGCACGAACTTGAACAAACTGTCGATTATCAATAACGTTCTTTTCAGCAACATATTATAATTATATATATACTTTTACATTCTCAACATTTTTTTTTTTTTTTTTAATTTATTTGAATTTCAATCGATTCATCCGCATAAAAATGCTTCGCAGCTTTTGAATTTCCGCAACTCTCTTTGTACAGGTATGTGTTCGATCGTTCCATGAATGCACAGTACAATTGTTCATAAAACTTGCCTGTTACTGCAGTTATATACATACATAGGTGCATACCTACAATCCACACAGCATGTATATAATATACATATACATATTTCGTAATTTTAATACCTCGAGGTACGCTTGTTGTGTATAGTGACCAAAGAATAAAGATTTAATCAATGTTTAATTAAGAGTAATCATATTTGCAGTATACCTATAACATATATCTATAAGGGGAATCACGCCAGTTATTATAAAACACCTTCGGTTGTTTTTTTTTTTTCCTTTCTTCTTCTGATGTAAAATATGCCTTATCTATTTATCTATATTCTGTGTATCAATTATAATTATTATTATTATTATTATTATTATTATTATTAGTGACAGTATGTACATTTATCTTGAAGATAATAATAATAATAATTTTTTGTTTTCTATATTTTTCGATCTGGTATATGGGTAGGTAGGTATATAACGGGTATATGTATATTAAGAAACGCAATCTCGAATCGCATATAAACAGTTTTACATACAGATATAGTACATAGATACAAGTATACATAGGTATATAAATACATGGAATAAATGTTTAGTCATTTGCTGTTAATCGAAACGATATCGTGGTATACTTTCACTGGCAAAATTTTAATCGCTATATGTTACGAACGCCGGTTTTGTATATTTAAATACTGCATGTCAAAAACGTAATTGGAATATCTATTATTAAAAAAAATTAATAATAATAATAATAGGACGTGATTGATGAACAATGAAGATTTGAAACACTACGGTTGAAAAACTTATGATAAATAAATATAACCAAATCGATATTAGTTCGGAATAATTAAAACCATTTATGATCGACTTATAAATATAGAAGTTAATTGAACATATAAGACTGTACTAATTAATCGAATTGAATATGTACAATATAATAAGAAAAAATAGTATCCGCAGCCGGTAGGATTCGAACCTACGCTCCCAGAGGGAATCTGATTTCGAGTCAGACGCCTTAACCACTCGGCCACGACTGCCGTTGAAAGAATAATTTTCTTTACACTAGGGGTGTCATCCCCTGTAAACTTTGATTATAAACAACTAGAATTGAAATGATTGAAGAAGAAAAAAAAAAACTTCTCGCACAAAATTAATCAGATAATTATATTATTATTATTATTATTATTATTATTTTGTACACAATAATTCAAATATATACGCGTATCGGATCAATACTGAGATTCAAACTCGTACCCCGTATATATAGATGTACATATATAACGGATTGTAATTTATTTCGTGTTGATTATTATAACGCGAGCTGGTTTATCCGTTTCCAATATACCGGTAACATTATTTCCTGAATTATTTATTCTATTAAGATTTCCTTTCAGATTTTGTTAATAGGCGCATTACGTTATATATTGTAAGTGCTAACAGCACTTTGGTCTGCATACACCGAGAATGGGCATATTTCGCGATAATACATACCATACAACGGTTAACTCGCGTCTCCTGTGTATAGAAGTACCAACTTCTTCAAATGGCGTTAAATAAATTATATGTGCATATAAATATTTATGTAACTATATAAATTTTGAAAAAATCATCAATTATACCGTGTCCATGGGTATATATTGCTTTCACCGTGAAACACTACATACATATTTACATACTCAATGCTTATGTGCAAAAAAAAAAAAATAAAGAAAAAGTTATCGGATAGTTATATCCAATTAGTGAATTAAATATCTAGAGCATTGTAGATTGTATTTGCGGCACGCGAAATTTTTAAGAAAGTATCATTATTATAGGTGGGTATATATGAGAAATTTATCTTCACTGTATATAAATATATGTAATAATATATTTATAAACTTTGATTTATCAGAGTACAGAACTAAAATAATTGATGAATTAAAACGATTCCAAATCTATTATAGTTACATGATCAATTTTTATACTCGATAGTACCGAAAATTATCGTTATTATATATTAAACAAAATTTATTAATTCAATTAATGAGAAAAGTTTTCTATCCGTATAGGTTTGCGTATATACGTGAATTGGATTTTGGTAATTTTTCGACGGTATAGATGTATACGTATGTAGGTATACGTATAATGGTATAAAGAGGTCGTGATCGATCGTGATCGGTGCACAGCTGGCGAAAGTCGATGTTTCAAAAATTCTTTCTATATATAGTATATAATGTCGGGAGAAGAGAGAAGAAAGGAATCGGAGAAGGGAAATAAAATGTGTAATAAAATAAAAGTAAAATAAGAAAATCTCTCTGAAAAAAAAAAAAAAATCCGAATAAATTATATCTAAGAATGATTATATCCGAATCCCCAATCCGAATGATTATCTAAAGATTAAAACTAAAAATAACCACCGATGTATGAAAAAAAATGAAAAAAATAAATATGAAAATATGAAAAAATAAAAAATTATCAACGATCGCACAAATTGGCAGGTTAATTAACTACCTATCTATATACAGGAGATATTTAATCCCACCCGCACGATCGTAAATCTCGAATTAATATAATAGTTAAAAATAAAAGAAATAAAAAAAGTTGGTATATTAGCGTTCCTTACGGGATAAATTTCTCTGCGACGTTCGGTTTCTTAAATATATATGTATAGGTATATACTTATAATATATATATATATATATATATATATATATATATATATATATATATATATATATATATATATATATATATATATATATAATAGAGAAGTTTATTTATGCAACAGAAAAGCAGAAAACTTTTTTATGCGGTTCAACGAACCAATAGAAAAAGTAAATAATATAAAAAAATGAAAATAGATAAATATTGAAAATAAGTAAATAATTATGATAAAATATGACAGAGAGAGAGAGAGAGTAAAGTATATACATATACCGTATGTACATGTGTGTAATGATAAGAATAGATAATGGAGTAAAATAACCAGAATCACATAATATTGTTGTTCGAGAATAGGAAAAAAAAAATTAAAATAATAATAAAAAAAGAAATAACGAACAAGCTTCGACAGAGATATAGCGTAGACATTTCTTTCAAGGACCATTAACTATCTAGATGTGGCCGACTGACTACCCGAGGGAATCCGGACGTGTACCGGTCATAATCAACGATCTCTCAAGTCCGTTTGCGGTTGACTTTACTGTTACAGATCGCGTCCTTGCGCTGGAGGTAACTGCTAACTGCTCACCGCTTACTGCCAAGTTCCACGCGTTAGCTCAATCGAGTTTTAGGATTTAGGGTTTAGATTCAGATATTCAGATTCAGGTTTGTGGGATAGGTAAATTCTCTGCGTCTATTATCCGGCTGCAATGTACCTGATTCAATTAATACACATTATTCAATGTATATAATGTGTATTGTTATATAGGTATATATAATACGTGTGATCAATTCTATAAACGACAATATACTCCGGCTGTATTACGTCGTAGTGAAAAAAAAAAAAAAAAAAAAAATTAAATGAAAAATTAAAAAGAGTCCGCAACAACAAAGCTAACCGAATCGCCGTTAATGTGATCTGGCTTATGGATAACATTGACCGACATTGATAATAATTTAATATTCAATTAGAAATCCGTGGTGGCCTAATTCTTATATAAGCCGTCAGAACACTGAGATATTGGATTTTGCAATTAACCCGGACGAAAGTATTTTTTTTTTTTAATTTTTTCTGCTCTTTTGTTTCTTTCTTTTACATAATATTATATATATTACATATACCTATATAGGCATGTATGTACGGACTTTGTACAAAGGATTGCCTGGTGTATATATATATATATATATATATATATATATATATATATATATATATATATATATATATAATATATATATATATATATATATATATATATATATATATATATATATATATATATATATATATATATATATTTTTATATATATATATATATATATACCTATACCACCTAATTAGTTTCTATGGCTCTCAGTTTTCCTTGCGTTAAATTAACGAAAAGAAAAGTAGATTCGCGTTGTCTGATTCGCCATTGACTTGTATACGTCTCTATGATACAGATTCTAATGAAATCAAAAACGATCGATTATTGCGAAACCTTTTTTTCTTTTTTTTTTTTTTTTTTTTTTTTCTTTTTAACGCAGATATGTCGGATAGGAATACATATACCGTGTGGATTCGACTGAGGTCTGATTTATGAGGTTGAAATATATATACCTATAGAATACGATGATCGGATCCTCGCCGAGAGGCAACTATAAGGTATATCTACGTTAATTGATGTTAATCGTTACAGCTGTCAGTCCGGCTCAATCGTGTCGATTCATATATATGTACCCGCATTTAAATCAGAGTATTAACGCGTTCGGGGATTTAAAAGAAATAAAAAAAAAAAAAAGAAATAAGAATCAAAAGCCGATTTCATTTACTCATATACGATTTTACATACCAAGAATATTACGTAAAATTCACTCAGGTATAAGGCTTTGGGTGTTTTTTTTATTCTTTCATTTTTCTTTTCCACGGTTTTTGAACGGTAAAACTTACAAGTCTCGTGACGTAAAAATTAAAAAACTTGACTTGCAAAATCAATCGTGCAGAGGAAAAAGTAAACGGAAAAAAAAAAAAAAAAACGAAAATTGAAATTTTTACACAATTTTTTGGTTGATTGTTTTTTTTTCTTTTCTTTTCTCTTTTTCTGTTCCTCATACCTGTCCCCTGTTTGTAAAATAATTTATGATAATAATATATAGGTATAGTTTTAAATGTATATATCTGCAGCACGATTTTACATGTATTACGTACGTGTGTATGAGTACATTCATACCTACCTATAGATATACGTGAATTTAATGGCAGCGTTCTAGAATTTTGCATAAATATAATATCCTGGAGCCCTGCAGTCGCAGGAGCCTGGTTGCGTATTATCGGAGTTAACAGGTTCTTACGATAAAAATAAACCGGGTGTCGTGATAGTTTTGCGAAATCGAAAAGTTTAATCTGTAACGCGTGTCACGTACTGGATCGGTTCGGAAATAACCTGCAGGAATTATTTAACGATATATACTAGTGCTGGGGCTCGCGGGTTTCACGAAGATTTTTCAATTTTTCAATTTTTCAATTTTTTTCGAAATAATTAAAAACCAAAAAAAAAAAAAAATACATTACTATTCGTCTGTACTTGAGAGAAGGAGATAAGAAGGGGAAGAGGGAAGAGAGAAGATAAAAGAAATAAAAAACTAATGAAATAAAAATGAAGAATGGAATAAAGAAGAAGAAGAAAAAAAAAACGACGTTTCGTTAAACAGAGTCGGTGTATGCATTTCGGCGAGAGAAAAATCACCACTTTCTCTTCGCATTGTGAAACCAGGTCACATAGTACAAGATACAGGGAAAATTCCCCCCCCCCCCCCCCCCAGGGGGAGGGGGAGGGGGAGGCGACGCCACGATCATTCTCTGGCCCCGGCGTCGCGACGCCACGTTACCGCCACCGCCACGCCTCGTAGCACACGCACGCACGCGTGTTATACGTACAAGGAACGCATGGACATTTATATATGTATACGCACTTATTGCCGTTTTCTCGTTGGCAGCTCCCTATTATATGCTTATATTGCCTTTTTATGTACATACGCACACGCGTATATATAAGCATATCATGTACACACATTATAGGGAACGTATATATAGAAATATCGCAAAGTTGAATTATGCAGATACACGATGAATTAAAAATCGACTTTAACCGCGATTATAATAGTAGATAATGTACTATATATGCATGTACTACTACTTCTGTGCAGCAATGTTTTATAAATGGTGCGCGACGACTGAAAGTTGCAGCCAATTTAATTTTTTTTTTTCTTTTTTTTCTTCCTTTTTTTTTTCCGCAATAATTATGATAACCGGACAAGGACTTTTTGCGATAAGTACATTCCTCCGCAAAGTTGTTTTTTATGTAATTATATTGTATATTATATCATATCATATTCGTTGAAAATTCTTTTTAATGTACTAATAACTTGGCGCGAGACTCTGCCGAGTCTCTTGATCGTATCACGTATAAAATTCGTGATATTAGCTTCCCTCCGTAAAACTTATATCGGTACATATATAGGTAACACATACCTGCATGCGGGTAGGTAACAATAATTTGACTATCGGTTGACAAATCGTTCTCAATTATATCAAACTCTATGATACAATTGATCTTCACTCGATATAAGTAAAATATCACTTCGAATCGTAAATTGAACGAAAAAAAAATACTGAGGCAAAGTCGAAGAAAAAAAAAAAATGGAAAAAAAGAGTGAAAGAGGAAACAGAAAAAAAAAAAAAAAAAAAACTGGCGAGATCGCATCGGTATAATATAATACAGATCATTTCATACGGTATATATATATATATATATATATATATATATATATATATATATATATATATATATATATATATATATATATATATATATATATATATATATATATATATACATATTATGTAATATATATTGATTCGATCAACTCTCCATAACGCACGCGATTTTAATTCCACTCTTATAAGTTTAGAGTTGTTGTCAGTGTCAGAGATCGAACAGTTATATATATATATATATATATATATATATATATATATATATATATATATATATATATATATATATATATATATATATATATATATATATATATATATATATACCTATGTATATCATATGCAGAGTGTTAATATATCATCTCTGATATAGTTAGATACTCTAATAAAACGTATATAGGTAACACACTTAGCCTTTTACTTTTAAAACGAAAATATCAATCTCATCTCAATACCTACATACAACATTAATAATAATATAATCGCTTTATATATATATACATACAATAAGCATATACCTATACGCATTTACATACCCATATATATGTATCTAAATATATATCTAATATACTACGATCTCTTAATTAATAACTAGCGTCTATGTAACAAATCGACTCGCTACCATATACATTACCATAATTACCATAATTTCCAAGGTTAAGATCGGCTCTGGTTGACCCCTGCAGTTGAGAGAGAAAAAAAAAAAAAAAAAAAAACGAAAAAAAAATTAATGTTCGAAATTATAAATCGTTTAATTTCTAATAGTTTTACTAATTTAACCGATCAATTAATCGCATCTGTGTATACATATACATATATATGTATATTTTGTATGATAATCTCACGCGTTATAATAGGGCGGCGAAATTCTCACGTGCAAAAAAAAAAACGAGAGAGAGAGAGAGAGAGAGAGAGAGAGAGAGAGAAAAAAAAGAAAGAAAACAATTTACGATATACCTATACGTACGTGTATACAGGTATATATGTAATATGTAAGAGAGATATTTATCTCGTGGGAGGAGGTGCCGCCCCCGCCTCGGGCAAAGTTTCACTCCAGTGGTCCAGTTTGGTCGGGTGAAAAAAAAAAGAAAAAAAAGAAAAAAAAAAAAAAATGGAATGAGATAAAGAATAAAAAATGCTTGATTATACGGCCGTTAGTCTGGTCCGTATATATCTTTATTTCACAACTTATGTATGTATGTGCATATCGCGTATAGAGTAGTACAACGCGCCCGGTTACCTGACACCGGGTTACCCCCGCGTCGATTTCTTAGCACTCCGCTGCGTTTAAAGAAGTCAAACTCCGCACGCAGCGTGACTATCCGACGCGGTTACATGTATGTACGTATGTACGTATGCGTGTATGTGTGTATGTACCTGCGCAACGATTACGATCAATCTTATCCATTTTCACTTTACAAATTTCTTATTTTTTTTTCTTTTTTTACATTTAAAATTTTTAATTTTCTATTTCCTCTTTTAACGTCAACTCGTATATTATTCGATATCTCTTATATATCTTCGCATTGATCTTCTATTAGTCGATAATTTATTTTGTATACAGGAACACAAACGTCTCTCATAATCTGCAGAAGAAGAAATAAATTATTCTCAGGACGTTAGTTTATTTAAAAAAAAATAAATAAAAAAGAACAGAGAAAAGAAATGAGATTGATGACCGTTCACGTCGTTCTTCAAGTATCGTATATATGTTAAGGTAAATGTCATCGATGATCACAGAGATGGGTATGCAATGTATACAATGTATATAAGTAGATATACATTAATTCCTTCCTCTGAACCATTAGAGTCGAAATAAATGTTTAATTTGAACAGTATATTATATATGACTAATCTGCAAACGGCGTCCTTGCAGCTCGGCGCGACAACTGGTTAAATTAACTTTGACGTGTGAAAGGTGCGATAAATTGAAACTTTTTCCATGATTTATCGCAAAAAAAAATAATCCCACACACGTTCAATCAATATGCGAGTATTGTACCAGAGGAAGAAGTATAGGAGTGAAGAATCCAATTTTTTCTTTCTTTCGTTCTTTTTTTCTCTTCGTCTTGTGTAGGTATAATTATAAAATATTGATCCTTGAATAATACCATCGCAATTGTTAATTTCAATCGGGTATTATAGATACTCGAAGATAGATATGTATACCTACCTTCATACATACGTACATACATACATACGTATAACGTAATACATACGTATAACGTACATAGATTTCTCTTAATTGAATCGAGAAACTGTGTAGCAAATATATATATATATACGTATATGTGGTGGTTATAATCGCGACGTTTATCCGCGGAGGACCTGCCGCAGTAGAGCGGGGTTTGAGATTCACGATTCCAGGCGATCCACATGGAGTAATAGAATATATATGTAGTGTAGTAGTAGTAGTGTGTATATCCATGTGTATACGTATGTATGTACATACGTGCGTCGTGTCGCGTCTTATAAGATATATATATATATATATGTATATATAAATATATATAAATGTACGTAGAGGCTGTGCAGTGAGCGAGTATAAGGGTACAGGTATACGTATATACCTGCAGGTATCGGTCGGTTGGCTAGAGATGAAAGTTGGTTCTGCTTCATAGATCTAACTTTCTTGTCAGGAATTTCATTTACTGGCAAATAATAAATAATAGCTTAATAACACACTATTAATTTCGCTTAGGAATATTATACTCGAGGATCCTTATATATATTCTAAAGATCGGTTCGGTACGGTTCGGTTCGTTCGTTCGTTCGTTCGTTCGTCTGATCGTTCGTTCGCGCGCGCCGCGCGCGCGCGTGAGTTAAAATCCGCGAATGACGCGGTTACCGCGCGCCGTCTCCGTTTTATCCGCGACGGCATAAGAGACATCGACAAGATAAAATCTTGACAACCTCGGGTTTATTCTGTGAAACGATCAGAATATATATTCATATATATATACACACACACACACACGCCATATATTTTAAGTGCAGCATCGTAGCTCGTGCGTGCGTGCAACGTGATGCTCGCCTATATGTATAATATACATATATATACATATATATATATATATATATATATATATATATATATATATATATATATATATATATATATATATATATATATATATATATATATATATATATATATATATATATATATATATATATATATATATATATATATATATATATATATATATATATATATATATATATATATATATATATATATATATATATATATATATATATATATATATATATATATATATATATATATATATATATATATATATATATATATATATATATATATATATATATATATATATATATATATATATATATATATATATATATAACTACCTGTATGTGCAGAAGACGGATTTGCGATATCTACAGCACGTCGTAATAACGAGTTGAAGAGAAATTCCTAATCTAATGCAAACTCCGCGGCGTTTCAACGCGATGCGATGCGATGCATGCATCCTGCTGCATTCGCGACGTGCAGCGGGTATAATAACAACATGCAGTAATGCATTTGATCTGCGTGTATCAGAAATTTTTTTTCTTCTCTTCATCTTCTTCGATACTTTGAAAAGCAAAAGAATAAGAAAGAAAAAAAGATAGTATAAACTAAAAATTATATATAGATGCTTTAGTTTCATTTTGAAACACTTTTTACATCATTCCATATATGATATATAACACGCGTATATATTATGTATTACATTACATATACTTATACCCAAAATAATGAACTCCTATATTCAATATTCACTCTCAAGATTATTTTTACGATTTTTTTTTTCTTTCGCTTCAGAACCAAATTTCTTCATCAATTATTTCAATAATCAAATCAATCAAACTGAAAAGGCGAATCAATTTATTTCTGCTAGACTATACAAGATATCTTGTGATGTATTTCGTCTCAATTAAAACTCTGGTATAGTTAATTAATGTTTTTGACCAGGTTTACCATCGATGTAACAACTAAGTGAACCATTTATTATTATATTATTACTGTTATACAGTTTTTAGTCTCGTTTTTATCCTTATTCTTTTTTTTTTCTTCTTCTTATTACAGGTATGTACGTGTCATCGTTTCTCCGAGCTCCTACATGGGGCAACGTTCACCGGGTGCTTTCCTTCACTGTCCAATTAAGTTAAACCGCGGTATGTAACTCTGCGCAGATATATATATATATATATATAATATGAATCCAGTTATTATACATATACGTATAATAGTTATACAGGGTGTCCCAGAACTGAATGTCCAAAATGAAAGGTGTCCTAGAGGAGGTCGAACTGAGTAAATTGTCCCGAAGAACACGGGGTCTCCGAAGTCGCGTTCGCGAGATATCACAAGTTAAAAAAAAAGTAGCGCTTTGCGCCGCCTCGACGCGGCGCAAAGCGCTACTTTTTTTTTAACTTGTGATATCTCGCGAACGCGACTTCGGAGAC
Organism: Macrophya alboannulata; assembly: GCA_949628255.1. Taxonomy (NCBI): domain Eukaryota; kingdom Metazoa; phylum Arthropoda; class Insecta; order Hymenoptera; family Tenthredinidae; genus Macrophya; species Macrophya alboannulata. The sequence continues at coordinate 5,583,582 of OX451212.1, read as the reverse complement.
CCCGTGTTCTTCGGGACAATTTACTCAGTTCGACCTCCTCTAGGACACCTTTCATTTTGGACATTCAGTTCTGGGACACCCTGTATATGCAGACCGTACATAACGATTTTGAATATAAATCTTGTTCCTCTCGATTATTAAACGGTGACTGAAATTTTATCGATTTCCAAGCCTCTGCCGGAGTCTCGACAGACGAATATACGGACTTAAAGATCTGTAGATGTATATAAGGCTGCCTTCCTCGTCTAAATCTTTTATCAAAACTTACGATCCGATCTCACAGCTCGCGGGTTTTAAGTCTGTATGATCTGATGGCTTCAGCATTCGTTTGATCGTCTAGTACCTATGTCTATGCCTATTTAGATCGTGTCGGAAATCTAACAGCGTCGAAAGAGCCTTATTGATTCCCATCTGTCAGTGACACGATATACCGGCTGCAGATTATTTATTAGAATGATATCCAATTAGGGATCCCCTTCCTCTCTCTTCGTCTATTTTTTTTTTTTTTTTTTTATTCTTTGCTTCTATCTTCCTCGCCAGTTTTCATACGAACGTAATGCAAACGCGATATTGAGCTATGGGTAATAACTTTTAAATTGTTCTATCACAACGTTGCGCACTCACTGGCGATATGAAAAATTGAAAAAAGGAAGAAATTCGCGAAAAATGAGACATACACACATCTGATACCTAGATATATGCCTTATAGGTGTATAAAATAATTAATTCGTATTAATATACCGTATATGTATATACAGTGTAAATATATATAAATAATGATATACGCTATAAGGACGCCAGGTGGATATATGCCTTGAAAGTAAAGGTAATAATTTTCTAATTAAAAATCATCCTCAGACGTGTTATTTATTACCCCGGCACGTTCTCAGCTCTAAACCATTCCACTGCCAGTGTGCGATATATCCTACGTCGAGCAAGAACCACGTGACCTTTGCACGCGAGCGGTCCACTTATATCGTTTAAACGCCCGTTATATGCTGCAAAATAATGTAGGTATAAGTTTTTTTTTCAAAAATTTCATTTTATATCCGTAGGTATATATAAAGACGAATCGTGACAAAGATTGATTCAAAGTTATCTATACAGCTTCTTATAAGTTACCGCACGTCTGTAAGGGTTAAAAAAAAAAAAAATTGGATCGAATGTAAGAGAAAGAGAGAACATCGGTACATCGGCTCCAAAATTTTAATCGATCTACCTACTTCGTATTTTTACGATTCCGGGACAATATTAAACTTTCGTCGATGTTCAAATGTATGTATGTATGTATGTATGTATGTATGTATATATATACTTATGCACGTATACGTACGTGTAGGTATTATTGAATCCAGTTTAAATAATGGAACGCACGTCTACGCGGATAGATCGTGAAGCGACTTTGCTAAGTGTTTTACTTCGTGTCTATATTATGTATATGTATAGGTATAGTCTACTATAGCCGTGAGTATTATATTAGCTTGAGTATAACGCTCACCCGCTGCATTCTGGTTCTTATAAGCTTAGGCTACTTTGGTTAATTATTTGATCTGCTCATATACCACCAGGTATAATATAGTAAAGGTACAATGTCGAGATATAGTAACATAACCGTCCATTAACTCGACAGATATATGTCTGAATGGCAAAAAATGATCAATACCTATATATGACCGGAAAGTTCGATCTCATTTTACTCCGTGTGGAAATCCAAAAAAAAAAAATAAAAGCAAAAAAAAAAAAAAAAGGATGAAGATAAATGCGGAACTTTTTCTTATTTTTTTTTTTCCTTTCTAGTCCCGTTTTCTTAGACAATATGTGATAGTAACGGTGATAGTAATAGCCGATAATTTGTATACCTGAATGAAGTGTCGGGGGTTAAATAAATGAAAAAATAATAAAAAAAAAATAAAAAAAAAAAAAAGTGGCGTACAACCGCGAAGCAGTAAATTTTATGAGGCGATCACCGAGAGCCTAAGTAGTTGTAAAAGCTGTCTGATTGTGAAACGCGCCAATTAGGGTGCATGTAGTATATATATATAGGTATATGTATATATCCGAAACAACTAATTGGGTGATTAAAAAATAAGTGAAAATAGTTCATATACATATACATATGTATATACACATATGTATAGCTATATTATAGTTTTATGTTCTTATGTGGCGCCCGTGATCAGCACTTAATGACTGACACCTTGACACGTGGGATTCGATTCCTATTTTTTTTTTCTAATTTTTTTTTGCTATTTACACTTATACGATATGTTTTTATTTTTCTTCGGGAGCTCATCGAAGCTTAGAGTGCTAAATGACGGGCTTTCATTCATACATATACGTATGTACATACATACAAGGGATTTGCTTCTTATCCTTTTTTTTCTTTCTGTTCTTCTTCTTATTCTTCCTGCATTATTATAGTAAAATGGAACTTTTTTTTATTTTTCTATTTTTTTTTTTTTTCTATCGTTCCGATTTTATCCTTAAATGAGATTCGAAGATCCGGTTATATGTAGTTATATGAGGAACCCGTCAAATGCAATTAAATGTTCAAACTTTCGTGTAGGTACCCTAATTACCGCCGCGATATAATTACAACGCGCGGTACAACGAACCCCGCATTGTATAAGACAGATATAATTTTCTCACGGATTTCAAAAAAAAAAAAAAAAAAGAAAAAAAAAAAAAAACCGAAAACTTAACGTCAACCAAAAGAAATGAAGCAAAAAAAACATTGGAATAAAATTTTGTTCGGAGTTTATAAGTGCATCTCGAAATCGCAATTTAACATATAGTCCATCGAAAATTTACGACTTGTGCAACGTTCATTCGAAACTCGAATTATCAAGACTGAACGTATAGCGAAACTCGCTGACTTGATCCATACCACGATGTAAGTAACGTCAATCAAAGTCAACGTCATCGTTATATATTCCTTCGTTAAAGGTATCTTATCCCCCCCCCCCCCCCTCCCCCATGAGCAACTTTTCAACTTTTCAACGCGGTAAAATTTCGCATCTGTGAATTTGATCGAAACGTAAAAGAAAGGAAAGAAGAAGAGGAAGAAAAAAAATGAACTGATCATATTATAATTAGTCAATGATTGAAAATATGTTTTAGTAAATTCGCCGATAATAATATAATTGTATAGATGTAACATATATCAATTTCCATAATATTCTCGATTATTATATTTATATAGAAATATATGTATATAGTTATAGGTATAGGCTATCTATGAGCAGCTGTCTGTAGGTATGTCGTATAGACATAAATACGTGTAAATAATATCCATATATTATAGAGCCGTTGATCTCGTATGGCGCACCTCGGCCTCGCCACACTGCTAATTGCCAGGGGGCGTCAGGAGCTTAGCAACTTGTGTTCAAGTCGAGATTCAAAGAAAAAAATTGTTGAAAAAAGGTATAAGTACAACAACAAAAAAAAAACGTTCTCGCGCGACGTGATTTTAGTATCCTATAAACGACAAACTGCGACAGAGCTGTTATGTACAAATTTATGTGTATATATATAATATACTATACATAGGTGGATAGATATAAAATGAAAAACCAACGCACTGCAGCAAGGTGGGAGCCGGAACAAAAACGGCCTTGCCAGGTAACCACGCCCTGACATGGCATTCTCAATACACAACACACCCACGATTCTGCAACTCTCTCTCTATCTACCCAATTCCCTCTCTCTCTCTCTCTCTCTCTCTCTCTCTCTCTCTCTCTCTCTCTCTCTCTCTCTCTCTCTATCTATCTATCTTTATCTTTATCTTTCTGTTCCTTTTTTTTTTTTTTTACAGATCTCTCTTTCTCCTTTTCTTTCATTTTCTCTTTCTCTGTCTCTACTCTCTCACTGGCGTGAATTTCGGCTGCGAAATAGTTACACCCGATATCGAAACGGATCTTAACACTTTCTTTAATCCGGAGTCTGGCCTGTCTGTCTGTCCGTCTGTCTATCTATCCGACAATGACTGAGTGTAGAAATATCTTGACGCGAAGTGAAACAGTATATTACATGTACATACATACAAAATATATACATACCTACGTGTAATAATGGGCAGAAATTATAAAATACTTTCAGGGATTTGCCGTGATTTCATTCTCTTTCCTTTTTTTTTTTTTTTTTTCTTCTTCGTTCCTTTCTCGTTGAATATAAACGCTGCGGTTATTTCCGCCGGACGGATGGACGAATTCAGGCTTCCTTTTAATTTTTTTTCTTCCTCTTTTTATATCTATTTTTTTTTTTCTTCTCTCTCTGTGTCCGTGGAAATCGGCTGCACGTATCAAGTTCGTGTTCCTGGTTCTCGGGCACGTGGACACGTGCGTTAACTGGGCCACGAACCCGGACTCCGTGTTATACCTATGCTTGTGTAGTGGATCTACGTGTTCTTTGAAAAAATAAAAAAAAATAAAAATAAAAAAAAAACCCGTATAATTCTCCACGGTATCGTTATGTTCCCGATGAACAGTAGTAGTTACAGGTGTGATTTAATTTTCTGTTATTAAATAACTATTGTTGTAATTCAATTGGAATATCTATCGATGAATTTTTTTGAAATTTGTTGGTATATATATATACATATATATATATATATTTATAATTTTTTAAAATCTTTTTGTGTTGTTTCGACGATTTAAACGTAACGGCAAATGAACGGATTTGTTCAAACTCTCACAGCGAAATCTTCGCGGGACCGTTAGACGGAATTTAAATATATATATATATATACATGTATATAGAATCAATCGAGTACCGATTTTTATGATCGTTGTAGTATCGAGAATTCGACGGTTTGGCAAAGTTACGTTATACGGTATAATTATATATACATGTAGTCGCAGAGTAACAATTCGAAATCGTGACAAACTGTAAACTATATAACCGGTCATTATCGGCGTGACAATAAATTTTCTTTTAACCGCAATATTATCCGCAATTATATTCAAATCCGTAATATCTATATACGTGACTCGGAAATTCCATACAGACGCTTTTACCCAGTCACCACCACCCCAACCACCGACGTTATAGGTACGTACAGTCGGGCAATAAAGTTCTTGGAGGGTCAAAATTCAGGCTCAAACGTTTCAGTGTCTACGCTGTTGAGCAGCCCCCTCGCTCCGCGTACCCCGTTCTCTGAGAACGCGAATCGGGCATACTACCTACTCAAAGTAAAGTAAGAAATACTTCCTAAATATACACCGTGTCCCAGAACTAAATGTCCAAAATGAAAGGTGGCCTAGAGGAGGTCGAACTGAGTAAATTGTCCCGAAGAACATGAGGTCTGCGAAGTCGCGTTCGCGAGATATCACAAGTTAAAAAAAAAGTATCGCTTTGCGCCGCCGCGACGCGGCGCAAAGCGATACTTTTTTTTTAACTTGTGATATCTCGCGAACGCGACTTCGCAGACCTCATGTTCTTCGGGACAATTTACTCAGTTCGACCTCCTCTAGGCCACCTTTCATTTTGGACATTTAGTTCTGGGCCACCCTGTATATAATAAATAACGCATCGATGGGCCTGCTCAACAGCGTAGACACTGAAGCGCCTGAGCCTAAATTCCGACCCTACAAGAACTTAATTGTCTGACTGTACGTACGTCCTTGTGGTTTATCTTTCCAACTATAAATTATACATTTATAATACACGAGTACGTATATATATGATATATACAAGTGTAATTTAACCGAGTGGGGAAAAAGCACGCCAGAAAGTCCTGTACGTCTATCGCTGGTATATATAGTATACGTGGATTCTTGCTAACCCGATTGAACCAGAAAATCGTGACGCGCGCCCGAGCAGACTATACGATTTATGCCTATTCCTTATATACGATATATTTCCGCCAGCAATATAGTTTCACAAGGTGTAATTAACCGGCAAAGTTAAACATCGTTACGTGCACGGTTTTTCTTTTCTTTTTTTTTTCACTCACCTATTTTAACAATTTTCTCGTATATTTCATTATAGTCATATTGTAAAGTTGAAGAGAAATATATATACCTATGTGATATAATTTTCTTGAATCGATGAAAAGCGATAGAGTTAGGAAATCGGTATACGTATATCTATATACGTGTATATATGCTCGCGTAATAAATGAGAGACGTTCTCGATTTAGCAACGAGGAATTATTTTCAAACGGTGAAGTGGCATAAATCGAGTAAACGATAGACTAGATCATAAAGTGTAGCCGGGATTCTAAGTGGCTCTCTTTAACCCAGGTTCACCTCGATTCCTCCGGCAATATTACGGGTATATACGTACCTATATATGTATATAAATGTATATAGGTATATAAAATAGCGAATTGCAGTTTAAACATTTTTTACAATTTTCAAAACCCGCTGAGAAAACGGTGTGTATATGAATATACATATATATATATATATATATACCATTAAATATACATAAATACCGTGAAATTTTTACCATTCCTTCAATTTATCCGTTACAACGTTATACAAATAGATTCGCTATAAATTTGTTGAGCTAATAAATTTCATTAGTTACACCTGAAACGGTTATATACCAACGATTATATTTATTTATACAATAATTTACAACCGTTGAATCATTACGTCCAGGCCTATAAGTATAATAGGTATGTGAAAATAGATATGCGTGTGAAAATAACCGCAGGATGATTAAGAATATATTGCAGTTTTTGTCAATTTCAAAAAAAATTTCTTTTTCTTTTTGCTATTTTTTTTTTTTTTTTTTTTTTTTTTTTTTACCCATTTCCAAATCGATCTTTCGAGCAACGTCATGATAAATTTTGCCGTCAGATATCGCAGGTCGGAATTAGCAATTTTAAAAACTGTATAAGAAATATAACGTGATTTAATGATTCACGAAGGATGGATCGTACCCTCTTCACGTTTCTTTATATACCTCTACGGTTCTGCCTCGGTCAGTAGCTCCCCTACTCCTGTAACCTCCTGTTCGAAAGCCATCTTTTTATGGGAGGGTATTTTTCGCCGATCGTTTTGCCCCCGAGGCAGGTTTATATGTATATCATTTTATCTTGAATATACCTATACATAACGTATATACTAGTACATACCTATATATATATATATACTCTCCGTGCAACCGAACGGGGCAATCGGTTAACGGTGGCCAAAAGTATGCTTAGTTTTTTTCTTTTATTTTTATTTTTTTTTTTTTCCTTTCTTTATACCGAGGTAAAGATCCCCGAGTAGGTATATATCTGTGTATATGCGCCTACTCGATTACATCGTCGTACACACCAGGTAGGTAGGTAGGTAGGTAGGTAGGTATTGTATCGAATCTGCGAGTATCGGTATAACGGAGAACGCGCGCGAGAATTTTATACACGTATAGCCATATATCTGTATTACACTTTGTGTATATAAGCACGTATATTTTCATCTAAGGTGGTATGTAATATACGATATACATATATAAGTACGTATAGATGTACAGATAGGTAGTATACGTATATGTATACACGTATGTGTATGCACCTTAGGTATGGGCCGTTCACCTTATACCATCGGCCAAGGCATGTTATATCTGGGTCCAACTAAACGCTGAAACACCTGATCGACTTTAACCGTCTATGATCGTGGCATCTCATGTTCCAATTACTATACACTCCGTTCCAAAAAACGATAGAATAAAAATAATAAAAACACGTTTACGATAGGATCAGATATATTTGAACTCCTTCTTTCGTGGTTATCCATTTTTTGAATAATCGAAGCTAAAAATTTCAACGGTCATTTTTTTCAGAATATTGTCTTGATAGAAAAAGAAAACAACCCCTAAGCAATTGAAACGTCTTATCGAATCCTGAAAAGAAGTGAACGAAGAGAAATCCCTTCGTTGTGTTCCGGCGGATATGTCTAGACTTTTGATATAAAAATATATTTAGTGAAAAAAATTGATGTGACGAATATATAACGGTGACTCTATTGCACTGCAGTGTTAATCGTAGAGTATTTCAAGTAGGTATCTATGTATACACATATATGTGTGTATATGAGTAGTAATAGTTGTTAATTTTATTTACAATGAAAAATTCTCTTTCCTCGCCCATGTTTAAAATACCAATCTGACGTTAATGGCTTGTTTCAAGATAATATCTGGAGACAGGTGCTTAACGGGCCACAGGGCAATGCGTGGGCGATATTTGAGAGGGTTTTTTTTTTTTTATTTTCGTTTTATTTTATTTTTTATGGTTATTTAAGTAGCTCCGAGTATAGGTAGTAGGTAACTAGGAGGAACTGATATTGACTATATTTCTAAACAGTACATATGATATATATATATATATGTATATACATATGGGGCATTCCACCCCAAGTTGGTAAGCCTCCGACCCTCACCATTTTTGATTCGACTCGAAATTTTTTATGTTGTTCACCCACATGGGTAGAGACTACCATATTTTTTTCAGAATTTTTTTCCATCTCGTTCTGGAGTGACAATTTTTTGAAAAAATCGATCAAACCCAATTCAATCAACGATATCTTCTAATTAAAAAACGCTATCGGAAAACTTCACCAGGTCAAATTTGTCGTCTTGAAGTCTACTTTTTTATACATTTTTTTAACAAATTTTCCAATTTTTTTTTTCTATCAAAAAATCAACAAATCGATTTTTCGAACTGAGTCCCATTTTTAATTTTTTTTCAAAAAATCACAAAAAAAGTACATGTAAAAACAAAATTTTTGAGCCCTGTCTCATCGTGGGCAGATTTTTTTTTGTATTTTTTCCAGCCATTTGAAGTTTATTAGTGTGATGTGTAATGTTGCGTCAGGCATCCCTCGGAATAAAACAAAGAGAAAAAATCATCGGAAAAATATATCCGTCGAGGTGAAATCAAGAGGGCTCAAGAGAATCATCTAACATTGAGCTGCGCGAACTTATTTAAACAATGATAATAGTATATTGAGTACCAAGGGCGTAAAGTGGGCTTTTTTAGACCGAGTGTGGAGTTTGCAGTACGAGTCGGAGCAATAATGATTTCATTATTGCACGCTTATTGAAAAAGCTTATTGAAAAAGCTTATTGAAAAAGCTTATTGAAAAAGCGTGCAATAATGAAATCATCATTGCTCCGACTCGTACTGCAAACTCCACACTCGGTCTAAAAGAGCCCACTTTACGCCCTTGGTACTCAATATACTATTATCATTGTTTAAATAAGTTCGCGCAGCTCAATGTTAGATGATTCTCTTGAGCCCTCTTGATTTCACCTCGACGGATATATTTTTCCGATGATTTTTTCTCTTTGTTTTATTCCGAGGGATGCCTGACGCAACATTACACATCACACTAATAAACTTCAAATGGCTGAAAAAAATACAAAAAAAAATCTGCCCACGATGCGACAGGGCTCAAAAATTTTGTTTTTACATGTACTTTTTTTGTGATTTTTTGAAAAAAAATTAAAAATGGGACTCAGTTCGAAAAATCGATTTTTTGATTTTTTGATGGAAAAAAAAAATTGGAAAATTTGTTAAAAAAATGTATAAAAGAGTAGACTTCAAGACGACAAATTTGACCTGGTGAAGTTTTCCGATAGCGTTTTTTAATTAGAAGATATCGTTGACTGAATTGGGTTTGATCGATTTTTTCAAAAAATTGTCACTCCAGAACGAGATGGAAAAAAATTCTGAAAAAAATATGGTAGTCTCTACCCATGTGGGTGAACAACATAAAAAATTTCGAGTCGAATCAAAAATGGTGAGGGTCGGAGGCTTACCACTTTGGGGTGGAATGCCCCATATATAAATTGCTCAACATTATTTGCGGACTTTCTAACGAATTTGAATATTTATTAACGCTGTCAAGAATCCGTCAAATATTTCCATTCTTGAAAAAAAAAAAAAAAAAAAAAAAAAAAAAAACCAAAATATGTAGTAGCCATAAGTCATTAACGAAAAAACTCACCTGTTGACACTTTAGGTGTTCATTCAACAGCTCAGACCGCTAATTAAAATTCAAGTATCGCCTGGAGCCTGATATAAACCGACTGAATAGAAGAAGGCTACAAAACTAAACTCTGCATCAATATATACCTGCACATTATGAAATTAAACTAAACTGTATATTCTTACACCGCGTTGTTAATCATCAGTTTATTTCACATTGTTAATACATACAGATGGACGTTTATTCAAATCTGTGTGTCCGGAAATACTTCGTGCCGGTTCTTTTCTCAATTCGACATACATATGTTGGTATATGTGTGCATTTTGCAGTTGCGTGTACGATTATAAGGATATCTTTTGGACAGCTCCTCGGGGCAGATTGCAATGTGCAATTTTGGCGATTGCTTTACGCCATTACGATTATATACTGATGAACTCGTCAGTTCTGAGAAACAGATAGGTATATATATATATATATATATATATATATATATATATATATATATACATAATATGCGCTGCAAGGATCTGAAGAAGTTTCGCGTATACGAAAGAGTATAAGTATATCTGCACCGTAAGCTCAAAACTGCAACGGAAATGTGTTTTTTTTTCTTTCTTCTCTCTCTCTCTTTAATCTCTAATTAGTGCTCATGCTCTCCGATTTTCTTTTCTTCTTCTTTTTTTTTTTTTTTTTTGCAGTTTTTATTTCATCTTTCTTCATTTCGTCAAATTGACGGTAATAAAAACTTACGACTACTCGTGGTACATTTGTATTCTTTATTCTTACATAATTGAAAAGAAATTACTTTCAGCTTTAGTATTACATAGGTATATATATATATTTCATGAAAAATCTCGATTTCTAATTAAAATTGCAATTATTTAAAATTGATAAGATAATATCGATCATTTATTAACCACCACTCTTGATGCCCGCGGGTATAAATTGATGCGTTAACTCGTTAATTGATTAACCCGGAAATTGTTAAGGTAAAAGGAATCGTCGAGGTATATATAAGGTTTACCCGCAGAGAATGAGACAAGACAAAGACCCTGCGGTGTTTCATATAGCGGGTCTCAATCCTGTTCCGAACTCTATATTTGTTCTTATTTTTTTTCATTATTTTCCTTTTTTTTTCACTTTTTAATTCCCTTTTTTGGCACAGGGTGGAGTAGCGGCAGCATTTCGCCTCGCCTTTCTTGCGCTTTCTTTTTAATTACAATCTCTCGAGCGGATCTTTCAAGGCAGGTTTTATTCCTGTAATTTGTTTCTTTTTTCTTTCTTCTTCTTCTTCTTCTTCTTCTTCTTCTTCTTCTTCTTCTTCTTCTTCTTCTTCTTCTTCTTCTTCTTTTATGTTTTTACTTTATTTCTTTCTTTTCTCGGCTCTTGTTTTTTCGCGTCCGTCTCAAAAATGCGGAGGCTCTTGCGATCGGTTCTATATATAATACCATACCTATACATACCATGTATACAATAAATAAGGAATATACATAATATTCGATTTTTTAAAGAGAATGTTTTATTATTGTGTATGAATATATATATATTTATGTACATAGGTATACACATATATTATGTATATAATTTCAACTCATTTTACTATACGTAGACCCGGTCGTCCGATGCAGCTCGCCTGGAACAATATGAAAAAAAAAAAAGTAGGAAAAAATAAGAAAATTGAAAACATGAAAAAACTTCGACTGACAAACTTTGCTATGTTTTATAACAAACGCGCCAAAAGTAGTTGTCAAAATAACTTTTAACAAGTTTTCTTAGTATATATATAAGTATATAAATATCGCTATTATCAAAATAAACATCTGATCAAGCTGAATTAGCTGAAAAACTGGAGCTACACCGCTCGGGGGTCGCCAAGGCTTCGGATACAAGTATTAGCACATATACATATATCGCTATTTGGATTACAACAATTTTCTCACGTGATCATTAAATTATTCTGCAGAATAAAATAAGCCGAAAATTCTTCTTTATTTGATCATTAGTTTCATGCTGATCGTTGTATAGATTGATATACATATAACGTAGGTATGTATAATAAGGTTATAAAATAATGTTAATAATGATAATAATAATAATAATAATAATAATATCGTATTATATGTATTTTCAAATAGAGAGAATCTTGGCCCGGAGAGATCGCCTTTTGTTTCGTGAATCAAATAAATATATGTATGTATAGATATACCTATGTATATTATGTATAGATATAGCGAATATCCTCTCTTGTTTCGGCTGAATAAGTAATTGAAAGCTGCGTCGCGGACGGCTGGGTACCAACAAGCCGCAAACGCGGTGTCCGGTCTCCTCAGTTTGTGGTCAATGAGGAACGCGACTTGAGCGAAAGGGATGCGAAAAGGACACGGATCCGTTTCACCAGATGTCTGAGAGTCGACCCCTTTTTCCACATTATTTTTAAGTTTTTTTTTTTCATTTTTTTTCTCAACTTTTCGGTAGAATTATCTTGTCATCGGAAGAATATTTTTTTCTCTCTTCCGCATTAGTTGCATATTAGAAGAAATATTCTTGAATTCTGACGTAAAATAAAATTTCACGTAACTTATAGCGATGTTGAAGAAAATTTTGAAATATTTTTAGTACAGAAATAGAGACGAAAAAAAAAAAATTTTTTTCAAAATAAAAAACAAACAAACAAACAAACTATAAGCATTTTGACACTTTTCATAAATATTATTCACTTCGATACGAATATATACCTATGTGATGTTCCAACTAATATCTATATGTATAGGTATGCATATGTATATACATTTGTATATCGCATCTGTATCAGAGGTATACGTATAACTTAGCTATCTGTATAAACAGCTACGAATTTATTTAGCTGTATAAATATCTGTCAGATCGTGAAAATATAATGTATCCTACACATATATTAGGTATAAGAAAAAAATTATATTCAAACGTATACAATTATATGTATCTATATATATATCTAGATAATATATCTATATTATCTATATATATATCTAGATAATATATCTATATTTTCATGAAACGATCATAGGTATGTATGTATATATACTACATAATAATATAATATAATATACATATAATACAAACATTCGGAAATTTTTGGGATTCAGAATCAGACAAACTGTACGCGAAATTTAAACCGCTGAAAAAAAATTTAACAATAATTATTTATGCACATATTAATTATTATATACATTTATTGTTCATTTACATTCGTTTCTTTGTTTTTTTGTTTTTTTTTTTGATACATATATATACCTATGTATTACACATATCCCTTGCGCCAGCTTACAGCTGTATAGGTATATCATACAGGTACATACATGCATACATGTATGCTTACCTGTGCGTTGTATAAAAAAAAAAAAAAAAAAAAAAACTTGTCATAAAGTGCCTGTATTGTATACTTTCGGTCGCGAGTACACGGCATTAATCTTAATTATCTCCAGCTGTGCCAGTTTAAATCTACTCTCTATACCACCTCGCAGGTCCACCTCAAGAGACTCTATTTCTTTTTCTTTATCTTTATCTGTTTTTTTTTTTTTTTTTCTCTTTCTTTCTTTTTTTTTTTTTTTTCTCTTTTATTGAACGGGTGATCGAATAGTACCGTACAACCTAACCATACGTATATATACCTAGATACTAATTCTGTTATTGTAACCTATACAGGCGTTATCATTTTAATAAAATCAAACACCGAACGTTAAACTTTCGCATTTACGCTCCGGGCATCGGCGACCTGCATCGATCGATCGATCGATAATATATTTAGATCAACTAGTTTTTATTTATTTTTTTTTTATAGTATCGGAATAAAAAAACAAATTTGCTCAATAAAATTCCTTGACCAAATTTTTTGAGCGCGCTGTTAAGATCAAGAGACTCGGTAGAGTCTCGTAAGAGAAAGACCGGAAAGAGTGATTTTTATTTTTTTTTGGGGGGGTTTTTTTTACGAATAAATTTGAAAATTATATCAAAGCGTATAGACGAATTCGAGGAGTATAGGAGGGTTTTCGTGTTTTTGCATGTATATGTGCGTGTGCGCGTATTACAAAGAGAGTCGACGATACTTCCTGTTGCGTTAGAACTATATACACCATCACATAGGTATATATGTATATATATATATACATAAGCGTCACGCCGTACTTGGGAATGCAGAAAAGGAGTGGAAAAGGAGAACGCAGCGTTAGCGTTTTGAGTTAAATTCCTACCGAGTCAACCGGCTAACGGAGGCTTCAATTTATTCCCATTTACCGCACCGCATTTACCTCTATAGAGACTATATTACTATAAACTTGCCTCCGATCCCATCTACCTTTAGCTATTCCCTCGCTTTCGCTCTAACTTCTATAATATACGGATAACTCGTCGTATGACGTATGTGGAGTAAAATTACGTCAAGGACATTCGCATTCTCATCAATATAGACACGAAGAAAAATAAAAATGATGGCAACAAATACCTGGAACAAAGACAAACGTTATTTATATATGTGTATACGTATACGAAGAGAACAGAAAATTTGTATTACAGATAGATCGTATATTATACGTATGTATTGTCATTTCGATCTCTAGCCGCGGGAGATTATAATTCGCGAACTACTTTCTATATGTTGCATTCGTTCAATATCGCGTAACCCAAATATAAACCTAGTTTATTTTAAACCCACACTATATACACGATCGCGTAGGTATACGGTAGGGTATATGTTTTATTTGTGTACGTATGTACATACATAGCCTATACAGAGATAGCGAAGATTCGATCAAGGTCTTAATGTACTACAATTCGACGAAGAAAGTTCGCGCGAAATGGGGCCGTATATATTACTGTACGCTCGGAAGGACTCGAACTATACGTTGTTCGACAATTTGTGTTTTTTTCTTGTTGTTTTTTATGTTGTTTCGCACGCTAATCATCATCCGAACATGAATTGTGTTAGGTGCGCGAGCGATATATAGGTAGGTATGTATAAACGTCAGATATAAAAATTTGAAAAATTGAGAAAAAAAAAAAAAAAAAAAAATTTTTTCCAAAATTCCGTCAATTTGTTGTATCTTACGATAAAGAACGGACTTCCCCAAATAATAGAAGTACGTATATGTATACATATATCTGCATGTATATACTTACATAAAATCGCGATTATTTGTATAATTTTTTTCTCCTTCCGGTCTCACATCTTCCATAATAATAAATCGATCGCCAATTCTTCGAAGTTTTAATCGCGTGTACGTAACGCGTGTATACAGGCGAGACTATACTTTGACTATATACAAGAGTGTAAAAGATCGCAATCCGATATATATACCCTTTCGCGAAAGTTGGTAATTCCTAGTAGTCAGACTACGTCACAGGTCTATAGTCGCTCTCCTTATATTTCTTTCTCATTTTTTTTTTTTTTTTTTTTTCTTCTCTCCCCATATTTATGCAATCGGTTCTTCCGTCACATATTATATAGTCCTAGGGCTTCAGGGTTAGCGAAGTAATTTAACTTCGAGATTAAGTAATGAGATATAATTACGCAGTCATTAATTACATCGTATATAATATCCTGACTATTTTCGATACGTTAAATCCTTATAAACTTGTCATTATCAACCCTCCCCCCTCCCTTGGACCCTCGTTGCCTTAGGGCGCTACGGAAACACGGTTTCTATACAAATATTTCTTAATGCACATATTCATTATCGAAGAATTCATTCCGCGTAACGCTTTTCAAATATTTCACCCCGAAGCTGCAGATTTATTATATATACGTGTCATATAATTGTATGCTAATTCATCGTTTCAAAATTGAAATAAAATACAATATACCTATGTATATATGTAACAAAAAAAAAGGTGAAAATTAAAAGCGATTATTATTATTATTATTGTATGGGTAAAGAATTTTCGGAGTAACTCTCGAAATAAAAATCTTGAAAGTCCGTTTCTCACGTTGTATATATAGTATGTATATAGGTATACGTATACTATAGTCGAGGTTGTGACACAATATATGACACATATGTATATACGCGTACTAACGTGTACCTGTACTCGCGGCCTTGACCCTGACCACGAGAAACGGTATAAGTGATCGCGAAGGTGATATTATATCTTGAGGAGTTTTAATCCTTGAGATAGATTGTTTTTTTTTTTTTGTTTTTTTTTTTTCACGTTTTCTCACATACTCCGCGTTAATTATCTATACTCAATGTAATCAATATTATACGCTTAATACTAATAATAATATTAGAATTAAATTTAATTACGTTTTAATTTATCGACCTCTACCTGTTCCATTTTTTTTTTTTTTTTTTTTTAGTTTTTTCTCATGTTCCTCCTGTCCCTTCCATTCTCATTTTTATTTTATATTACTTCACAAGAATCCGTTATTATTGTTCATAGCCATCAGCTTCTTCTTCTTCTTCTTCGTCTTCTCTTTACGTTCACGGCTAAAGTACCGCTAGAATTCAGTCAGTCAGTCAGTGGAGTCAGACGCCGCGTAGTCAGTCGACTATACTTATAGGCCGGTTGGAATTTGCGGTATTTCTGGTGCTCGCTAGTTGACTTTGATCGTAAAGGAAAGTGGAACCCTATCGGTCGTGAAATGACGTGGCTGCCAGTAATTATCCAATTAACGATATATCCTCACCGCTGCGAGCTTTTTTTCAATTAGATACATACGTTAACTTTATGGACTTACTTATAGGTGAAAAAAAAAGAAAAAAAAAAAAAAAAAGAAGAAGGTAGTCGAAATGTATAACACGCTATATACGTATCTACGATTATCAATACTCAAATTTCCCGACTGATGATTTATACTTCAAAGACAATTATTTAATACGTAAAAATTTTTTAATCGAATCCTCGATATATGTATATATATATATATATAGGAATGGATTATGGGTATATCCTTTATCGCTAATTCCGCACGACGTATATTTTCGGCGTGCACAAATACCGTAAGAAATTCCGCAATAACTCGCTTTGTCGGCAATTTTAATTATCGTATTAAAATTAAAATTTAAATTACTGTGTATATATGTACCTTTGCATATACGTGTGCACGTACACATATGTACCTAATATTATATTATTATGAACGTTTAAAAGTGAAACACAGTTACTACAATAACAGTATTATAGAGGTATATTTTTAGACAGAAATAAATGTCAAGTACATATACATACACGCGTACATACGTACATACGTACATATACATACAAACGGGTAAAAGTTGTACGAGGAAAAGAATTGGGTACGAATAAGTAAACAGGAATGTCCGAGATGTGAGAGAAGGTCAATAGGTGAAGAAGCGCAACCGCGTAGAGCGTAGTAATAAGCACGTTGATAACGATAGGGTCACAGCGAGGTTCGATAAAACTAAATTTACTCTCCGAAAATGTAGAAAAATATTTATCGATGTTCAACGGTACTAAAAAAAAAAAAAAAAAAAAAAAAAAAAAAAACATAGTTTGTTATCTTATTTTACCATAAGTATACATATAATATATGGTAGTCAGTTTTTAAATGGCGATAAACTGCTTAAACAGTAATTCGCAATTTTTTTTCTTCTAATTCTAACAGCGTGCGTCTTATATCTATACCAGTGAAATTATTTACAGCTATAAAATGAGTACAGTTTGTCTTTAGCGTTCATCTTCATTCTTCCAGTATGCCGATGGTGGTTAAGGAAGTCCACGGAAGTTCTCGACCTTTATTTATTTTTTTTTTGCATCTGAAGATGCGTATAACAGAATATTGCGTCCTCTAATTAGCCCAACCTTCTCCTCCTTATTTTTCTTCACTATACACGATCGCTGCATAGATATATAAAAACTGTTGCGACAATAATTCGTATTCGTAACGTCTACGCGCTAGTATAAAGTCGAGAGAGCCTTTGCTATGTGCAGGCTGCTCCGCGATCGCGCACGTCATTCACCGCTAACCCAGTCAAAGCACGACCTTCCGGCCCCCGTGCAGTCAGTCACTAGTCAGTCAGTCAGTCAGCCGCAGCACACCGCTCTGTAACAACGTTATCTTCCTTAAATACCTCCGACTCTCTCCCGCCTCTCCGCACCAACAAACTACGACAGATTCCCATCTTACGCAATAGGTGTATAAGCCGTTTGAATTACGTCACGTTATTCGACGCCACAGCTTCCTGTTATGTTATTCGCATGACCCTTATATATACTTCAATCTTCCACTGCATCTATCACACTTTACTGTATAATATGAAAATGTGTAGGTATAGCAGACAGATATTTGAATAGGTATATATACCGTACATATCCGGAATTCGATCTTAAAAAGGTTTTTAATCGGAATTTCGAATCCTGGTGTTCAAGGCGAGGAGTTATTTTTCTTGATGAGAAAGAGAGAAGGAGCGAGCGAAAAGGCCTTGGGGCCGAAGGAGTCGTGCAGGCTTTGAAGAGTGGGGATCGCAAGGGGTAACTGTCGCTGAATCAGCAGCGAGCCGTCGATGACGATCCCGTTACTCGCCGCGTGCTCGGTTAAATTCCAAGCGAAATTTGTTTATTTACTACACTAGTACACCGCGCCGCGGCGTGTTCGTTCTGACTACCTCCACACGTACTTACCTATGTATATAATAAGTAGGTGTAGGTATATGTAAGTAATACCGAAACGGACCAATTCGGTCACGCTGATATTTAACGTGTAGCGTTATAGCGTAGCTGTAAGTATGTAGTGTACATATATCTATCTCGTATTATAGCTACCTATAACCTACCTAACTAGCTATCGCAGATAGAACACGCCGTTCGCGAACGAGCAAAGAGAGAATATATACGCGATGTTTCAACGGGAAGTAGTTACACCGTCCAACCACCTGTGTAGGCTTCCTGTCTGCGCGCTAGGAACTCGCGATTCAAAAATTAATGACGAATTTTTATAATCGTTTTTTTTTTTTTTTTCATCTTTCTTTTCATTTTACCGAATGTAATTACTGAAATTAAACGGAAGTTTGAAAATTTCGAATACCTATATGTGTATATATTTTTTGAAACGCGTATCATATTATTATGGTATAATTTTCGTCTCGATTTTGAATGCATAGTACTGAAAATAAACGACTGTTCGCCGCGTCGTTTGTCGTCTTCATATCCGTCGCCTTTGGCATTGGCTCTTTATCATTATGATTTATATATATATATTATTCAATGCGCGGGGATTCACTGGTTTTAGTAACGTCGAAGGTATATAATATAGCGGTGATTATTATTTCCACATTGGGAAATCACTGATCGACGTCAGTCACACGTGTACGTCTATAATAATAAAATATCGTAATTTTTCATACAAATAATATTAACAATGATATTAACGATGATGATAATGAATCGATAAAACGAATCAGGGAAATCCCCTCGGAAATCCCTTATGCAAAAAATACATTAAAAAAATTAAAAACAAAAAAATTCTTTCAAATTCGTAATGTTTTTTTTTTTTTTTTGTCTTCGATCCTCCGCAACTGAAATATACTTATTTTATATCTTTACGCACTTATCCTCGTAGCGTAGTGGTCTCTCGTATATACGCGTACATCCCACCACCCGCGACGCGGAGTTTCGGCGTCGCGTCTCCTCGAAAGCCAAATGGCAACGACCTGCGTCTGGACGCATGCGCGTCGAGACCGAGACGAAGACCGGGACCGGCATCGGGACCGGCACCTCCTGATCGCCAACATTTTTCCCCTTCCATCCCCTGAGGCAGAATAGGTACCGAAATGTCAAACCATTGACAGAAGTTGAAGCCGCGAGACGTAACGCGCGCGCGCGCACACGTAGTTATACATTGTGGTGGTCCGCGCGGCTACGCGATTTTCTCGTACAAGTCAATTCGAGTCAAGTCCAAGTCCAAGATTGCGTAAATCCGACTTTATCATTATGTATATAATGTATAATATAATATGCGTTGTAAACGCGTTAAAAAAACAGTTATAAACGTCTTCGAATTATAGTATACAGTAGGAGAAAATTCAACATTCAGAAAGTTTGTTCACTAAATTTTGAATAAATTTATTTTATATCTACGTATACATATATATATATATATATATATATATATATATATATATATATATATATATATATATATATATATATATATATATATATATATATATATATATATATATATATATATATATATATATATATATATATATATATATATATAGGTACATAATAATTTTATTTATAAAGATTAACATCGAAGAAGTTGAAAATAATGCGATTCAAATTAAACCTAACGAAAAACAGCTATGGTATATGGTACGTGACGTAAAGTGCGTGAGTTGATTGCAGTGCGAAGTGCGACAACAGTGATACAGTTGCGTTAACCGATAATAGTTGATATATAAAAATAAAGTTTTTGTTCAAAATTTGTTCAACGAAGAAGAAGAAAAAGGAGATGATATAAAAAGTTTTTTTCTTTTTTTTTTTCTCAATGCGAAACTAGAAATGCGCACGCGCACATACTTCGATTATGGAATTTCCTGAATTTTGTTTGAGTGAGTATAATATATATCCGTCAAATAATTTTACTATTGCACGCGCATTATATTGTAGTATATTAGAGTTATTAATTAATATAACAACGATTCGTATATTAGCCCAATAGCGAATGTAGATATGACAGTTATCACATTATCGCTCTCTTCGATTCAAAGAGTGATGAATAAACTTATATCTACATACACGTAGATACCTGTTGCTTGACGGTGTTTTAGCTACCTGTACAGCGAAAAGATACGCCTTGGTTTAAAGGTATAACTGAATCTAGACATATATGTATTATAGCATCAGAAACAAAAGCCTCTATATTGTAATATGACTGATCTTGATCATTCGCATAGGGAAAAAAACCATTTCTAACTATAAGTAAGTGAGTAGTATCTTATTCTCACTGTTCGAGAACAGCTTACGATTAGAGAGTCTGTATGCATATCGCTCTCATCTCTCTCATCTTTCTCTCTCTCTCTCTCTCTCTCTCTCTCTCTCTCTGCAGCATATAAGACTTTTCTTGAAGTATGTATCGTACGTATGTACGTACATACAAGCACCTGCACCACCGTTAATCGCATTAGACGTCGGTACTTAATTCTCGGGTTAAGTGGTGGTCGGTGAACATAAAGTGGGCAGATGTCAGATGTCTGTGTAACTTGATATTTAGAGTTAATCCAAAGAACAGAAACCAAAAAAAAAAAAAAAAAGGAATTATAACGAGCCCCCCCTCCCTCTCTCGCGCCTCTCGCACTTCTCTCAACTACAATACACAACTCTATCAATTTTTTTTTTTTTTTTTTTTATATATCTATATGTATAATTAAAACTTGAATAACATTGTTACATATATAGGCTATAATATATGTATATTCGATAATCCGATCTACACGGTCACGTACAGCAATCAATGAAATATTGGTTATTGGCTTCACCGTGTTCGAAGGGGGCGTTATAAAACTCCGATTTTATTCTTTCACATTTTTTATTCATTTTTTTTCACCGAAAGAAGATGGACTGTAAAATTTTTTTTTTCGAAATTTATAAAGCCGATCTTTTCATCCACGTGCTCCTGATCGTGACGTAAATATTATATATCTTATTTCCTTCATCCGAAATGATATTGTAGTAGCAGCAGCTTCCTAACGCTCGACTATACGTTGGTATAGACTCACATATACGCGTACCGTATACAGTACACTACATACGTGGGCTTAAGGGAAAAAAAAAAGGGAAAGACAAGACGAGCTTCTTCCCACGTGTCCATTCACGTGTGTCGGCAAAGCGTCTGAAAAAGACCGCGGAGTAGTGGACGATCACTCGTGACTATGAGGCACGGAATGTCATGAAGTATTATGTACATACATGCATACATACATATACATACTCTCCGGGTATGCATATTCTATAACTGGACAAGAATATAAATTTGGTGTTAAATTATTATCAAAAAAGTGGAGATAAAAAGCTAGAAAATGGTATACGAAATGCTAATTCGTTGATTATATACGTATTCGTAATATAAATTTAAATAAATTATTAGATATACATAGACGAAAATTCGTTCTTTTTTTTTTCGTTTTAAATTCATTATCGTTACTCCAGGACACCAATAATCGAATTATATTTATATAAATCTCATTGACTGTCGTTAGTCTGATATATACAGCGTCGAGACGATCAGGAGTCAAGCCCAATATCAAATATGCGATGCAGCATAAGAATGTCTTTCAAACGGTTATATAGGTATACTCGCTCGCTCACTCACTCACTCAGAGAAAAACACCTGATAGGTATATACTGTATATATGTATACCTATACTCATATATCTCATCGTCAGCGTAACTTAACTGTATATCGCTGCAGGCCTGTTAGGCATAGGTATAAGTGAAGCTGGTCCAAAAGCTGATCGGTTGGAATTATATCGCTTAAGGCTAACAAATACGGTTTTATATTAATTGGCCACGCTCGATAGGTGCTCTCTATACCGTTTACTTATATATGCGTACACATATATACCCCTGTGAAATTTCTGTACAATTATACATTATAGGTATATCGCGATTTACTATATATATCTTTACATTGGTATATAGATATAAGTATGTATATAGCCACACGCGCAGGGCGGTTTTACGCCAAGTGATACATCACCTATCAAGAGACTCGGTAGAGTCTTGCATTCGGAATAGCTTGTTCGTTGCTCGATATGTCAATTTCATCTTTTTTTTCTTTTGTGTTTCTTTTATTTCCATTTTCAGCCAAAGATCATTTTCTAGTTTTATTTTATCTACTTATCTGTCATTTGAATCCATCATGAAAGATTTTCATATACAGATAGTACGTTGAAAAACAAAAATTTATTTACTAATGAATTTTCAATAAATATATATATACCGTTAATATACATATATAACAATTATACTTTATATCGTTACGAATTATTATATACATATACATATAGATAGATGTATAGGTGGTATACAAATAGAAAACTGCAGCAATAGGTCGATTAGCAGCTCTAGATATTTGTTAATGATTATACCACTACCATCGTATAATACTATAATAATACTTAGACTTCATAATATAGTCGACTATGAATTATGAATATTAATGGTTGCTTTGATCTGCCCTATAAGTGGTATATAATTATTTATTTATATTGAAGCATAGGTATATTACGTCTATATAGCTGGCCATGCAGCGGTGTCGGTAGAGGTTACAGCGAGAGCTAAGTACGGTCTGTCTTATCCCATCTTCATGACTATAATATATATCCATATACAGTCATTATATACCTCATATGAAAAAATACAATTTTGTTGACTCAAAAATATTGTTATTTCGATATACACCTATATATATATATATATATATATATATATATATATATATATATATATATATATATATATATATATATATATATATATATAGGTGTATCTCTCTCTCTCTCTCTCTTTTTCTTTTAACAAGTATAAACTTATACGAACACAACATTAAAATTTTTATATATATATATATATGTATATACTTATATATACATCTTTATCTATTTTGTTTAAATATTTTTGCAAACTCGCATAACAAGGTTGTGTATACCATATTATACCTATACCTACTGGTATATGTACATACCTATCTTATATGTGTATATGTATATGTAGATACAAATATTATGGGTGTATTTATGGATTTGCATCGCGCGATTCCGAAGACGCGAAACAGTCCAGTGTATTATTTCAGTTGTTGATTGCTTTGCGAATATAATATGGTGTAGGTATACGTAGTCATACTCGCGCGTGTGTGTGTGCGTGTGATTGTGATTGTGTTGAAACCTTATAGAACCTTATAAAACGAAAAATTTTATACCCGGTTGTGGCTAGTGCAGCGGTATAAGCACATATCAGCAATGAAGAAGCGTTGAAAACAAGTTTTCGTATAAATATATATTATACTCCGATGATGGGACGAGAGTATGACAAGAGACCCGCATACGCGTATGCATGCGTGTACGTGTGCGCGCGTGTATAAAAATTGTCTGATCGATAATTAATTTGGAAGAAAGAAACCAAAAAAAAAAAAATGATGATGACTAAAAATAGAAGAAATAAGAAGAAAAAAGGAATAATTAATGAAATTTCAGTCTTTATTTATATACCTACTCGGTAAATAGATACTCCGGACCCGAGTTATAACTTATTTACTTACTTATACTTTAGCTTATATATTATACCTATATCCCCCATCTTACTGACTTTCTTAAATCGCATTTGGAATGCAGCCGTGCCCGAGTGTTCTCTGTGTTCACGCACTAATTATCTTTGATAAAAACCCGGAGATATCCTTGCGGGCAACTACCGACCGGAGTAACCAAATGAAAACAGTGAAACGACCTGCCAGTGCCGGTGCCGGTGCCGATGCCGATGCCGTTCATTGTACCAAGAAATCGCACATATAAATGAGAAAGAGAAAGACGGAGGAGGGAAGTCTGCAACAGTCGTCCCACCGATCGTATCCTATATATTAGCATAGCTATCTCCCAAACTGGAGCGCGTTGCCCGCCCGTTTCGTAAATCATTATGGTATATCTACCTATGCGAGTAGGTCCCGTAATGGTGTGCGTCTATGTGTGCAGAACTTGTCGTCAAAGTCCTGCGGGCGTTCGCAGTTCACTCCGCTTTTTTTTATTTTATTTTTTTTCTATTTTACATAATACAGTTTCTTTCGTTTCATTTCGTTTGTTTTTTTTTATAAAATTTTTCTTTTTTATTACAAATTAGGCGATAATTAAATTCTCTATCTACTCATATCGCGGTGAGATTCTATCTCATAATCGTTATAGCTGCACTGTCTTGACTTTAGGTATACATACATACTTATGTGCATATACATAACGTCAGTATATAACGATATCTATATCCGTGTACATGTATACGCGTACGCATATATGCGGAGTAAGGTAGAAATAGTTAAGTCTAGGTATATGGGTACGCAACGGAGTGTGTAATGGGGCATAAATTACTTCACGTTTAAGCGACACTTTCGCAGTGAGATATAATTGGAGTAAGTAAATTAGACTTGAGGATATTTAAACTGTAAAATAATTGCGACCGTATATATAAGATATATTACGTATCTATGTACTACATACCTATACTTTATATACCTATACAATTTAATAACTGTTTCAATATTCATATCCAATATTTTATTCTGATATATAATAGCGAAGCAAAATTTGAGAGATTGCATTTTTCATTCCCGATATATGGGGAGAATAAAATTTTTTTTCTATACTTTCGAAATATTTTTTCATTTTATAACTGTACCAGTCTGTCCCTGCACTATAGCTGCAGATATAGTTGGCTGTCGCTAAGCTGATAATCTGTATTTAATATTCGTATCAATTTTATATAAGGTGATCAGCGAAAGTTGGCGATCGCGTAGGAGACTATACCCACTATAAACCTCACAGTCATATTCTGATTGTAAATTGCTGGGAGTCCGGAGCTTAACGATGCTTGAAAGTAATAATAATTTCTCAAACTTTATCGAAGAATAGCTATTTGACTTTTCTTCTGGCTATTTTTTTCTTTTTTGCATCTTTCTAATTTGAAAAAAAAAAAAATAAAATACTTCTCTTTGGACTTTCTTGTTCGGTATTGATTGAATGAATATATTTATACGTTTATATACACATCGGACTTTCGAATTATATAATAAATATAATACCCAGATGTATTTAATATATGAATAAAAAAATCTGTGAATTCCGCGCTCGGTGTCTCTTAACGTAGCTGTATAATTATTCTTTACCCCTGAATGCTGCGACTGAATGCTGCAACAGAATATATTATAATCGTATTATAGTAGTACGGCTGTATATATTCGTGAGAAAGAAAAGTTCAAATGCAAATAATCCGGCAGACGTATTTAAAATAAAATACAGGTTTTACTATACATATACCTACATATATAGGTACATGTACAGTTATTATGTCTTTTCACTTTTCAAACAAGCCCATCTTTACGATTGAACAAGTCTTCTTAGTTTAATTACGCATCGGGTATCATTTTTTTTTTTTTTTGTATACAAAGAAAAATCATACGAAATTAATGATTCGGAAAGAAGGTTTCTTTTCATTATTCGTTATCTTGTACTCTCCTCTTTCGTTATTATATATACATATATATGATTTTTTTACTCGTTATATACATATATATTGCTATACATATATATGTATATGTATATAAGATTTTCTGCGCAGACATTTAGTAATAACAGCCCTTCGCTCGAGGGCCTCAATCACTGTAATTACTCCATAAATTTAACGGTGCTCGGTGCCCGTTCGACCTGAAACGAATCAAGCGAGAACATAGCCAGCTGACAAATGGCGGAGAGATACGACTATAGGTATACCCTACGTGTTGTTCGTTAAATATAAAAATAAGCAAGAAAATAAAATGAAGACAAACGTAAGCGAATATAAAATAAAATAAAATTGTGCAAAATAATTCCCAAACTTGGATGACAGGCGCCGCTCACAGAGGGAAAGAGAGAGAAAGAAAGAAAGAAGGAAAGAAAAAAAACGCAATATTTTAATTGCACCTCTTGTATACTCTCACTCAGGTTTCTTTTGCCTCGAGGTTCCGCCAAACGTTGTCAAAGCGTTTATTCGGGGTGGGGCATTTTTGTGCACTGAAATATATTTATATAATTGGAAATCGCCAGGGTTGTACAAATTATATAATTAGACGGAATAATTGATGAACAATTATACCGTAACCCGAAATCCAAAAATATTTAAAAATGTAAGAAAATAAAACAAAAGGAATATATATATATATAACTTTCGAGTAAAGTGCAGGACGCTGTCTTATTTTATATAAAAATTTCCCTACCCACTTTGATAGCCAATTTCCAATTCAAATAGACATCAAATGTCTTTGGAAAAAATAAAAAATAAAAGATAAACCGAAGATTTTATAGGCAAGTGTCTGTATAATTGACGATTGACGAGGAAAATTGAAAAAAAAAAAAATTAAGAAAAATCTTATTTATTGTCGCTGCGGTTCTGGTTTTAAAACATACCTACGTATACATGAAGCCCGATGCTCAGAAAATTCTTGGAGCAACTTATTGCGGTTCAATTCCCGCCGCCTGTGAGTTTACGGTTAGACGCTGTGCACCCGCCGAATGATAAACGCGCGATTCACAAATGTCAAGGTATATATTTAATTATATAACAGTCCGCTGCAGTTGGGATTGAAAAATTTTTATTCCAGATGAAAATTAAATGAAAATAAAAAATAATAATAATAATAATAATAAAAAGTAAGATTCAGGTTCAGTCATCATAGGTTCGATATTTGCAATAATTATTGTTACGCGGTACATGGAGGTAGGTATATCTAATCGTGTTCTTTGATTTAAAAAATAAACATGAAAAATATATACATATACTTTTGACAACGACTTGGCTCATCATCCCCCGGGGCTCTATAAGATATATACATACAGAAATTGTAAAAAAAAAACTGCACGCTGCTACTTTCCTATTAATAATTATCATTTACGTTGTCGATTAACTCGCGTGCGCGAAACAGCGCGAGAAACATGGCCGTTGACGTTTGACAAGAGAGCCGAAAGTAGGTTCTTACATTAGATACGTGATTGCACCATGTGTAATTCTCTGTATATATATGTCTAATATATAATGGGTGGATATATGCTAAGCTTAAGATGTTTAGCTGACATTTCTGCTTTCTCTATATTATAATACAAGTTATACATATATATTTACTATATAATTTACGAAAAAAATGTTTAGTTAGAAAAGTAAAAAATAAAATAAATTAAAAAAAAAAACCGTACAGAATTTTATACACTCGCACAGGAATAAGAATAAAAGAATGAATGAATCCATCCGGAAGAGAACGGAAGTCCTCGGTCACCGTCGACAAGAAATTCCCAAGTTCCGCTCATTTCCGGTCTCTTTTATATACCTATCATATCTTGACCATGGATTATATCAAGCATTGTATGTAGCAAATATACGTCATAGTTGCGGATGTCACTAACATACAGCGTAAGAGTCGTCTACTAAATCTCTGCGAACTGGCTATCAGCGTTCGGAAATCGCGGTGGAAATATACGTCAGTAACGCATGAATGTGTGTATAATAAATCGTAGAAGAAATTTTTCATATGTATATATATATCTAATATACAACATATACTCGTATGTATCCGAAACGAGTCGAGGGCTGTTGGTATAAAAAAATTCTTCTAATCAAATCTTAAAGATCGTGAATTCAGTTTGGATATATGTATGTACTCGTATACACCACCGCTATGCCATGGGACGGGGATAGAAAAGTGAGAATTTCGAGAACCGCAGCCACAGCCACAGCTCCAACCGTATCCTCCACACTACTGATCCCAACTAACATAAGTGGGGGATTCCCCGCGCCAAGTAGTAGTGTACAGTTATAGTCAGTCCGGATCGGGCGTCTGGTCAGCTAAGACCTACTCCGTGGGTGTAGGTCTTGCGCGCGTAAACTAACAGCGATATCGTACAGTTTTTATGTTTGTGTTTTTATGCCAAAAACGTGCGAAATTTTGACATGTAATTATTTAATAAGTGATTTAAACAACAATATTAATAACAATAATAATAACAATGGTAATGAGAGTTCCGGTTGGTAAAGCTGAGAGGTGCAAGTGTATTTTTTTTATCAGCTATAACATTAAAAAAATTTTCGTAAAAATCTGATTGATTGACGTTATATTAGAATATGATAATGATCGATGGTATATGATAAAGTGTTGTTTCTGTATCAGTTAACGTGTGTGCATGTGCGGAATATTAATTAATATTTAAAAAGAGGCGGAGGAGGAGGAGAGTCGTCTCGGAGATTCATCGGAAATAATATCTTTTTATACTTCTTATTCTTATATTTGTTCTGGAACGGGTAAACAAGTTTCATAATCACGAACGAGGAGGAAGTTTAAGGGGAATTTTAATTTGCGAAATTTATTTATTTGGTTTTTTTTTTTTATTTTCTTTCGAGATAATATACTCATCCGAACTGAGATTCAGAAAATATAAGAAACGATAGGAACGAGTATTGAAACTTTTTCTTTTTAACGGGGAAACACTATAAAACCTCGTTTTATCGACACGTCGATCCACCGCTGATACACACGGATACAGATATGTACGTGGTATATATATATATATATATATATATATATATATATATATATATATTTATAATTGTTATTGTTTTCATATTATTTATTATTTATGTATCTGTTAGTTGAATAAATTGTGTTATCAGTTGATGAACTATATAAAATCTAGTTTATGACACGGATTTTTAGATAACAATAGATTATCAACCTAAAAATCGGTCTTATAATTATATCAGTGTTTTTCTGTTTATTTTATTTTTATTCGATTTTTCATTTTTCTCATCAAATCTCGATAAATTTATCTAAGTTATCCTTTTTCTCGTTTCTTCTTCTTTTTCTTTATTAGTTTATTAGTTTTTTTGAACTAATTTCTGTTTAACGAAACGCACGAATTATTATTCAGTTATCGGCAAATTAAAATCACTGCAGTTTTCTTTTTTCATTTCCAATATAATACTCGTTGAATAAATTGTTGATTACACGCTTACGTATACATATAATAACATGCATGAAGAATTGCAGATATACATATGTATATATAAATGTAAGAATAATACGATAAAATACATGAAAAATTATGGAAAATTAGATAATAATTGTGTATTAAATACATGTATAACATGCACGGGAGTTTCCCCGGCATTCGTGTATATTATATATAGGTATATGTATACGTATGCCTCTAAATTGGAGGAGATAAACAGTCTCGAGTTATATTTAGCTAAGGTCAAAGGTCCGGTGTAAAATTTAGAACGTTGTGGAATACGGGCATATAAAGATATACGAAATAAATGATTAAAGTACTACATACGAGTATACATAAAACATACGTATACGATCTAGTTGAAATAAGTTAAGGAATATCTGTTATATATGCGTAATAATAATTATTATCTGATTTAAATTGACCGTCCTCAACCGGATATCCGTTTTACCTAATAGTACTACTACTACTACTATTACTACTACTACTAGGTAGTTACTGTTACTACTACCTTTTAGTGGCTATATAATTTCGCCTCTTGACCCGGGCCAACAATAATTACGGTTTAACTTTTTAATTCATCCTCCATAATAATCTCGAGGTCTTAGTGGAATATTTAAATGTCAATTCAACAATGTCGCTGCTGCTGATGCTGATGCTGATGCTAATGCTAATGCTGAATATGCTGCACGCCGTTTATACGTCCGGTCCCAAGATCGTCGAGCTTGCTATATAACTAAACTAGGATCCTTATCGCCCACGCAAATCTCTTCGAAATAACACGCATACATGCATTTAAAGATTTATTTATTTAAAAAGTTTACAAGGTGTTGTAATAAGTGCAGAGAAAACGAAAAATTATAGTCTATATTTATTAATTGGATTTCCGTATTCTTTGATTAATCTTTATTGTTATTATTATCATTACAGGATAGCTAGTCCGTAGCTATTGTCCGAAGAATGCGCAGCCTGGAAAGGTTATCGGGCAGCGACCAGGACTGCGCTGACCAGGAGATGTTCATCGACCTAGATGACGCCTCCGTTGACTCGCTCACCGGGAAACGAACTCGGCATCATGTCGTCGGCCCGGAGGTATATAGATTTTATAATATTTTCTTTTTTTTACGTTTCCGGTTTCTCGAAAGTATAAACAACGAAAGCAAGAACACATTTTGCGTTCGAGAAAAGCACAGAGAAAGAAAGAAAAAAAAAAATGCCGATACAAATTCAAATTTTTTTTTTGAATAAAAACTTCGCAAAGAATATACTAAATTTATAGAAACTGAAAATTGAATGAAATCATATGAATTGTATATTGTATAGTATATAGGCGATGTTTATAATTATTCAAACGAATAGGTGAACAGATTTTCCTAATGATATATTACCGAAATGTTGTTTTTGGCGATTTATGGATTCCAGGTCAAAAACAGATGTACTTATCGAGCCTCGTTTAAACGCACTTAGCCGGCTAAACGCATTATCCGAGATAACTTATGACTCATGTAATTTCGGCTCTTGTATTACAATACACATATAGGTAATCCGTAAATGACTGTGAGGTTGGATTTCAGGGACTTTGGATCCCTATTCTATTCAGTTATGCATGGTGTTGGTTTTCAACGACCCTTTTTTCGAAAACTTTACCATAGTTTGGATTGTCGGATATATATATACCTATACCCTAATCGGCGTTTCTTTATTTAGAAATTATCTACACAATACAATCACCTCTTCAAACTTCAAATATTTAACTATTCAGTTGAGTAGGCGGAGAGAGATTCTTTCTTTCTTTCTTACTTCTCTATGTAACAAAAACAAAAATATATATATTATACCTAGTCGAGAAATGGTTTCAACGTTAGCAATTATTGTAGGATAATGCATCGTTAACTAATTATACGTGTCGATGAAATACATATATACGATTGCATGTATATTGATTTGGCAAGAGAAAAAAAAATCGTTTTTTTTTTTTTTGTTCTTTTCTTCACAAATTCCGATCGCAGACCACACTGCTCTCTATAATATGCACTCAATCGTCGTCGTCGTCGTCGTATACCTTATAGTCGGTAGTTTTCTACTTCCGGGGACTATACGCGACTATTTGCGAAAGTGCAGGCTGTGAGCGAAGCTTCGATGCCATTAACCGATAAATAACGTTGCCTCTGCGGGAGGCCACTTAAATCTACAGGTGCCTGGCGCCTCCAGCGTCTCGCACGACGACGTGTAATAGTACGGACGTACGTATGTATACATGTATATATGTGCATTGTATATATATATATTTATACATATATAGCTAATACTGTACTGAGTGATCGTACTAGCGGTCGATCGTACGCAGCGACAATATGTTACAAACGTCATATACCTATGTAATGTATGTATATGCTACATACATGATCTTTAATGAAAAAAAAGAAACAATAATTCATCTAACTCTTAGTTTGTAGACTTTGAGAAATAATAAATTAGCACTAAAAATGAGATTATTTTAACGTCCTTGGAAATTTTGTCTTATTTTTTTGCGTTTTCGATTCTATATGAATTTCCGGATAAATATAACGATGGCGATTTAGTCGAATCGATAAAATTTGCATTAGGGTGGGCTAAATGAACCGACTATTTTTTTTATTCTTCTTCGAAAGACCCTTTCAAAAACTTGTTCCTTATGATCAAATAACAAGCCTCGAAAAATCTTAGCTCTTAATTTTAATATTTAATGGTCGTCAATCGCGGTTTTCTATTTAAATAACATGGGAAATGTTCTAGTGGTACGCTCCGATTTTTATATCTCAAGTACTAATCTACTCAGAATGATTCTGCGTAGCTACTTTTGTCCGAAATTGAACGCTCTAAAAAAAAGGTCTCTTGGTATTTTTCGATAAATCTAACTATTTCCAATTTGGTTATTGGTTAATTAGGTACCATTTATAGCCAACAACCAACTTGCAAGCAGCTAGATTTATCGAAAAAGACCAAGAGACCTTTTTTGTCGAGCGTTCAATTTCGAACAAAAGTAGCTATGTAGAATCATTCTGAGTGGATCAGTACCTGAGATATAGGAATTGAAGTGTGCCACTAGGACATTTCCCGTGTTATTTAAATGGGAAATAGAAAATCACGATGAGCGACCTCTGAATATTAAAATTAATAGCTCAGACTTTTCGAGGCTCGTTATTTAACCATAAGAAACAAGTTTTTAAAAGGGCCTCTTGAAAAAAAAGTAGCCGGTTTATTTTGTATAATTAGTTTTTTACGACATTTTCTTTTTCTTGTCTTGTCTTGGACTATCTGTTTTTTTTTATCTACGTACTTCATTACGGTTTTGACCACTTCCGGTTCCACTTAGCTCTTCCCCATGCTGCTATATGTATATACATATAGCTGCTGTACATAATATGCTAGCTTGAATTATGTTAAACGAAATCAGATCTCGAACTATTGATATATTATATACCTACTATACATAGGTATGTATATACTATATGGATATACCTATACGAAAAGATTTTTTCGCCGAACTATAATATATCTCGATGTTAATCATTATAACGAGGCAGTTTCTGTCGTCGGATCACTATTTCAGCGTTTGATATACCTACACGCCTCCGTATAGGTATAATATATACATATATAAGGACGATTCGTTTAACGTTTAATTATATACATATGTATATATGTATGTCTATAAACCTGCAATTTTTTAAATTCGTCAATGAATTATTACGATAAAAATTAAAGACCTCTGCATCTCCGGAAGATATGAAGAAAAAAATAAAAATAAAAATTCCTGGAACGTATGATTTTCACGTAACATGTTGTGAATATTTGCGACGTACATCAGTAGCAGCAGCGTCAACTACTTTTTTACGCTTTTATTTATTTACTTTTATTTTTTTCTTTCTTTAAATTGAGATTTTTTTTTGGGTATATGTACGTATGTTATCAGAAATGGTTTTATGTACGTCAATGAGTCGATTACAAACAGAAATTCAACTTGTGTACATCAATTTCTTTTTTATATATTTTTTTTTTTTTTTTCATTTTTACAAAATTCTTTTTATCAAACAATTGAGCGTGAAATATGTTCTCGGCTTATCAAAGTATGTATATCTGCAAATAATATCGAACATTAATTCAAAGCTGTGTAAATTCTGTGTCGCGAAATATACACGCGTATATATATACACATAAATATATGTATATGATAGGTGTATATGTAAATAACAGCTATACTAATATATAAAACACGCGACATTGACCCTGCGCAAGTTACATATACGTATATACACGAATCTTCGCCCACCAATTTCAAACGCGGTCTTAAAAAGATGATATTAATTAAATATACCATCTATAGAACATTTTAACCAGAGACCAATGTAACTTTTTTTTTTTTCTCTCTTTTTTTGGTTTTGTTTAAATAATCGACACGCAGGTACCTAATAACGGGACTGGTGGAGGCCATCATATTATACGTCAACGCCGTTCATTATTCAAATATTTAATTATCTGCTGTTATCTTATATTAATTGAACGATGAAATATATATACACATATTTAACGACTGAAATGTGCAGCCTAACTTTGGTGTAAATATCATACTTGATAATTATTGTGATGAAAATTTATTAGAGAGAGAAGTTTAAAAATCGTATAATTGCATCTAGATATGTACATATTTTTTATTTTATGTCATTCATTTGCTATTCTGTTCTATTTCCGTTTGTTCTTTTTTTTTTTCTTCTTCTTTTTTTTTAATATATTTCATCGATTTTCTAATTTGTTTTTTCATTTTGTTTTCTATTTGTTCGTTCTAAAAGGCGGGCGAGGACAGCGATAGCAGTGGTAGCGAAAGAAGTCCTAAACAGGCGAAAAGACGGAATCGAGGAGCACCGCCGACGACAAGAAGACGTAAAAGTGGAATCTCTGCAAGAGAACGGAACCTTCGGAGGCTGGAGAGTAACGAGAGGGAAAGAATGAGGATGCACTCGCTCAATGACGCGTTCGAGGTGATTAACGTAACAATTTATCATTATTATTTTTTCTTTCTTCTTCAACTCTCGTCTTCATTTCTACCGAAATTATTTTAAATTGAGGAAAATTATTGTTATTGAAACAAAAAACAAAAAAAAAAACAAAAAAACAGTTTTTATCACTTTTTAATTTTGGTCTTATTTTTCTCATGCTTTTGCTGAAATTCAGTCGACGATACGAAAATCAAGTTCGGGATTATATTTTTACTTTTACTTTTTAATTCAGAAATCAAAAGAAAAAAAAAAAGAAAAATACAAAATGAACGAAAATTGTCTAACGGTACGGTTTTCTAACAATTTGACATTTTCCTCCGCAGCAACTTCGAGAGGTGATACCCCACGTAAAAATGGAAAGAAAGCTGAGCAAAATAGAGACTTTAACGTTAGCCAAAAATTATATTATGGCACTGACCAACGTTATATGTGAAATGCGAGGGGAGGAACGGCCTTACACGTAAGCATCTTATCTTATCTTTTGTAACTAATATTTCTATATTTGTTTTTTTTTCAAATCTTTTCATTTTATATCTTATATCTCACAACTTATATCTTATAAGTATATGTCTGCATATATACGATTTTTATTTTCCTTTTCGATCGTTTAATAATCAGAAACAAAAAATGTATGTAACCTGAACACATATATATATAAATTATATCTACATATATATACACATATGGATAAAAAAAAAAAAAAAATCTAAATTCCAATATTATCCTTGTAGAAGCGGATACATAAAAATATAAAAATAAATTCACCTTTATTTTCCTGCTAATACATTGTACATTGGGAAAAAATGTCCAAGTTTCCTGTACGCATATAGATATATACATATAGGGCATTCCATGCCAACCTGACCAGGTTTTAGTCAAACTATTTACAATTTGGTTGAAACTTTTTCAGGCGACTAGTACCACCGCTAAATTACTTCTAGTATTTTTTTTATTTCTATTTTCATTTTTTCACGCAATCGTCTTTGAGTTATGTGTATTCAAACCTTTCCGTCTTAACTAAATTTTTTGATTATTGAGAGAATTTTTAAAAACTTCATTTCTTACTCCGATCTTTTCAAGATCGGTCTGCCATATGATGGAATGATTTTTATCTTTTTTTTCTTTTGCTTTCACCACTTCGAAAATTTTGGATAAACGAAAAAGTTTCAACTAAATTAAAAATGGTGAAGCTCAAACCTGGTCAAGTTGACATAGAATGCCCCATATATACATATTCATATCTATAGGTATATAAAAACCGGCTATATAATATCGATTTATCGTTTTCTTCAAACTTCGAAACACCTTTGTAAAAGTTCACACCTATATACAACAACTGTGAACACACACGTAAATACGTACGAACACATTATATCCATGTAGGCTATACTTTCTTATCAGCGTACATTAAAATTTATTGATAAATAATCGATTCGAACGACCCTGCCTTGTGCAGTGTCACGGATTCAAAGTTATACATACTACAGACTACAGGAGGAAAATTATTGCCAAGGTTGTATATTATACACATTGCAGACGTTCGCGAGTTTATTTGTGATTTGTGTTTTTTTTTTTTTTTTTTTTCTCTTTCATTCGGTTTTTCCTTCAATCAATTATTACTATCATACGAAAGATATAAAGAAACGAGACAATAATAAGAAATATTGAATCTCGCACCAGACTATAAAGCGGCAGCTCGTTTGCTTACCTATATACATGTATAGTCTTTTCCATATCTCCGCACCGATGTTATATAAATTTAAAAAAAGAGAGAAAAATGATTACAAAAAAAAAAAAAAATTCGCACTGGGTACATGTACTAAAGATCACAATAATTGTTACTTAGTTAAAATATTCTCTCTCGTTTCAATTATTATTACCGTCTGGAAAAACCGGTTGCATATGTACGTATGTACAATACGTACTACATTCGTACATATATACAACGAACCCTATTTTTATCTACATATTATTTACCTATACCGATCAAAGGATGGATCGTCAATGCATAGATCGGCAACAACAGGCTCCTTCGCGTTCTCGGGTTTGAATAATAATTTTTTGATTTTTTTTTTTGTTCTTTGTTCCTCCAGAGTCTGTGTATCTATAAATATAGTTATTTTATAGGTATACGTGTAGATACAAATTCTGGGAAACAAAAAAAAGAAAAACCAGCGTGCAATGGTTAAATTTATGCATAGATATTATAGGTAGATATATGTGTATATATGTGCATTATATAATTATACGTATGGGATACATCTGCGAAATCGATAATAAATAATATACATATGTATATGCAAGATTACGTATATACCTATAATACATTGTATGTTATTTGAAAAATCGTTTTTTTTCTTCCTACCTGTAATTTACAGGTGATTAAATAAAATCATGTCGCTTGAACTATACTTCAGGTGTTCTTTTATTCTTCTTCTCTTTTTCTCTTTATTTTGAAACATTATACTGTACCGTATGGATATGATCGTCGTTAACAAAATTTGCGATTTTCAACGTCGCAAAATTTTTATCACTACATGATTAGAGCCGTATTATATGACTGGATACTCGCAGCTAATTATCTTATTACTTATTCCTTTATTAATTTATTATATACATACATATATATTTATTTATTTATTCATTATTTCTGTTTCTATTTTTAAGATTCGTGGACGGTGAGTGCGGCTCGAACAGCGGTGATAGTACGGGTCAGTTGGAATTAAGCGGTGGTGAACAACCAGAAGAAGCATCACCAGCGTCAATGCACGAAACGAATAACAACAGTTTACTTCACGAAGATTTAGAACGCCGGATACCATAATCATACGCATATAATTATATAATCATATCCTAAATCCTATAATCACGCATAATAATAATTATAATAATAATAATAAATGGATGGTGGATGATGCCGAATATCGAAACGGTGTCTATTATAGGACCTCATCATAGTTTCTATTTCACCTACATATATATAATATATGTGGCGGAGAGAAGAACGTAAAAAACTGTTTTAAACAAAACCTGCACTGCGATCGTATAATGTATACCTATACATATATGAGCAGCATTATAATAATGAATTTATAAATCTAAAGGTTGGATTAAGGACGCTAAAGTATCATCACATAATAATAACAATAATAATAAGCATAATATAATAATATTAATATTAAAGATAACGGTAATAATTGTCCAATTGATACATCATATATGCGATTATACACAACTCGTTTATGAATTCAACGTCTATATGATAAATATAATTTTCGCGATATATAAATGATAATATAAAACGGTTTTATTCTATTCTGTGTGAGTTATGAAAAAAAAAGAAAAAAAAAAAAATAATACCTAATAATAACGTTTATTACACCGAGTGCCGCTGCAGAAGTGTAATAACGATGACTGTGTTTTTTTGTTATGTTTCTTGTGTTTAATGTATTTTTTATTTTCTTTTATTTTCATTTTATTTCCTACAATATTATATACTTTTTGTTCTTTTTCTTTCTCTTATTTTCTTTTTTATTATTTTGTCCGTTTTTGGTCGTGAATTTGGAAAATTTAACGTGAATCGAATTTCGAGATTTGGGTTCAGGATATATGGATGATAAACTGTGATAGAATTCTTCTATGTTGTTCTATATGAAATTTTTGAGATCAATAATTAGACATCTTTTTTTTGTCGTTTTTTTTGTTTTACGAGAATAGCCAATGCTCCAAATTTGATAATTACTGTGTTAAATAATACCGCAAAGTGTTTAGAACTTTTTAAACTACGCTGGTCTGCACAACGATCGAATTTTATTGTAAAATATAAATTGCATTGAATTTTAAATAAGGAAAAACCGAAACTAAAGATGAACTTAAAAATAGAAAGTGAGATCGTTAATAAATAAAAAAATATAAATTTCAATAAACAAAAAACGATTTTTAATATCTACGGATTTAAAGGTGATCAACAAACACTGAAATTTCTCGAATTTAAAGAACAACGAACTGTTTAGAATTAGAAGAATAAACGAAAGAAGAAGTAAATGTAGAATAAAAAGAAGAAAAAAAAGCGAAGAAAATATTTGGATTAACAAGATGAGTAAGAAGAGCTGGATCCCATTTTGCATAGTTTAGATTTTGCTATTGAGTGTTAATATGATGAAATTGATATATAGAAACGTCTGATAATAATATATAAATAAAATATATAGTATAATATTGTTATTTTTTAAAGAGAGATAGAAGAGAAAAAATATATATTTAATTCTAACAATTATAGTCAGCCGTCCATCTGAAGAGAAAAGACAAGAAACTATAAGTGAGGGAAAAATAAAAAAAAAAAAAAAAAAGGAAAATACAAAACACAGGAATGGAAAGAGAAAAAGGAAAATTTCAATTTCAATTTCAAATAAACACGCAAAATTCACCAAAGTTACCAATTTAATTCCTTGGCGAGGTGATATAAAATGCGGAGAAAACTAGTTACCATGTTGTAGAAATTTTGAGTAATGGAATAACGAAGGGGAAAAAAAAGAAAGAAAAAGACGCCATATGATACATGCCAACCAACATCTTTACACGACAATATTAATTCAAAAAACAAAAAAATAAAATAAATAAATAAATACGCCCAGTTTTCATATTTTGAAAGTGTTATTTCTGTTTTTTTTTTTTTTCCTACCAGAAGATGTATAGAAGCCTAAACCGTATAATTTATACAAGTGATGTTCAAATACATATGAAGAAATTTACACTACACTATAAACATATGTATACTTACGAGTATCGCAAAGTAAGTGCGATTATGGACGATAAAAATATTGCGTTCGCACGTTATCGAAGAATTGAATATAAGTGGAGAGACAGCAGAAATGTGAAAGTTAAGAAATCGTCGGTTAATATCATCGAGATTATAACTTCGATGATTTCTAACGGACTTTTTTTTTTTCTTTGTACTCTATCTATACATATACATATAATAACGTCGTCGACTATAAGCGTAGGAGGAATAATTGCAGCCCTTCTCTGGTCCTAGAAAAGTTAAGGCCAGCCGAGTAATAAAAATAATAATTTCAAAAAATTCTCTGGTAGCATCTTTAATTTACGTTCCATATTTTTTTCAGTTTCATTCTTCGTTTTCACTCAGTTTTTTTTTTTTTTTTTTTTCTCTCAAGCTTACAGCACGTTTGACGATTTGCCTGTTTCAAACGTTGCTTCTTAAGTATTACCTACTCATATGCCAGGAATGTGAATCTTGGTAGATAACTATTTTATGAATATACATATTGTTGGTTTCAATGTTTAATCGAGAGAGGATTCGGCAGCTAGATATAGAACCAAGTTTGAAAAAAAAAAAAAGAAAAAAAATTCGTCTCTCTCTCTCTCTCTCTCTCTCTCTAACTCTACAAAGATTGTTTGACAATATATAAATGAAAATAAAAAGAAGGAAAAAAAAAACAAGCTTGACTTATGATATTAAATTTATAATAAATATATGAATATTATAAAGTTTGAAAATTTTACGTTGTGTCAAAAATTAGACAGGAAATTAGAAAAGCGTATATAGGTATAACGTATAGGAAGTATATCGATGTTATGATATTATAATATAATATAATGTAATATAATATATGAAGTTGCACGGTGAGAGAGAGGCTTATCAAATTATCTATTATATTTATTTTTGTTTTTTTAATTCGGAAAGGAACCAACGTGCTCGAACTACGTGTCTTATATAATCGCAAGCTCTTGAAAGAGCGAAGTGCTATTCCTATTTAACCAGATTTATCAAGATTTTTAAAACTTCAATCAATATTGTACGAATTCGAGATTTGAATTCGTATTCGTTCAAATTCAATCAAACATCGAATTGTGTTGAAAAAAAAAAAAAAAAATACTAAAAATATGTATAATAATGGCGGTTGTGATTTTAGCCTTTTCAACATCGTTTTCGATCTTATTTATTTATGTTATCTTATTTTTTTTCGTTTTTGTTATCTCGCTTCAATTGATCGTGGGTATCAATTTAACAACGAGCAAAACTAATTAATTGAATTCATTCATTTGTCTTCCAAAACTATAATAGATTATATTACATAAGCTCGACAGTTTTACCTTATATATCCTATATTACTACATATAACATTCCAAATAAAATTCCGTCTGTACTATATAATATATACATATATTGTATAATATTAAATAATTATGTCTTATGTATCATCGATAGTGAAGAAATTTCTAAGGGTTTTTATCAGCTTTTACTCAGGGGTCTTGGGAACTACGTGTAAAATATTCTATCGACGTATGTATACGTATAACATACGTTCCGCAAAGTCCGTTATTCCAAATATCATCAATTTTGTAACAAAAAAAAGAAAACGAAATTTTTTTTATACCAAAACATATAAAATGAACACGTATTAGAAGAAGAATAAGAAGAAGAAAAATGAAAAAGAGTTTAGGTAGGTTGTAAGAGTGATGAATAATTTGAAAAGATTGAAGAAAGAAAATTTGAAAATTAAACTAGCATACGCAGATATTATATAGGGATACTGTGCAATGAGGTGAAATTAACTACATTTTAAACTGCATATATATTTTATGCGAAATATAATAGCTGGAGAGAAGTTGTGTGTGTTGTTTTGTGTGTGTACGTGTGTGTGATTTATTTGACTTCGATATTTTTTTTTTTTCTGTTCTTTGGTTTTGAGAAAATTATTTTCTTAAATATATATCAATACATATATCTATATTATATTGAATATATGTATACATATATGTATTATACCTATATATGAATATATATATATTTTCTAATTAAATAAATGAATTTTATAAGTGACCATATTATACATACCTATATATATATAAAA
Organism: Macrophya alboannulata; assembly: GCA_949628255.1. Classification (NCBI taxonomy): domain Eukaryota; kingdom Metazoa; phylum Arthropoda; class Insecta; order Hymenoptera; family Tenthredinidae; genus Macrophya; species Macrophya alboannulata. Next base: position 5,542,018 of record OX451212.1, on the reverse strand, counting down.
CATATTAATTAACGCTATGCATAGTACGCATATACAACGTATACATATTACTGTTGAAGAGATATGTATATATACCTATATGTATACCTATACATATATACATATATTTTTTTTAAATATAATATAAAAACGAAATGATAATATATTGTATATTCATATGGGGATGTTACAGAAGTGGGTTTGAATAATCGTGGGCAAAAAAAAAAAAAATTAACAAAAAAAAAAAAAACAACATATAAGTATTCTTAATTCGCAATGGTATATAGGATATTAGCGATTGATGAAAGAATTTTGGAAAATATTTAATTACCTACGCCCGTAATAATTGAGCTCACTTTTGAAACTATCTGAAAGTTATAAAATTCTATATATATATATATACATATACGTGTACTTCATAATTCATAAATCCATTATCCGAAATACATATTCCTATATTACATTTATATATAGCCTAATTAACACGTTAGTAAAATTCTCTCTCTATCGATGCAGTTGCAACTTATTTTTCTGCGTTAACGAAGTATAAAGAAAATTTCTAAAATTTAATTAATTAAACTGTAACGAAATGACAGAATTTTATTAGCGTACATTTCTTTATATACATATATGTATATGTATATACATATATAGTATATATAAATCTTAATTGTAAAGAAAACTAAAAAATCCGAAAACCTTAGCAAGACAGACGCGTTCCTCAATTTCTTATTCATGTTTAATCGACTTTATGTTTCCGATCTTGTATCGTAAAAGATAAAAAAAAAAAAAATAAATAGCATAGCAGCGTTTACATCTGATTAAAAAAAAATTAAAAATTAACAAAACGGCTGCTTATTAAATGTATACGCATCATTTAATATATAATCTGTCATATACTATATAGATATAACGCGGCTGTTTAGCGAGGGTATATTTATTTTTCGGAAAAGCTCACTGATGGTTGTACATATATTTTAATAATATGACATTAATTTAGAAAAATATATATATATATATATATATATATATATATATATATATATATATATATATATATATAAATAAACTAATAAAAGAAACAATATCTATAATGGTTTGCTTAGAACCGCATGTATGGGTGTATGTCCGTCCATTGCGAACAGCTATACATATATAATCTGTCTTAAGAGAGAGTTTTTATTTTTCAAACAAAACGCGATATATATTCAACATTGAATTTCTTTTCATATTCCCACTACGTATCGTTTAATCATGGTTTTATTTGTAATTGCTCGATTTGCCCAGCGGTATAATATATACTAGGGTGGACGTTGAATACCATCTTGAGAAGTGAAGCCCCATAGTTTACAGACAAAAAAATAGAAACAAATTTTGGCCCCATGCATTTTCACGGATCTCAATTCAAAAATTCACTGTGAGGCTAATTTTAATTCAAAAAATTGTAAACTATGTGAAAGTATCAGGTATGTGTACTACTACATGGAGAAAAATCGGGGATATCATACTGTTGAATTTTCTCATGATTCCACTCTAAAATAAAATTCTCGAGAATATTAGTTTGGAGTGGAATCATATGAGCAGATTCAACGGTATGATATCCTCGATTTTTCTCCATGTAGTATAAGTACACATACCTGATACCTTCACATAGTTTAGAATTTTTCGAATTAAAATTAGCCTCAGCGAATTTTTGAAATGAGGTCCGTAAAAATGCATGTGTTTTACATGGGAAACTTTGAGACCTTACTGGCACGGGTTAATTTCATTTCAAAAACCTCGGTCTGGGGCCAAAATTTTGTTCTATTTTTTGTCTATAAACTGTGGGGCTTCAGTTCTCAAGATGGTATTTAACGTCCACCCTAATATATACATATTACATAATGTATGTATATATAGGTATATGTTATGTATGTATAACAGTACTCATTTTTCACTAAACAAAAATAAAAAATAAACTTTCAATTTTCTAACTATTCGAATTATTTAAAGAGATTAATGTAATCGTTTCATTACAAAATCACGTTCAGATTTATCAGATAACTGGTTTAATTTATTACGCCTAGAGATTGGAGAGCTGCCCCGTCATAGCGTCACCGTGATCTTTCGGATAGATTAAAACCTGCCGACTCTTCCTTATTATTTTTTGTTATCTGATATCAGTCGGCTAGCTGAAGCAACGTATAGGTATACTCAAGACACGTGTTTATAAGGATTGAAAAAAAAAAAAAATAAATCAAACTACTTCGTCAATGATAATTATCGTCAATTCACTATTTTATTACGTTTTTCAACATGCTCTGCACGGAAGCGATAAAATAACGATCAGAGATTATCAGTTTCTCTGATTAAAATGTTGCTAACGACTTATGGATAAACTAGAAATTGTACATTAGTAAAAAATCGCGGTGTCTTGATCTTTAAAAAAAAAAGATTCATTTTTTTCCTTTCCCTTCTGATTGAGTTTCTTTTACATACAGACATACATATATGTATATATACAGATATATATGTATAGTGGGAGACGCGCGGTCGCAGTTACTTAAAATGTACAAAGATATATAATTAAGTTCGCCACTGAACTGCTGCACTTGATATACATATATGCAAATGAAATGCACCCCATACACGCCTAAAGGATAAATATACATTATATATATATATATATATATATATATATATATATATATATATATATATATATATATATATATATATATATATATAAATACAAATTGTAATAAATATAAATTATATGATTCCTCTGTTATAAGAAAACGTATTCAATACAACATAAATATAGCCTTGTGCTATCGAGCCTTACAAATATATGAGCTGGCCTCTACAGGCCTTGTTTGATGTAATTATTATTCGTTTTTAATCCCTTCCTATACAATACATCTTCTCGCAATCAAAAATCTCTTCATACTAGACGCAATTCATTTTTTTATCCATTTTGTAATTACCAATCGATAAATCAAAATTAATCGTATTTCTAATGAAAAGTTTTACAATACCTACGTATATCAATTTCAACAAACTCATCGTATCTTCATTATATTCAATGTTCGGCGCGATTATATTTTGTAAAAATCTGCGTATGATTCTTTGATCAGTAACTACATCTATCAGGATATTAGTCAACTAATTGAATGAGAATGGTAACGCCATTTATGAGTTAAAAAAAATGTAAAGATCCCTATCCTATCTCTCAAGAAATGTTTTTAAATGTCGCGTGGCGACTGTCGTTTAGCGATTTTTTTTGCTTCTTCATTCGGTTATCATATTAAAAAATCTTGGAGAACTGTATCTGTAAATGAAAGGCGGTGAGTCGAGTTTCTGGTTGAATATAGACCGACCTTATATACGACAACGCTATACCCACTCAATTATATCATTGCTAAAATCCTAACCTCGAAATTTGAATGTCAAACCAGTTTTATTCAATATGAGAGAAACACGCGGTCGTCGTGATTCACATTTTATCTTCTACTTTTTTCAGAAATGGCAGCTGAAACAGGGACCGTCGATCAATTTATAGACGAAAATACCAATATTAACAATCGATCGAAAACTCTACCTCCTATATCATCTGTGCTCAGACTCGATTCAATTTTCGATGAAAAAAGCGACTTACACGAAGTTTTCGAGCTCACGGAATTAAAAAATGTCATTGATTTGTCCATGAAAGATAACTGTTTATCAAAATTGCCTGAAAACTTTGGGCAAAACTTGTCAAACTTGACTAAAATAAATTTATCGTATAACAATATATTAAAACTTGATATCTGTGTGAAGACATTGATAAATTTAGAGGAATTAATTGTAGATAAAAATGGACTCAAAGAATTGCCCGATTCTATTGGCGAATTGTACAATTTGAGACTGATTAGCGCAAAGGGAAATAGACTGAGAATAATTCCTGAAAGTTTTGGAAATTTAGTCGGTATAGAAGAGCTCGATTTTAGCGATAATAGGATAAATAATATAACAGATTCTTGGGCAAGGCTTGCTGATCTCAAGATAGTTAATTTATCATTCAATGAATTGAGATCTGTGCCTAACTGCGTTATCCAAGGATCTCCGAGGCTTGAAATACTCGATTTGTCCAGGAATTATATCTCTGAATTTAACTCACCTCCTCTTAGTAACAATTTGAGGCGATTGTACCTGAATAATAACTCTAAACATGATCAATTCCCCGCCTGGTTTCTCACCGAGAAATTCTCCAGCTTGGAGGAACTGATTTTAGATGAAACAGTCTTTGCAGCTTTTGATATTCCTGATAGCAAAAATTCGCCCCTTTCACACCTCAGAAAATTATCTATGGTTCATTGCGGCCTCTCGGACACAGATTTTGAATCAATTTCTCAATCGATGATAAATTTGGAGTACCTTAACTTGGGAAATACTATGACAAATCGTCACGCAAATATATTCTGGGTCATGCCTGCAAAGAATTTTAAAAATCATTATAAATTGGAGGAATTAAACATTCAAAGAGCTGGTCTGCCTGCTGTACCTCAGGAAGTGAACATGCTAGAGAATTTAACCAGACTCAATATTAGCCAGAATAATATTTCCTCTCTCCCCGACGAAATATGCGAGCTAATAAGACTAGAATTTTTTAATGCCGCGTGTAATAACTTGTACGCTTTGCCTCAAAGTTTAGGGAATTTAACGGCATTGAAGATACTGTTCTTAGAAACAAACAGACTGTCCAGTTTGCCCGATTCTATAGAAAATCTTGAGCATTTGGAGTGCTTGGATCTTTATAATAACGAGTTTCTTGAAGTTCCTAAGCAGTTGGAGAGAATTCGTAATTTAAAGGCCTTGGATATAGATGGGAACGTTTTTAAGACTGAGAACTTACAGGTAAAGATAGAAATTGGTGAAAAATTTTCTAAGATTAAATTACCAAGTTTTTGTCAATCTTTTTCATGAATTTTTTGCTGTTTCAGATCGAGAACATCAAGTACCAAAAGGCTAAGAATATTTTACGATCCACTAGCAACCTTCTATTACTTCGAAGCAATGATCCAAAAGTTTTAGACGAAGTTGATTATCAATCTATTCAGAGTTCGCTGGAATATGAAGAGGACAATCGCGGTCGTGAAAACAAAGAGTTGTCGTAATTATTCAGTTGTTTACTCCAGTATAGAATTTTTATAAAGTTTTCTAGAAAAATTTACACCATTTTCTGATTTCAGAGATCCGAATCTAAGCGACATTGTGAGCGAAGAAAATTGGAGCATTTCGGAGGATTCAGCTGACGAATATGACCCAACAGGTATACAATCAGAGGATTTATCAGGATAATTGTTCGGGATTAAATATTCAATTCATATTTTGATCATTTCTTCTTTTGTTCAGTTTCAGCAAAACCAAGGACTTATATGGTACCTCAACCATTTAGTGTGTCTTCCTTTTATTATTACGGAAATTTTTGCCCAGCGGATTTACACAGTAAAGGAATAAGGCAACAGTTAGCAGCTATGCAAAGAAAACAAGGGTCATCGAATTTTGAGGAAGGGCAGTTTGATGACGCTTGACATTAATTTCAAAAACCATCTGATTACTTCGGTATCTTTTCTGAACAAATTTCCTAAGTTCTTAATTTTCAGAGTTTAAGGTGGAACCGAAATATGAAATTCTCGTAAAACTTTAAGATTGATAATAGGTAATTGACTATCAATATCTTAAATCTAGATTTAATTTACATCGTAGAATTAAAAGTACAACTCTGATTTCTGTTTTACAGTATCTGTAAAGCAATGTTTACTACCTAAAGAGATTCAATATTGCAATTAAAAATGTGACAATTGCAGCTTAAGAGCCATAAATTCGTAAAAGTTTTATTTTTTTTCCCTCATCATGATTAAGTAAGATGAGATTCCGTTTGATCTGAATACTTTAATTCTATAGCTAAATAAAATACGAAGTGAGGCTCTTTATTCATAATTAACCAAAAATGATATTACAAAAAATAATATATGATATTTATTATAATAAGTAATTCCTTAGGCTATTTAGTTTATTGTAATAAACTCGAGATTCGTTTATTTCCCATCTAACAATTGATGTAAAGAAAAAATCTCTACTGACAACTTTTGTTAACCATGTCCAAATTAATCCATAAGTATTATTTAAACAGATGTTATATCAATTAACTTTGATCAAATTGTACACAAAATAGATATCAGGATGAAAAAAAAAATCGTTTTTTTTTTTCAAACTGTTTGTCTTTTTCTTATTTTTGCAAATCAAGTCACTCGTCAATTCGCAATATCGCTCATTGCTATTATGTTACAATTTTATTTTGAAAAATCGAGTCCATGTCATAATGAATAATCCCTGCAAAAATTACTAGGATCAGAATTACGTCTCTGCAATTTTGTACACAGTCATTGATAATCCTGTTTAATTTGTCCTCATTTCCTTTGCAGTTTGATGCCAGGCGATGCTTCCCTTATATACCAAAGTCTGTCGAATACTACCGCTTGTGAGAGACCTTTGAATATTAAAAAAATTAATTCCTGCCTAATAGCTGTTTACTTAGAATTGAAATTGCAGTGAAAAATTGCACATTCAATCGTATTTCAGTATTTCAAGACTCTTAGCATTATTTGAAATAATTTTCGTTCATAAAATTACAGTTTCATAACTACCTATAAGAATTGTATCGAACGTTTATCGAGTTGCATATCTTCAGGCGAAAACGATTTCCTTGAAGCAGATAGTTTTTCTACTTTGTTTTATTTGTTCATTACCGATTATACAATTTTATTCATTTATATCTAGGTATGTATAAATGAATCATCTGTTTAAAGAATCGAGTAAAGTATCATTTGAACGGAGTTTTCAGTTTCACATAACTTTCATAAGTTTGAGTAAAATTTATTTTACCGCGGGAACGATACGAATCATGAGTTTTATCAGGGGAGCAGACGAATCGTTGAAGAAGTAATTTGGGGCTGCAATGTATGGGGAAAAGTTTGAATGAATAGCCATGTAAACTGTACCAAAACTGAGTTTCGTATACCTGTTAAAAACAAAAATACCTATATTACGAAATACTGAACAAAAAAAATAAAAAAACATTTCCCAATCAATGATCACCCTGCGCAGAGGGACTGTCATTGTCTATAACAATTAATTTTGGCTTGCAAAATTTACAAATAATATTGAAAACGGATCATTTATTATAGATAGTTTACTCCATTCTTTTATTGATACATTTTACCAAAGGTTTATACAAATTCCTTTTTATTCTTCGATTTATATAAACGTTAATATAGAAACTAGTAAAAGCTGCTGTAACATTTCGGTCAGAGATCTCATACGGCATTGAATTCCCTCGTGTATATACCTAAACCCGTCTCGATCCCGACTGACCGGCCCCTAGCGAAAGAAAAAATGTCGATCGGCTTGCAGTTGGTGTTTACCATTCATTATTAATTATCCGAATAAATAGACGGAGTGTTTCATTTCACGTTGGTAAGGGGGATGAAGCGGGGAATCCCCTGTCAAAGAACATCGACTGACGACTATACCTATATAGGTAGTATATACATACATACACACATGTATATACGTCGCTTAACTAAAGCCGCAGAACTGCACGGGAATTGATCGTAACAATAATAATTATATCGTACGTCATACATAGGTGTTGTACGAAGAAGGCGATATACTATGTTAGCTCAGCGTAATTTATTATTTGATATTTCTTCAAGGAGTAGAAACTGTCCGACCAAAGAATAAATAGGTATAATAGCGTGGGACGTCACACTCGACAAATATTTTCCTAAAATGCAGGATAAATATAAGTAAAGATAATAATTAGTCGAAAGAATTATATTGAGTCCCTGAAAATACTGATCCGGAATAGAATCATTTCCATAAAATAAACTATCATGCCGAGGCCTTTTTTTTTCTCTCTTTAACATCGGTGCTATTATATTTTATTCGAAAATCAGAATAGGAGCGTATAGAATAAACTTTTTTCAAATCGAACTCGCTGCGATAAGACGATACCCCACTTCTTTTACCTATCTTTATGTGTATAGCTGAACTTTTTGCGAAAGCTTGCGTATAAAGAAGCGATGTAAGCCTCAGTTCAAAACTACCAATTCTTATCACTTGCAGACATCTCGTCGGGTTTTTCACCGATTGCGTTTCACTATTTTTAGTATCTTATAGCTTCCGACAGAAACAGAATTTAGCCCTCGGACAGATTAGATCGAGTCATTTCTTTCCTTCTTTATTTTTTTAATCGAAAACTTTTAGTGTTCATTTTTTGCTACAAGTTCGGTAAATTTTTGAAATATTTTCCGACATGTAGGTAGGTGTATATATGTCTTTGCAGGATTTGAAACGTTGAAGTTTTCACTTCTCGTGGACCCTAGTTTTTACAATCCTCCCCAAAGGCCAAACGATTTATTAAGTCTATTAAGAAACTGCGAAACAGTTTTGATCGATAGGAAATGATTGGGGCGTACTGAATGGAATCTATAACCTAGCATGCAGGAACAGAAATGGTCCTGAGCAGTGCTTGCAGCACTGCACCCTATACGTAAGGGGAAAACTGAAAATTCTACACTCCTAGACCGTGGAATTAAGGGCTGTACAAAATGGCACGAAAAAGGGTCGATGGTTAAAAAAAAACAACGAAAGGAACCGTTTTGGAAAAGGCATAAAAATATTGTTAAGCCAAGAATTCAAAAGATTGGTATTTATTCATATAAATTTGGTGGCTTTGTGGTGACAAATTTTCCGCGTTTACGTCTCCATATATAATACGAGCAGAAAATGGGGGTTCACAACCTCGACAGGTATATTTGTCACCAAATATATTCCTGCGGTATAGTTCACAATGTGATTAAGGAAAATTGCGTCAATTTCAAGGGTCCTCGGAAAACAACGACCCTATTTTGTCCCTCTGGCGAGACGAGTCTCTGAAATTGTTCCTCTCGTAGTCGGTTTCATATTCCATATGCGACGTGGGTAAAACCGTGAACATGAAGAGCCTGATTTAAGTCATATCCCGTCTTCATATGGTCTCATTATTGTGCCACAGCAGCACGAAACAGCACCTCGAAAAAATATCTCATACTTGAATGCGAGGTAAAATTTTATTTTCCGTTCATTCATTCGTTCACTTTATTTTCCATTCGATTTATTCGTAAACTTGAAGTGCAGTAGGTAACTTGATCTAAAGCTTGGGACCCCGGGTGTCAACTGTCGATCTAGTGACCCCTTTCAATAAGAAAAATCACAGGAAATTGCGAAAATCTATTATTGCCTGGGCAACCATGCTCCCGATCTAGACTGCAGTACGAGTCTTCGATTTGGGGTCACTATTTCCGAAATCAGATTAGCAGTTGAATTTATAGGGGCACTCTTGTCCCTTTCGGGTCACGCAGCTTCCCCCTTATAGTCGTGGCTTCTTTGACCCGTTTGATCCCTCTCTCGGCCTCTCCAATTCTTAGCTAAGACACGTCGAGGTCTGATAATTAATTTCAAGGTAGGAAAGCCCGTTTTTCTTATTCTAGACAAACAGCGTCCACGACTTTCCGTCAAATAAATAATCAACGGAATTCTTGTATTCGTGTTTTTTTTTTTTTTCTTTTTTCTCTCGAGCTAGGAATTCGCGGATTTAAACTCCCGATAAGAATATCGTCGCATCTGAAGCTGAAGAAATGTACCGTGAAATTTAGAGTATCGACTTTTAGGTTCAGCTGGAGTTTTAGCTGTGATATATAGTGGTCCCAGCACTCGGCAGCACGCGGAGGTTTCTATAAACGAAAACGAATTCCCGATAGAGGTTTTAAGGACCTAATATGCATAGAAAGAGCCTTTGCCATTCTTTGGCACGCGCTCTGACTCTGGAGATCTTAATCTGTCTCTAGGGTGATGTCTGCAGGCTTTTGGATTAGAAAAGTTTCTTGGATGTCGGCTTACTAGGTCGCACCAACCTGTATAACCATTACATACATATTATACACCCACCATCCTAGGTATAGGTATACGTATACAACATACGTTATACCCTCCCGGAACTCGTGAGAGAAACTCTATTCAGAGAAATTTTACTTATCGAAATCACGCGCGAGCGTCGTTTCGATTTTTTTTTTTTTTCATCTTTTTTTGGGGGGGAGAACTGTGTACAGGATGCGAAATTTTCATCTTTTTCTGCTGCAAGAACCCAATACCTTATATATACAGTATATACTATTGACTCGAGGAACCGACCGCGGTTTTTTCTCCTCTTCTCGCCCTCTTCTTTCCTTTTTCTATTTTCCTTTTTCCTTACCTCTGCCCTAGCGTTATAGAGCGACGTTAACGAGGCGAGGCTAATTAACTACGAACCAAGTAAAAAGTGTCTCAAAAGAACGGTACGTGTTTTCTGTCGGAGTCTATCTTTTTCTAAATAATTCGCGTACGAATTTCTTCTGGAAAAAGTTTTACCATTTATACGTAAACTGAAGGTATACATAGGTATATTCATCTGTATCTAGTTCAGTTATATTTTGATACTGAAAATTAAAAAAAAAAATAATAATAATAAATATTCTTCACACAGGTGTTAATACGTCTATCCATAAAGCGAGTGTCGGAGCCAGTTGAATGTTAGCGTAATTCATTGCATGTAACACCGGCTCAACCTGCAGACTAACAAGTTGCTTGTAATTAATGTTTTTGCAAGCGCTCGTTCACGACGATGGGCCCACTGGGAACGCTTTCTGTTTTGAGCTCGAGCTATTTGCCATAGCTGCGTATAGCTATATCCCATTTTCCCGCGCGTTTACGCGCACGCCTGTTTTTTCTTTTTTTTTTTTTACAAGTATTCCTGTTTCACGTTTGTATGTATACCTGTACGTACAACGAAATAACATACCATACACATTCACTCCCATTTTACAGACGTACTTTACCTTGTCGGTGGCTATACGTACGCAAAGGTGTTCAAGGGGGTTCACGAGGGGGACCACATCTATACGTTAAATGTTGCAGTTAATCTACAGAGACACTTTAACGACGTATAATTAACTCATCGATTTCTCCCATTTTTTTTTCTTCTCTCTTTCAATCCGCGAAAGTCAATTTTGTTACCCTTTATTTTTTTTTCTTCAATTTTTGTTTCCCTCTAATTTGATTCACTCGCCTTTACAATCGTAGATGTATGACAATTTGTTTCGAAGTGATGTGTAACAGTTTAGGGACACACCCTGGCTCGAAAATTATCACGTGACTATACTATATGTATATCTATGAAAGGTGATATTGAACAAACCGTATGTATGTATGTATGAGCATGGTAATATTAGGTTCATACTCTGGCATAATGGACAGTTTACTTTACACGAGTCTATATATCTATACTTAGGAGTAAAGCGGTTAACGACACAATGTTGACGAGGTATAAAATTCAATATTCATAGCGTAAATTGTAAAAGCTCTGCATTACTTGCACTGCAGCCATTATGGAGACGGTGCAACGGGTAGCTGACGTCTTGAGATGGTGTTGACGACGTAATTATACCAAGCTTAAGGTTCGAGGTGCACTGCGCTAAATCCATATAATAGTATAGGTATAAGTCTGGCTAAACAAACTCACGGAAAGCGATTAGAACAAAAATCGTTATTTTTTACGGCTGAGTACCTGTAAAAATAGTTTTTCGAGTTTTAGAGAGCCGTTTAGCTTTCTTCATTTCACGTACCGCCAGTATAATACTGTATACGTTGAAAAAGCAAATTCTAAGCTTCTAGATTTCAAGTTTTGGATTAGTATCTGTAAAGTTTCGTAGCAGTTGAATCCTGCAGTACTAATTTCTAGAGAACATTGCACCTCGGGTCGTTTTCATACCAAGATATAATTTCGGGGTGGCTTTGCGAATTACACTTCGGTGGATAAGTCAACCGCGATGTTAATTGCGCGGTTCAAAACTCGAGTGACTATAATACAGCCTACCTATCCTATACACCTAGTCGAGTGTCAAGTTTAACGATGATTTACGATCTCGTAACAGAATTGTTCGGAATAATCACGCCGAGCCGAGCAGTTTAGCGGAGATTTGTTCCTCCACAGCTTCATGCCTTATATAAAGTTCACGATGTAGAACTTGGAGCTAGACACGTCCCTCACTTTTAAACTTGTACGCGGAAATTATTGTCGGAACTATAAGCGCGCGTCACGAGTATGTATCTATGTTCGTGTATGTAGTATTGCAGGAAAATGAAATCCATGATTCGATACAAATTTGTTTAAACTGTTCAAGGCACAGCTGCACTGCATGCATACCCAGTGGAAAAGCAGCTCTGCAACTGACTGCACCAAAGCTTATATGAGTGACGAAACTACCCTCGACTCCGTTCACCAGCTACTACGGTGGTAATCAACGGCTGATTTCCAATCTCAATAAACCCAGTAATAGACCAGTTACTGTCTAACAGATCCTCGTCCCTTCGACTAGCTGCAGCAGCTACTGCAGCTGTTATATACGTCGCATGCAGAGACTGGAGATTTTATGCTCAGGTGGTAAAAGAAAAAAACGTAGATTGGGAACCTAGAGGGTGAAATTTTTGGGATAAATTTTTTCACGTATCTTTATTTGAATTAATTATAAACTTTGCTGTTCAAACGAGTAAGCAAATTCATTGTCATATGATTTAATGGGGTTTATATATTACAGTGTGTTATAGTCTGGACTTTTTGCATCACAGGACATCAAACTCCGTTCTCACGTTCGATTTTTATCTGACAGTATAACTTGAAAAGACGACGTACGCTGGTTGATACAGAATCGTAAAAAGGCGTTCGGCACTTTTATATATTCGGTGAAGAAAACGAGGTGACGCTGCAGGGTCAGTAAAACAGAATTTGGGAGACCCTGGAAGTTAGAAAATATCCCATAACGTCGAGGTTCCTTTATCGGAAAAATAGGTAAGATATGATTTTACGGTTTATTATATCCAGACTCTACGCAGGAATTTTCATGTTTTCATTTATTTTCCTTCTTCAATATTTTTGACTCCATTTTTCCACGGGAAATTATTCGCGAGTGTACAGATTTCCCTGTGGATAATCGCAAAAACGATACAAAAAAAAAATTGGCAGTGACTAGAGTGAAGGGGATCATTTAACACGTCGCTGTCGATTAATTAATTTGTATTCAAAAGCCGTCCAGTTTTGGCTCATGTGTTTTTGACGATATCCCCAGCCAAACCGTCCCAATTTGACTCTCCGATTCAGCTCGTTCGAAACACATACGTGTATATCGGAGAGGTAAAATTGCAGTCCAACGTACGTTATATCTACATATGTGTGCCCCTGTTTACCCACGATCCCGTGTAACCGTGCGATTGTGCTGCAGGAGAATTTCCACGCGGCGGTTTTCAAGGGCAAATATTACCTGTAGGGGTTGTCATTTTATTATCATCGTATAATATTAATCTGAGGGTAGATACGGAAAAAAAAAGAAACAAAAAAAAATGAGAGAGAAACAAAAAAAAAAAAGAAAAAATTCTACAGAACAAACTTTTTCGACCGAACGCGTAAAAACTTCAAAGTTTGTTTGTTTTACTTTTACTCGATAATCTTTTTTTTCTTTTCCACAACTTCTCCCCTTGCTTTGGCCGTAATACTTGGGTATAGGTGTATACTTTTATTGAAAAAATTTCGTACCTGAAATACGAGCTTAATTATATTTCTAATTCGACACAAAATTAATCGCGAGGGAGTCGAGGCCACAGTGATTGGTGATTTTCATTTTATATATTACCACCGTTTGTACTATACCTATATCCTGAGCGTCTTCTTAAGTATCTTACCCTGCTCCGCAAAAAGTCCAAGGGTGCTGATGATGTCTGCATAGATTACATCCACCTGGGTATCCCGGTACTGCTACCCATTCTCGTGGATGTCTTTAACGCCTCTCTTACATTTTCTGCCTTCCCGGCTGCCTGGAAGCACTCCCTCGTACGACCACTCGCTAAGACCAAGCATCCGAAGTCTCCTGGTGACTTCAGGCCTATTTCCATCCTCTGTTGCCTGTCTAAGCTCCTGGAGAAGCTCGTTTTCTCGCAGCTGTCTTCTTTTCTTGTGTCCACTAATCAGCTTGATCCTTTCCAGTCCGGTTTTCGTGAAGGCTTTAGCACTCAGACAGCGCTTATCAAAGTTACGGATGATATCAGAGCAGGCATCGATAAGGGACTCGTCACGATCATTGTTCTTTTCGATTTTAGTAAAGCCTTCGACCTTGTTGACCACTGCCTTCTTCTTCGTAAGCTCATTAGCTGCGGCCTCTCGGGATCTGCTCTGCGCTGGTTTGTTTCCTACCTTCGTGGCAGGAGTCAGTCAGTTTTGGGCCCTGATGGTACCGTATCTTTCAGCCTACCTGTTTCTTCTGGCGTTCCCCAGGGCTCTGTACTCGGTCCTCTGCTTTTCTCCATATTTGTCAAAGATCTGCCGTCTGCAATCACCCACTGCCGCTATATGCTGTACGCCGATGATTTGCAAATCTACCACCACTGTCCTCCTCATGATATTGCTGCCTGTCTCCAACTTGTGTCAGACGATGTCTCCGCTATTAGCCAGTGGGCCTCAGACAATCTCCTACGCCTCAACCTGACTAAAACATGTGCGGCCATTGTCGGTAGTTCTCCTTTTATCCGGCGACTGGACTATACTGACATACCGCCGATCATGTCTGGGTCCCACGCGATTCCGTATGTAGAGTCCTTCCGTAATCTTGGGGTTTTAATGAATCAAACACTGTCTTGGAACGCGCAGGTGCTCTCCATCTCTAACCGTATCTTCGCTACTCTGCATCAGCTTAAAGCCTGCAAGGAGCTTCTCTCCTTTTCTCTTAGAAAATGGCTCGTCACGGCACTGGTATTCCCGCAGCTCGATTATTGCTGTTGTGTCTTCTGCGATCTACCCGGTACACTCGTCACTAAGCTTCAACGTGCCATTAATGCTTGTGTTCGTTTTATTTTCGATCTGAGGAGAGATGCTCACATCACGCCTTACCGCTTGCGCCTTGGATGGCTTACTGTCTGTGATCGAAGGCGTTATTTCATGGGCTGTCTCTTATTTACTCTACTCGCGACTTCTCAGCCTGGTTATCTCCGTCTTAATTTTACTTTTAAAGCCGATCTCGCTCTCCGTGCCACGCGTATATCCGAGCGGGATCTTTACATCCCGCCGTGCCGAACTGCCGCCTTCCGTAAGGCCTTTACGGTGGCCGTTTGTTATCTATGGAACTCGCTGCCGTCCGATGTTCGTTCTGCTCCCTCGCTGCCTTGCTTTAAGTCGAGGCTTTACGCCTATCTTCTGCGGTCCTCTGGGCCCCCTGCTCTTGCTCTTGCTTAAGGTCCTCGTCCCCTTCCGGTTATTGCGTCGCTTTAGTCTTAGTCTTAGTTTAGTGCTAGGTTATCCTATATCCTTTTTCTTTTTATTGCTTGGTCTCTCCGTATCTTCTGTTTTACTTTATGTTCGATATTTTTTATTTTTTCTATATTTTTTATTTTACCTCTTTCTTTTCTGTAAGTCACAATGAGCTTAGCTGGCATCCTTCAGTATGCGTCTTACTTTCTACCGCTCATCTCTGCTATTCTAATCTTTCTCATGTTCTTTCTTTCATATGCGATGCCTTCTGGACTCATTGTGACATTCTTTCCTTTATTTTTCTCTGTACTTTATTGTTACTTTCTCTTTAGTTTTTTCTAGATTTTATTTCAGTTATTTTTATAAGTTATCAGTATCTAAGCTTTCAATTGTAACTTTTTGTCTCACTCTTTCTTCCTTTTTTTTTTTTTTTTTTTTTTTTTTTTTTTTTTTTTTTTTTTTTTTTTTTTGCTTTGTTCAGGTTTTTATGTTTATTTTTCCTTAGTATTCCTCGAAATTTTCTTATTTTTTATTTCTGTTTCTTCCTCTGTGTATTTATTTTTTTATGCTGTACCATTTTCTACTATAACTTTCCTTACTTTGTACTACTTATTATTTGCCTATGTATTACTCTCAACTTGTTACTCTCATCCCTACGGGACTATGTCCCTGGATGTAATAAACTGATCTATCTATCTATCTATCTATATCCAGTTTCACTCCCTCAGCATCCCTGCTGCAGCCTTACTGCAGCAGGAGAAATGCGGCTAAGTAGCCTCAAGATTAGACGTTGCGCTAAGAGTCCTGCACTATTAATGGGATCTTGTTGCCATTTGATGACCCCGAGAGTCCAACCTGTCCCTGGACGTTAGTCGGAAGAAAAATGGGGCTCCGGATCATCGCAAAGCCCCGTAGACCCAAGGGGTCTTCAAAGAATGTCATTTCTAGGATTAGAACAAGTACCACCCTTGGCATTTGTTCCCTACTTGAGTATCGGATATATCGGTGATGGCAAAACTCGCGTGTTCAAATAAATCGAGTAATGAGTTTGGTCATAAAATAACAACGGTATATATAACGATATAAAAATTTGCCATGATCGATTTCGCCATGAGAATGTGATAGTGAAAATTGTCGATGGGAGTCAAAACTACAAAGCGAATATCGGGGATCATCCGCAGCTGTGGAAAGACGCTGGAGGATATAAGGTGTATGTGAACGAAGGACGGTGCTCCTTCAGGGTAGATATCGCTTTTTATTATTTTCCGAAACTCTTGGGACATTCGTATTTCGGTCACGAACGTTATGCGGTTGTAACAAGACGGAGACGAGGTCCAACGAAATACGAAATCCGAATTATATGGGGGCTGGAACGTTTCGAAAAACATATACCCACAGAATTTCCTCCAGTGTTTACCCCACACCCACGCAGGTATTTTCATCGTTTTTGCAGGAAAAAAACCCCCGAAACAAATACGATAGAATAACGAAAACTAATATCGTATGAATAAATCCATATCCCACGCGACATGGGTATAATAATATAGTTAAATTTTCGCGTGGGCAATGAGAGGAAACGTCGATCTGCAGTTCAGCTTCGGACTTTCAGAGGCTGATATTCCGTCTTGTACTCGTTAAGGAGCTGTCGGCAAACAAAACGAAGCGATTTTCAAGCTCTATTTAGATTTATTACCCGTCGTATTCGAGAAGTGCGAAGAGTCAACGGGGGTCGTTGTATATAAGAAGAAGAGAAAATAGTATACAACTCGGATGATAACGTGACAATTTATTACGCCATTATAATGATCAAGATTCCGCCCTTTGGACAACTTCCCTTCAGAAGAACTAACTCCTACTCCTATATACCATATATACATATGCATACAGCATAACTTTTGGTTGTAAATTGGGCTGCAGTTCAAACTGTTAAACCTAATCATCGCAAATAATTCAATGGCTTCTTCTTATCTCTATATTGATATTAATGACGGTACACATTGCCTTTCCAATTCCGGTCCATACAACAGCCCCTATATCTTGGCCCTGCAGGCTGTTTTAGTAACTTGTAGAGCTCTACGTGTAGGTACGTTATACATGTGTAACATAATCGTCGCGATTCTTTGACTAACTCAGTTGATCTCTGCTAATATAAAACTGTCAAGGGAAAAAGATGAACCGAAAGAAGAAAAAAAGAAAAAAAAAAATTATAACGATGACAGATTACCGCGCTGTCACGAAGTTATGGTGGTTTAAGATTGGGTTTCTCTTCTTGTCACTCTTATTTCAAACTCGTGAAAATTTGAACGAGAAATTCGTGTAGTATTTATTTTTTTTTCGCCACTCTCGTCACTTTAAAGTTACATAATATACAAAGTGATTGTTTAAATGCTCTCAGGCTAAATTACTCGTCGTATAATTGTGTGCGTTAATTTAATTGATGGCGAAATTCGAGGAGCGAGCAAATCGATTTTATATATTATCAAACGCTGCAGAGACGTATTCTGTCTTTTGTATATCGTAGCTGAATAGAGACGAAGGTCCTGTGATAAGGAAAATGTTCAATCTTTCGCAAATCCTATGGGTATAGAACCGTTAATCGTCTTTCAATATATATACCTATATTTCCCTTAGCAGGAAACAATAGGCGTGCAACCGCCAACCATTAGGTAATTAAAAGGGTGGCGGTTAAGGGCAAACGCAAACCGGCAAGGGCTTCGAGGGCGTCGAAGGATAACAAAACAACAACTAGATATTATTTAGAAGGGATACCGACTGCAGGAGGGACCAAGGGTAGGGTTGGGAACGACTTGTTCTCTCGCGGCAGACTCAGTTCTGGAACCCCTTTCCACCCTTACTTTACTTTCCCTTTCCTAACCCACCCCTAATTCAACTCTCCTCCACCTCGGCAGGAACCAGAAAATTCTAACTCCGATAAATTATATTCTAGGCACGGAACACTGGTACGAGAGAGCAACAGGGACACCCTTAGTATGTGCTGCACCAAATGGCACTTTCATTGCACTTGTGCAGGAGACCGAGTTGCGTTATGCCGACCAGATTTACTTTTACAATTTATCGCTTCTCTTTACTCTTCGCCAAGTTCGAATTTCTTCTTATCCAGCTAGCCTCGCCCAACAAGTTGCCAACGAGTTTTTCACCACTGTACTGTATACCTTGTTTCTGTTTTCCTGTTTTTTTTTTTTTTTTTTCGTTTTTTTTCTTACAACTCGATACCGCAAAGCTCCAGGCTAAAAGTCAAGCCGACTAATCGTATATAAGATAAGACAATTGCCGTTGGATTTCTCGTTCTACGAAAGGGGCAAAAGCAATATGGGAAACATCAAGATTACTCACAGATCGTTACAGCTTTTAGGTATTTCTGTTCATTGACCAAAAATGATTACTTCTGATTGTACGAACTTTGACAAATCTCAAGCTATTATCGATTCCGCGGTAGATGACAAATCGCTGTATAGATGCTCAAAGGGCGTTAGATAGAATTCGCGAAACACGAGGTGGATAAATTTGATGACATTTTTTTTTCATCTTGTCTAATTTCCTTTTTGCGACGAGAATTGAATAATTCACGCATCTCTATTATATTATAACGCAGAGATGCTTAGCGATGTGATGAAGTTCGAGATTCTATATTTTGTATATCCCAAAATTCATGCAGTATATACCTATGTATACATATAGGTATATATCACCCTCGTCTATATTTAGAGCTTTTAAGCCTAAGGATACCGAGCATTCCCACATAATTACATAAGTGTGGTTTAACTCTAGGGCAATATATCAACGCCTCGGAACCGAAGCTGTTTTCATAGATTTTCTAGATCCGTTAAAATCCTCCGCTATTATTTAAACTGATGTGCGGAGTTGAGAATGCCTATATTTCCGCGTTATCATACATACCTGCAGTTTATAAAACAAAACGGGCTTACTACTACAGCTTCGCGAAATTGTTTTCAAGTGTAAATTCAATTCTCACTGTGTGTTTAGGTTTACCTTTGCAATTCCCTTTATACGCCTATAATGTGCTGAACTTTCAGGCCAAATGATTTGTTTGTTCGATCATAAGATGTTTCATTTCGAATCCCACGTTTTTGCTCAGTTAGCTTTTCGCGTAGGTACGTACGTACGGTCAAACGTGCGGCTGACGTTATATGGCAGGCGATCGTCACATATAATACTATGGGTACCGATCTACACAGGGATCGACACATCTGTACAGATATACGTATAGAGGATACAGACATATATTCGTGTGTGTATAAAGCCATGCTGCAGGAGAGACCCAGTGGGAAGCAGTTCTATTTTAATGGCAACGGCACACGCGGAGTACAATGGCAAACGGTCGACTAACAATAAGCCTCTTCGGTTTTTTACTTTTTCCTTTTTTTTTTTTTTTGATTCATTTTTTTTTCGTTTTTGGGAAAACCTCGAAAGCTGGTATAGCGAGAGTCACCGTTTTTTAGGTCTTGAAGTCGAGTTGACAGGTGCCTCGGACAGTTAGCAGTTGAAAGTGCGATTCGAGAGTAAAAACATAATAAAAAAAAAAAAAAAAGAGAGAAAATATCGCTTGATCCCTTTTTGCAAGAAAAGGAAAAGAAAAACGAGAAAGAATAAGAAAAACCAAAAAGGCAAGGAAACAACAGCAACAAAACAAAAAAAAAAAACGTTGGAAAAACTTTTCGCCTGTAAAGTTTTACCAAAGTTTTTTTACTTTCTCCTTTTTTCTGTTTTTTGTTTTCTCGCTATACATACAGTATATCTCTCCCTCAAATCGTAGCACTGCACAACGCGATTCGCTCCGCAACAAACTTAGTTATAGCATTTATTTCTTCCGAATTCATATACCAATAAAAACGGCGTTATTTTCAAATTGAAACTATATATATTCTCAACTCGTTAATACACGATTGTACGGAAAAATTTTAGCCAAGAATTATAATACCTACCCTTCCTCGCGTTAGGATCGGGTATTTAACGTCATCTGCACTATACATACGTGGTTTTCATCGTTTGTTTATCGGTCAAAGGATCGATCGATCTAACGAGTGAAAAGCACCCTAATGATCATCACAATAGGAAGTAACAAGCTGCGATTGTAAAGTGTGAACAGCTTATAACCGATTTCGGTTATATAGAATCGATGAAATAGAAAATCTGATCATATAGTTGAAGGAAAACTTATTTTATTTCCTATTTAATATGATACTTACAAAAAATATCGAACTCTCGTTTACATGTTTAATACGCGTTTAATTAATTAACCGAAATTTTATAGTTGAACTATTAGAAATATGTTGTTGCGGATATTATAACGATGACAGATGGAGCGAGGGAGGGAGGGGGGTTAAATAATGACGGGTTAAGACTAGGGAATAAATTTTCCGATTCGTTAAATTTCCTCGAATATTTTACTATATCACATATATAAGTATCGAGCTTGCGTGGTGAATGAATGACGTCACGGGGGTGATACGATATGGTGGGGGAAGATACGACCGAGAGGATGGTGGAGCAAATCTGCCCTCGCAGTCGAGCGCGAAGCGCCATATGCGTTGGTCCATTTATCAAGTGTCGTACAAAGGCTAATAATTGTGTTGGACACGTGCGATTATATACGTTAAAAGTGACACACGCGCGGCTAACCAAATGTCATTTTTAGAAACTTTCTGATATACTATAAAATAATTGCATATGTTTCTAAAAGCGCGAATAAAATTGTACAAATAAGAGAAAGAAAAAATAGATGTGAAAAAAAATTGAAAATCGTTATCGTGTTAATAAACGTTTACCTAAATTGTAACTTTTCATAGAAATCTTTACAAAGTCGAACATCAACGCGGGAAGACGTGGCAATAGAAGCTTTTGGAAAAAGAAAATTTTGGCTCGAATAATGAAGAAGAATATATATTTATATTCGAAAAAACCTCAATCGCACTAACTTCCCGCGCAGCGATTTATCTGTGTTGAAGAAAACAGAGAGAGAGAGAGAGAGGAAAAAAATCGCAGAATATATCGCTGGAGTGCAAAACGTGCAAAATGGAATCAAAGAGAAAAGGATATTATTAGAAAAGGTATTTTTTATTTTGGAAAGAATTTTATACACGGTATAGGTATACCCAATTAGTTTTAATCCCGTTTCAACTTGTGCACAGCTTAGTTAATGAATATACCCCATATTTGAAATTAATTACTATTTACTGCTAATTCAATGCAATCAACAACCCAACGATATTATACCTGTATAGGTAAAACGCGTAAAAGCTGGCGAGATTTAACTAAATTTATTACTTTGGTTCTATAGTTTCACAGTCGGTATAGAAATTTGCGGAAAAAAAATATCGATACACATACAGGTGAGAAATTAGGCTCGTAACTATAATTTTGAAAATGGCTATTGTATATCATAATAATGTAATCGTATAGAGATGGTAAGGTACGTAACGCGGGGTCGGATCCCGCGCAGCAATTATTCATCCCGCAATTTAGCAATGGCTGATTTAGAGAGATATAGAGAACGATATAAATACATAGATAAATGGGTACATACATATACCTATATAACGCGAGTACAGGTATATATACCAATTTCGGATGAAAACGAGCGAGAAACTTGGAACAATTATTACAGTGATTCACAAATTTCCCAACGGACGTTGATATAGAATAGACTAAAGTCGTTAAGCTTCGCGGTAGCAATCGAAGCCTGAAAAGTAAGAAAAAAGTTTGATATTTATTTCAGCTCGTTAAGGGTATTTCCTGCAGCGAAGGAAAAGTAAGAAATAAAAAGAAAAAAAAAAAAAAGACAAGAAAATGGGAATATCGGACTTTGTATCCCGCAGATGCGATTTTTTTTTATTTATTTTTTATTTTTTGAGCTTGTATGTACACATTTCCATGTATATAATATCCAGTACTCATGTGCCTGCCTGGGTGTCGGACCGTGTGTTATACTTTCGTTTTATGGTGACACTTGCTGCGATGCATCAGAGCTGTCAAAACTCGCGCTGATACCGTAGGGCGAGAGAAAAGCCGGGCTTTGAAACATATTAGTAATTTGGACGTGGACAAATATCCGTGACTGCAATCCTCTGGTATATATAACAGGTGCGACTTATGACTTGTAATTAATAAGCTTCCATGAATTGGCTAATTGGTCGACAGCCAGTTAGACAATTATCAATGGACAGCTTCCTCCTCTTGTCTCCGCTTTCCTTTCCTCTCCCAATTTCGTTCTATATCTGAACTGTCTGAACTGTCCAAACTGTCTCACTTTGAAAAGGTTTGAGAAGGGTCTCAACCTCGATGATGATACCGTTCGTGAACTCGCGTAATGTCTTCGAATGGGTTTCGGGAACAAGGACAACCCTCAGTCCTCACGCCCATGGAAAGCACATTGTGTCCCATTATACTCTCCCATGGGTTTATTGCGACATGCGGATATATAAAGTACGTACGGTATCGTGAAATATTTTTAACCCGGTCCCTCGCCCCCTGCAGCCGACGCCGAGGTCCTTCTCCGTTCTGGAAACTAGGTGCAAATCGAGTTATACTCCGATATTACTCCATCGAGAAATTCTGTTGATATAAATCGATGAAAATCAAATTTGTTCCTGAACAGTAATGAGTTTCACGATCGTTCCAAACACCGCGGAGCTTAAAACGGCGTGATTAACTATTATGGAACTTTATATGCGTGTTATGCAATTCACAATATTTTGCCATTAATTCGCGGTGCAAAATTATTTTTTCTTTTCAAATAGAGAGAAAGAGAGATAGAGAGAGAGAGCTGTGATTGCAAATGCGGTTTCTATTTATGCAGTAAATATAATAACTACGTACAGTATCATTTTGTTGTTGTTGTTTTTAGTAACAAGTAAACGAATCAATATCAGTAATTCAGCCTAATCAAACTTTGAATATACGAAGCAACGAATTGAATTTCTATGGTAAATATAATTAACTGAATTATCACAATGTCTCCGCTGAGCGAGTTGATTTGATTAGTCGATTGAAACGAATATATAATCACTGCTTTATGAGAAGATAATTTCATTGTGACTCGTCAGTAAACTATACAGAGAGAGAGAGAGAGAGAAAGAGGGAGAGGAAAAGAGATCGAGGAAAGAGGAGACCTGTAGCCTTAGCTTTTCCTTTCTCCTTTTTCCTCTTTTCTTCGTATTATTATCTTTATTAAACAGACTGACGCGCGGTGTTGGCCAAGTGGAAAATGAATCGGTTCAGCAACAGTCGCGAGATCTCTCTCTCCGAAGTTCCCTTCTGTCCCTCGAACCTTGATATATACCAAGTTATACAGTGAGGCATCTGAGATTAACGAATTAACGATTATCGGAGTCGTAGTTGTTCGAATTTGACTGATTACTTGTAATGATTTTGTTCCTGTCTTTAATACGGTGCAATCGTGAATCTCGAGTAACTAGAAGACCACTCGGCAAATCATTCTCTATTTCCCTCTCTACATACTTATACCTATACATACTCGAGTCACTAATTCGTCGAGACTCTGACATCAGTTTAAATACTTCATGTCAAGATCGATTACAAGTCAAGTGCTGAACATCCTTCAATTGAAAAGATCCAGCTAACTTATATAAATAACGATCATATACAAGCAGATATATATGGGTATATATACCGAATGAAGACTTTCCTCGAGTTCAAATTGCTGCAAAAATATTTTCACGGATTAAAATTATGGAGAATAAATTTCTTTCAAGTAAAGAAATATAAGGCTAATGCACACGATCGTTACAACGCGGCTAAGCGAGATAAATTTTAGAGGATCCGTGTCATTTGATCGTTTGTCTGAATCGAGACTAACGTCTCATCGTTCAGAAGTGCAAAACGATCGAAACTTTGTTCAGGTTCGCTGGGCAATGCGGTTATTTTAAGCAATTGTTAAGTGCCTTCCTTAGCCACGTTGAAGACACATTTACACTCGGCTGTCCCAACAAACATGACACGGTTCATCTGACTGGCTAAACCGCAGCTCATCGCAAATATCTTTGTGCTGTATAAGTTTCGATGGGGTGATAAAAGTGTTATACGATTAGCCGCAGATCGTATAGAATTCTTTTTAGTTTCGCACAGTTTGACGATTAAACTTTTATAGAGTTTCGTATAGAGTTTCGAAGATATATCTTCTTTCGTATACGTTTATCAGAATTTAATTCGAAGGTATATTATGTAGTCCGTGTGTATGTATTGTATCTATATACAATTCTTGCGTATAATAAGAAGAAAATTGGAAATTCGTGTATATGGAGTAAATGAAAACTATTCGCAATACTCGTGGCTATTGGCATTTTTCGCAATTTTCCAACCTCCGGAAGGATCCTTTTATAATCAATTGTACTGCCTCTCGTGCACGAACCACATTGAAAAGTTGGCAACGATCGTCTAGCGTGGCACGCCAGAGCAGCAGAAAAATCCTCAACAAATCTTCGCTGCTAATGCCCGCAAAAAGCTCTGGCGATTCGGAAAAAAAAAAACGAAAAAAGAAGAAGAAAAAGAAAAAAAAAAAAAAACGGGAAACAATTATAGGAAACATGCGGCCGCGCTCGGTTGTGGCGAAACGCTACTGTAGTACGGTCCACCGTTTCACCTCGTAAGAGTGACCGTGAGAGATGGTTAACAAAGATTCCCCGCCAAAAAAATAGAATAAAAAAATAAAAAAACGAAAAAGGAAGGATCTCTTTTTCTTACACTCATATAGTTGTATGACAGGCAGACGGAATTTTTTCTAACAAGATAAAAGAGTATCGACAACCCTAAGAAACTATACGTTCACGGTATAAAAAGTTATCGTATTATGAGCGTAAAAAACGCGGTACAATATTTGAAAGCAAAAAAACATAAAGTAAAAGGAAAGGGAAAACCGAGTGAGTCGGTTTTGAGGAACGGTTTGAAACTGGAGGGAATTCCGTCAAACACCAACGGGATAGGACCTCGGAGCTAGCTTGTATAGATGTATGTGCGTTTTACACTCGGGTATACGAGTATAATACATTGTAAATTTATAAGCCTTGCGGTACAGGTTCCGCATGTTGAATCAGAGGCGTACCGACCTATATCTATACCACAGGAAAGTGGAAAGTTGAGAAGTTTTCCCAGATCCTGATATACCCGGCAGAAAAACGATGAGAATACGTGTTGGTATACATACATATATATATATATCCGGGGTAAATTCCTTGGGGATAAAACAAAGGATAATCAGGTTACTTTTTATTCCTGAGACACGCAGCGACGCGGACGCCCGGATACGGACGCCGCGACCACCCCGGGATAAAAGGAGTTCTTCTTTTCTTATACTCCTTAAGGATTCTTGAGATGAGCAGCAACACTCCTACTCCGAATTCCAAATTAGGCCACAATAATCCTCTCCCCCCGTAACTGCAGCAGCAGGAGCTCTTAATTCTCTGCTCAAGGAATACCTAATTCCGATCCGTTTTTACCTCGGTAAGTTTGCCCCTAATTGTTTAGACAAATTAACACCGATCAACAGTCTGCAGTTTCGCTTGAAATGCAAACAGTACCGAGAATTTAATTTCCTGATAAGAAATGCAGTTTTTTTTCCCCAGAAAAAAAAATCTGATCATCCCCTGTACGACCGGGGTCAACTAGTCACTAATGAAATACAAGTCTGGGCTACCATAGTCGCGCAGCAAAAATCCGCCACTCCCTTCTAATTTCGGTGGGGAGAAACTTGGAACACGGAAAAGGCGATCTGGACAGAAAAGAGTGAGCAAAACAAGCCGCGAATAAGACAGTGCAGAAAAAAAAAATCTGGGGAATAGAAAGAAAGGAGGTGTAGGTACGGCGAGGGGCGGAAACCGATTAAGAACAAAGAAATACCCGGACCCGTTTGAGTCATCGAAACTGCTCTGCAGTCTTTGACTATTTTCTGTAGCAGTGCAGGGCGTTTTGGTACTGTACGTGATGTGAGATGGAAGCCAACTACTCGCGTTGCACATTTTGCTCACCGTTGTTTGGCAGGTTGGCATTTTCACCGTCACATTCTCAGCACTTCTATATCCGGCCAGGCGAAAGTCTCTCTTTTGGATGCGATGCTGCAGATACGTGTCGAGCAATCTAGGTACACACATTGGCGATGTTGCAGTGAGCGAGCTTGTTAATCGTCCGTCTCTATATACCTACCCTACTTCGCGATTCTGCCTCGACAGCGCGACATCACCTGCACGTCTTTCAATTTATCGCACCGTTCTTTTTGGCAGATTATAATCCGACCTTAGATTGGATCGTTAATTCCGTCTGAATTTAGCTGCAATTCTTGTCATGGATATATTCGCTTTAGAATTCAGATCCTTGCAAAGAATTCGGAGTATTTCTTTTCGGTATATTCTCTCTTGTATCTCTAATTCTGTCATATTACGTGTTCGTATGCATGTTTGAAAGCGAATTTTACGTCACCGCCTACGGATCACATTGACGAATGTCATCCGCCCTGTGACGATTTTTAAATTCCGTCAAACTGGGATCATTCCGTCGCTCATGTCAGTCACCGCGTAGCTACCTCTTCACTCCCAAATCGGCATGGATCAGGAATATTTTATCACTTGGGCCACGCGTGCACCTGTACCACATCATGCAGCTCTCGCGCCTTGTTGATAAAGATTTTGGGATGCCGTGGAGTCGTTCACCCTTGACAGAACGGATTTGGGAATAATATTCGATGCGAAAATGTATTCGTCTATTTGATTTATTCATTTATTTATTTGGAAAACGATCGATGAATGCAAAATCAACAATTTTTATCCTGAAAATATATCATAGCCTTCGGCGATGTGCGGTGAAACGTTGTAAAAACGTTCTGACTGTTCGCAGGTAGAAATTTATGGAATTAAGTGCACCTAATTCGGTAAACTTTTTCCTCGTAATTATTATAGTCATGATAACAGGAAAGTTGGTAAAACCTCGACGTTACACGGAGTATAAATTAACGTGAAAATGTATCGCGGTGTTTCGGGGAGGTCTGGATATCCTCAAGACCGTTAATTATTAATAATTAGCCTTATAAAACGGTTTTTATTCGGATGTACCTACTCTAAAAAAATCGATAAATAAAAAGTAAATTTTATAATCCAACAGGTCTTATCGCATCCTCTTGAAACCCGCAGTCTCTTTACTGGGGGAGGGTTGGAGTATCGTCGTCTCTACGAAGGCCAGGGACGTTTGTATAGGAGCTGTTCGCCGTCTATCAAGATGAAGAAGAAGACATCCTGAAGGAGTTAATCACCCCGATCCGCGATAATCGCGGCGCTGTATCCAAAGATGAAATGCGACGCCTTAGTTAGCCTGTGTTTTCTGTTACCTTTGGTAACGGATGTCTGCTGGGGCTTAATTCACGCAAAAGGTTCGTGCAAAATATACCATATATATTCTCTTTCCTTTTAACAAACAGTTTTTTTAACACCCAAATTATTTCTACAAAATAATTAACAGAAAAGGGTTCAACGAGTTTTCTCTCTCTCTCTCTCTCTCTCTCAATTAACTTATGTCAATCAATTAGCCCCCTCCCGGGATAAGGAATTATAAATGTTTTCGACAGAGGGATAATGCGAAAAGGGTTGAAAACAACGTACATACATAATTCACCGTTACTTTCTCGAATAGCCTGAGGTCAATTAAGAATAAGTCGCAGCTTGTTATACTTAATAAGTTACGTTATCGTTATCTGAGCGGTATTTGTACCACTGCGACATGTTACAAATGACAATCCTACTGCAGGCGTCAGTCTACTGAATTTCCATACCGCTGCCGCGTTAGTTCTCCAGTATATTATTATACTATCGTTCTCTTTGAACTGTGTACAAAGAAATAACTCACAATCAGTATGTAACAACGTTTTTCCTCTTCCATGATGCCAATGGAAAGTAGTGCATGCCTCTGCATACGAGCAGGCTCATTCATTACATACTTCGAGTGACTCCTCAGCGACTACGCAACCTTTCCTACCGGACTTTACGCCGTTGGGGTGACGATATGAATATTCATTTATTATATTATACCTATATACACTCGTTCTGAAAAAAAAACAAAAAAACAATCTCAGCTTTCAAATACCCATCGGTATATACCTACCATTCTCTTCGTTATAATGTTACGGGGTGCAATAATTTACGCGGGGAAATTGTCTTTAATTTAATGTTTTTAACAATAACCCTGCAAAACCGAGCGTCCGGATCATCTTATATTTATTTATCATCAGAACCTTAAGATTATTGTGATGTGAGTATGCATCGTGGATGAGTCCACGGAATCACATGGTATTCTTGACAACGGCAAAAGTCCATTTCTTCAACAATGAACTATTACCATACACGCGCCGCTGCTTGTGCTGCAGAGTCGTAAAAGTATAACAGAGATATTTGAGTCCCGCGAAGAAAAAGTCTCTTCTCTTCATATCCCCATCCCTTGGTGTCAAAGGGATTTAACTTTACTCGACGAGAAGTATAAACTCGGATCAAAATTTACGGGGAAGTAGGAAAAAGATATCTGCATATGGACATTAATACTAGGAAATCGTGGAAATGAACATTCCAAATATTGACTCGAAAGCTCGACCTTCACCTTTCTTTCAAGTTTTGGCTCAATTCATCGAAATTGATTAGAATGACAATAGGACTGCGTGACATTTTTTTTCTTTTCAAGAATGATGAAAGGAAATCTGAAATCTGCGCCCTTTGGGTTCTATAGTAGGTACCCACGCTGTCTGGGGTCACGTATGGGATTCCGTGAGTCACTATAAACTCGGATAAAGTAGCATAATAATATATCTAAGAAGAGAAGCGAGGTTAAAATAATGGCTATTTTCCATACAAGGTCCAGTAAAGCTTTAGACCCGTAAGAATAGTTAATATTTTACCCCGGCGTCTGAGTGTCAGATTAATGATTTACTACAGATCGACGAAAAACTCGAATAATTATATATCCCCACGGGTGCGACTAATTCATAATACGATCTTCCGAGTGATTATAACCCGTATATAGGCACGTTACGCCTTTAAGTATATACGTAGTAACCAGTGTTTAAAAAAATGGTTTTGTACTACTTCGACGCGGGTCTTAATTATGCGGATATATCTTGACGAGCGAGAAGAGGTTCACGTGGTTTCTCGCCACTCCAATAACCATAATATACAACAGACTTCGATCCTATACCTATACCTGTAATAATTACTGATTTGCATTAATGTGTAATTAAAAATTGGTTATTCTTACGCCCGATAATGGTCATGCTGCTGCACTCTTGAATGAAAAATTTTATATTACAGCGCGACGATAATATATAAGGGTATAACGAAGGTATACATTATATAGGTATATTCACGTGTGTATAATGGGATTACAAATATAGACGCGTAGAAGTTTGATACTGAGACCGGATTATCATACGCTCTCTATAATTCGACCAGCACGCATATACAAAGAGTTTTCTGCGGATTTATATACTTTTTTGATACGTACATAGGTATATTATATACATATAGAGTAAAGAGTAATTAATTAATTTCTCGTTTATTTCAAACGAATATTAAACCTTTGATGGTATTTATAACTGTAAAGAGCGATGAATGTACGATATGAATGAATTTAGTACGATAAATACGCGAGTCCAATATTCAACGATTAATTATATTTGCATCAAAGTTTACAAGTTTTTTTTTTTTTTCATATGTATACAGCTCTTGCGAATACGAATATTTATCCATGCGATTTTATCGATCATAGCTGTATATACCAAACGACAATAAACTCGTCAAATAATCTAATTCTCGACAATTTTTAGTTGACAAAACAAACGACTAGTGAATTTATGAATTTTTGTTTTGACGAGAAAAAAGAAATAAAAATATTAAGACAAGACCATCACAAGAGCAGAGTGGCGCAGTGGAAGCGTGCTGGGCCCATAACCCAGAGGTCCGTGGATCGAAACCACGCTCTGCTAGGAAATTTTTTTTACACCTCAAAACGGCGTGGTTTGAGTTGATTCAAACGGCGGATGAAATTCGTTGAGAATTTTATCCTGGATTATTAATAATTATTGTCATTTACATTTTTTTACGAAGTAGCAGCTACGAACTTTATCACTTGATGTCATTATGATAGTATCGGCTATTTTCTCATGCAAGTGCACTTGCAAGTGCAAGTGCAAGTACTATAGTGCAAGTTTCTCATGCAAGTGCAAGTACTATAGTGATTTGATCCGTAATTATACAACGGGTGATTTTTTTAACGCGAGAAATTAGTTTATCTAATTTTCTATCCATGAAGTAAAATTCTTATCTCATGATGAAACGGAATTAGACAAGTCCAAATTAAATGCTGTAACATATGTCTATATAAGTTCGAATGGATATGCAATAAAACTTTGGTTCAAATCGTAAATAAATTGACGTTAATAAATTATTGTGATTCAATAATCTCTGCAGTTCCTAGCTTCGAGAGGAACGAAGAAGATGAGAATATAAAGCTACATGAAAATAAAAAAAAATAAAAAAAAAATGCTTTATGGACTTGGTGTTCTTCGTCTATCGTTCGGTGACGAAGAGCTACAAAGCTAATGGACTTCTCGGTCGTAGTAGAAAACTTTTTTCACCCGACCCTTCAGACCCTTTTCTACGTTAAGCCTGGGCCATCTTAAATGCCGAAAAACAATAAAAATTGCCATAAAATCAGTCACGACTCACGGACTAAAGACCACCACCTCCACGGGTATATGTATAGGTATAGGTATATCTTATCTGAACTCGCTTTGCCTGCAGTATATCGGTATAGTTAGTTTATTAGAAAAGTTTAAATATTTCGCTTACAGATTTCTTTTCGAAATGGGGGTTGCAGCGTACGGCGTTGTTAAAAGTGTTGAACGAGGTTTCCAACACTCTTAATTCTTCAGTCGTAAATAGGTATATAGTATACAGCTATACGCGATGTACAGAACTGGTAGAAACGCATGGGGGCTATGGGAGATAAGACAATTAAATTAAGTTTCAACGGAATGCAATTAAACCGGGGAGCGTTAATTTTCTAAATTAAGTCTTTACCTTGAACGCAGAATCCTTATCGTGTACGTGTGTGTGTGTGTGTTTTTTTTTTTTTTTTTATTTTTCTACTTTTTTTTCATTCAAAGCTTGTACAAAACTTCTGATATTATTTCCTAAATTCTAAAAAACAGTTAACAGTATATTTCTCCTTAATTTATACACCAAAACTAAATGTCGTAAATATTATACGAACAGAACCCGCTGCACGAAGTACAAATATTTATCTTAGGTTCTGCGTGAACTGTCAACCGATGTTAAGACTATAACGTTTTCTTCTTTTTCTTTTTTACCACCAAAAACCTTTTGATTTTTTTTTTTCCAACTACGTGTAAGTCCTGCTTATTCCCGGACGCTGCACAGAAACTATAACAATTTATAACTTAAAACCGTAATATATATATACATATAGTGTATTCAAAAGAACCCCGCAGTGGTGTATATAATAATCGTGATGCGCTTCGTAGAGAACTAAATTCATTAAAAAAAAAAAAAAAAAACTTATTCCCTCGATATGGGTGGCTATCTTATAGATTAATTTTTAATTCTAAATCACCGCAGACACTTTAACAAGTAAAACTTTCTATATTAATAATTACTATCGCTATCGTATGACCGTTTTTTTTTTTTTTTTTTTTATTTAATTTTTTTTTTTTTATCTTCACTATCGCGGAGTTAACACGTCGACTCGTTCAAACCGCGTGAGTATATAAGACGACGAAGACTGTAATAATAAACGAACGATACATAATTCAAATTAATTATAATTCAAGTAAGATTAAAAGCTGTAGCATATATGTATACCTATATATTTATATATATACTATATATATACTTCGTTGCTCGGGTAGTATAATAAATTCATAATATAAACGCACGACTATGTATTTAAAGGCGAGAAAATTCAAATCATTAAAACGTTGCTGATTATGTATATACATATATACGAAAACCGGCTTTTCGTCACGCGCGAGTTTACCTCGTCAAAGATATCTGCCACATGGCCCCGAGGATCTTTAGAGATAATCGCATCTATATTTACGATCTCTCTTCTCTGTAGGGGTTCTCCTATATAGTATAATACATATATTCCTACTTCTTGGATCTAGCCAAGCTGCGTACAGATGTGATATACGTTTAATATACCTTATACATACGTACACTTCACTATATAAACCAGTCAAGTGCACTGTGACCTGTGTGCATTATAGGACTTATATACTTGTATATACAAGACTTCACACTATTAAATACTTATATGATAAATATGAAGACGAGTTTGTGGGTCGTTCGAAGCTCGTGTCGTCTCTTGCAGCCTAGACGTTACTTCATACTTTATACTCGTATGTAACGGGGACTATACATACACGAGTCGGATGACAGGTCTTTCATCTAAAATCTAAATTAACGTGATAATTACTAAAGCAGCTATATATGCTGCATTGAATAATCGTTAAAATTTATCGGCTACGCCTGCATTTCACACACTCGCATACATACGCATAGGTATGTATCCTACATATGTATTAACGCGCTGCAGATATATCGTACGAGCATAACGTTACTATCGTCTACGTGATTATTCAGACAGTCATGTGCACACATTTACATATAAGTATCTACGTACAGTATGTAACATTGAAGTATAGTGTAACTATACTTCAACTGACGCGGAATCGTATGAGAATCGCAGCCCTTGCATATGGTGCAACGAACGCCCTCGTACAAGGCCTAAGGCACCAGGACGCGATCCTTGACGACGTTTTAGTAAAACAAGAGATTTTTTGACGCGACGACGCTGCAGCTGTTCTTGCATTTGTATGCACGTACGAAGAGAGAGAGAGAGAGAGAGAGAGAGAGAGAGAGAGAGAGAGAGAGAGAGACTTTTCGATTGTAGTTTTTTTTTTGTCTAACACTTTTTGCGAAGGAACGATTTTTTTTTTCTTATAAATTCAGCACTCTGCCTTCACAAAAGCGATAAATTCATTCGTCTAATTATCGCGAGATACAAAAAGAAATACTTAACGTTATCTATATCTGCGCGATATCTACTCGCTGAAAACAATGAGAGTTTGTTATAATTCAATGGAAGAAAAATTATTGTGGATAATTGAAATTTCAAAACAATTAACGTAACTGCAGGCGGTTATCTTTACTTTCAATTTTACAATTACAGAAATAAGTTTTCAATCTAATATTGTTCTGGAACCTTGCGAAGATGTAGATTTTTATATATTATATTTGATACGTGGTTCTGAATCGGTTTTTGGTGGTTCTAAATCGCGTTTCTCATATAGCGTATACCTATAACAGACCATTGAGTGTGACGTCGCGTGGACCACTCCAATCGAATTGACTGCATCAATGCCAATTAATTAGTTGGTAAACCGTATAGCGAGGCAGTAGGTTCCGCCTGCCATTCTGTCCTCGGTCCGTCAGTGAGTAGTTTAATTTAATTAATTGATAGCACAAAGTTACGCTAAATAAATAACTGACTTTACACTGTATATATGTATACCTACTATATATGTAACGTATATACTGTCCTAGGGATAAAGTTTCGGTCGCAGTTCGTACCACAGAACTGTCCTTTTCGGCACATATATATATGTATACCCATATATACCTATATCCTACATATAGACTTTCTATCTCCTCACCAAATTATCGGCGTGTTTGGTCCTAGATAGTGACAGTCCTATTTCTGTCTCTGCTTCTAATAGGACGGTACCTGTATAGATATATGTAGACAGATATATACCGTATACCTATGTATATATGTGTCTAGTAAATAGCTATTCGACAGATGGATAGCCCTCTCGAAGTTGCTCTCGAACTTGTTAGCCGAGTTCGAAGTGTATCGGTAACAAGCCACAGACCCCAAGAATCCCGATTCCGTAATTTGCACCTGTGCCTTAGCTTAGCTGATCGTGTTAAAGTTAATTAAATGGCCGATGGGATGTTCGTGTGTGTATATAGATTTTCCGAGCGAATGAATCCCGGGCGAATCGATACGAAATAAGAAATCCCGAATTTTTTCCTCCCAAAAGAATTTTCTTGATTAAAAATCCTGATTAATTATTTATTTCGTCTATCTGAGATTATATCTTTATCCAGATCGGTATATAATTGCAGTTGCACATATGCATACGTATGTATGTACCTAGAATTTTTTTGTTTGTTTCCGAAAATAATAAAAATAGTAATAATAAAATCTCTTAAAAATGCAGAGCACGTTCTCGTTATGATTGTTGGGGTGCGTTGAGCGGGGGATGCGCTCGGCTACATACTCGGAAAAGAGGTACTCGAGGGTGCAAGCGAGACAGACGCCATATTGCGCCCCAAAGACATCGGATTGTTGTTAGTCCACCCGTGCTTCAAACGTTCTCCCTTACACGACGGTGCATACGTTATTACATGCTCGAGAATTATACGTTTCCTCACTTTATACAGAAAATAAAACAAAAAAAAATGTTACGAATGACCTATACGCCGAGGAATCGGAAATTGATAAAACTCGCAATTTTTTTCAGCCTGCAACCGGACTGTGAGGACTTCCGTTGGCTGGATTCGTTGGACAGGACGAATGGGCCGATGTGTGGTCAGGATTAGAGCACCGCTCAGGGATCCTCAGGTATATAAATAATAATTTTTCTAACAATCGGATTTTGGCCGTTCATCATTTTTATTTCAAGACGTGCTCAATATAGGTCCGTCAATAACAAATTTAAACATTGTATTGTCTAGGTCTTACTTCTGATCTTACCTAGCTTGTTCTTAGAGTGTTTTGATTTTATATTTTCAGGTAGTCGAGTTGAGGATTCGACGCCTTCAAGTTGGAACTCTTCGTGACTCGATCTGCGAAGGAGCCTACGTACAATTTTCAGATGGGATTGAAGATCTGGAGGACGACGTGGGAAGATACTGCGGACACGTGACCGGGAATGCAACTAGGTAAGTAATTAATTAACATATTCGTAGCGTTTTTGCAAAGAGGATAATTTCAATCTTATGTGAAAAAAGAAAAAAAAACGAACAAAATTCAAGCTACAAAAATTGAAACCCGTTTCAGACTCTTCCTTAGAAAAGGTCCAGAATTGAGTATCGTTATGGATTCGGACACAAAATTTGCCGCCGAAAATCCGGTAATATTTTCAGCTCAATTTTCTGTGCTTCCGG
The DNA here is from genome assembly GCA_949628255.1 of Macrophya alboannulata. Taxonomy (NCBI): domain Eukaryota; kingdom Metazoa; phylum Arthropoda; class Insecta; order Hymenoptera; family Tenthredinidae; genus Macrophya; species Macrophya alboannulata. The sequence goes on along the minus strand of OX451212.1, from coordinate 5,506,369 downwards.
CACGTTTGGCCATGGAAAGACACGGAGGATCGCTTCCATCGGCTGCCGAATGTTCGTTGGATTGTTCGAACCAGAATTATCAACGACAATGTAGAATAACATCTCCAGGATTTCCGGGGATTTATCCTAGAGGAATGAGATGCAGAATTTCGCTGGAGTCAACAGCGGGAAGATTTAAAATCGGCGGTGTTAACGAGGACGTTTTTAATCTGATGAATTACACGGTCCAAGATGGTTGCAGGACGGAAAACTGCGAAGATCATGTCGAGGAGGATATAAACATGAGAAATCGGCCTGAAACCGAGGAATCGAGTGTTTTGGAAAAAACTAGACACGCGAGAAATTTGCCGAGCTTTGACTACCGATTCGACGAAGACGATGAAATGATAATTATTGGGAGCGACGTTAAACAGAGGAGAATCAAAGCTAGGGAAAGAAAACTTGGCAAAGATAATAACGAAGGTCATCAGGTCGGAGATAATCGACCGTTGAAACGTAGAAAATCGAAAAATAAAACCCACCGTAAAGAAGAAGCAGAAGAAGAAGAAGAAGAAGCTGGTCATATGTCCAGGAGGAAATCTATAGAGGGACATTTCCAACGTGACAGAAAGGGCAGCAAGAAAAACCCGAGCTTTCAAAGCGAAAGAAATCTGAAAAGCCTTTACGACAGTCTCGAAGAAAAAATTCCGGAGATATTTGAGGAAAGTGGTGTGGCCGGTTCGAGGAAAACAAACTCTTTATTCGATCATAGATTTCACAGAAAGCACAAGTCTTACGATAATAAATTAGACGGTTTTCGTTGCGTCAGTGACTATTTAGCTATTTACGAAAATATGAACGGTAAAATAGTTGAAATATCGAAATTTTGCGGGGAAGGACACGTACCGCAAATTATTTCACGTGGTAGGAATGTGATTGTTGAATTTTCCAGCAAAAGGGACGGCACTATAATGCACGACGGGTTTCAACTTACTCTGCAGGAAACTGAGACCGATGCTGTGAGACATCCGAAGAACTGCGAATTTGTTTACAAGAGTTCTGACCGCGGTGCGAAAGAGAATATAAAATCGTTTCAACACTGGTATCCACCGAGTACACTATGCAGTTATAAATTCGTTGGTAAAACAACCGAAAAAGTATTTATTCAGTTGAAAATAATCCGCAACGAGTTTGAGCCCGATGCAAATTTTCATTTAAAACAAAATTCGAGCTTGAATTATTGCCCCGGAAATGAAATAGCCGTTTATAACGGAGCTTTTAGTAACGATTCCCTCGCCTGGTCTTACTGCGACATTTTACATTCTGATATAAACAATATTCAAGTCCCTGTTACCTCGACGGGAAATATTTTACTCGTTCAATATTACAGTTCGAAAGGATCTTTGAACGGCCAGGAATTTACATACGGAATTTCCTATAAATTTATTAAAAAGTCCCAAAACGTTGGCAAGAGAAAGCCCGTCACTTTCAACGAGACTATAAAAACAATATCCTTAAAGCCTGTTAACTTCTCGGCGCTAAATCTCACAGAGTACGAAAATTGCAACTGCGATTTTTCCACCAGAATCGGGACCTTCAAAAGTTGGTTTATTGTGCTGGTAGTACTAGGTGTAATTTCATTTTTAGGTGCCGTTATGACAATCGTTGCGCTTTTGATGAAGTGCTTGAAACTCAGATCAATGGAAAGCAAATTATTGCAGACACCGAAACGGTGAGAAATCATCAACTAATACCCAGTTTTAAATAAGTTCAAGGTCTCCCTCTATTATACTCACGAACTCATCAGATACGATGCTTTCGCTTTGTAAAGTTTCAACGTCTATGTAGAATCAGACGTATTATAATACAGTTCAGAGTTTCCTATCAATACTCGTTAATTGTTACAATGTTAAATAGTTATAAATCGGACGCACTGAATCGAACATATCCGTATCTCTGTCTCGGTAATAAATATACCTAATGAATGAAAAAATTTGTTGATAAGATCGAGGCCAACTGTTTACTGCACCACAATTATCATATAAAATATTGCAAAGATTTCAAAACGCATTTTATGGACCTCAGAACATGGTCGAAGCTAATTAACTCTGTGTTGAGTTACCTTGATCACGAAAATTTAGATCTTAGTCGAAAGGAGTTTAGTTAACGAGAAAAAAAAGCCCGTAAAAACGAGACAAAAAAAAAAAATTATAGGTCCCACCGAGATTTGAACTCGGATCGCTGGATTCAGAGTCCAGAGTGCTAACCATTACACCATGGAACCTTGAAACTTGTGGGTAGAATAAAGGGTGAAGAATCTTTTGTAAATAAACGAATATATTTTGTAAGCGTAAATGTAACGAATAAATAATTTATTTCCTAATATCTACGGACTTTGTCGTGTGCGGTTATTGAAATATTTCAATTATCTTCGATCTATCATAGACTCTGTAGGTATACATATTATATAAAGACTTGTAAAAAATATATGTATACTAATAATATACCTATATACATACCTCATACTTATACATCATATATTATACCTTATACCTATATACATATGTGTAACCAATAACCATATCCTGCCATACAAAAGAAATGATTATTTATAATATACGTAAATATGTTATACTAATTACCTACGTGAATATACAATATATTTAATAAGTATGAAAGTTGCATGCGAGAGGTCGTGGACCTGTGCATTATACTTATATCTACATACCTATAATATAGAATCAAAATCGTATATAATCTTATGCGATGCGCGAACTTATATTGTATTAATGCAAATATCCTAAATTGAGTACGCGGCGTAGGTTATATTATATTAATTGACAAGAGAATTGACAGAGACGAGAAAATTATTTCGCAGAAATAAATGTCTCTGCGTCATATATGAGTATAGAACTGCAGTTTACAGTCAGCAGTGTGTGTGTGTGAATATACCTATATACATATAGTATATGTAGATCGTGACTGCAAACCACCCACACTGATAATATTAGATGAGTATAAAATTGTTAGTACGAATTGTAAGTATTCGTTGTAACATCCTACATCAGGTTTTCGCCTATCAATATTATGCATTTATTTCATTTATCGTAGATAGAATATAATATATGTATGTTTATGATTATTATATACGTTTAAACATAGTGAATCAATGTTATATTATATATATTTATGAACATATTTGATATAACTATTCCTTCTCTACATATTGGCATTATGCTTCACTTCTGTGTACGTATAGTTACGTAAATTCTTCAATGTTTTTTTTTTTCTCTCTTTTTTTTGTATATTTTCGAATACTGTGAAAATATTTTTCTAACTAATAGATGAATTTTTGTGATAATATTTCAACGTGAGTGTATAATATTTTCCCGTAAATTGAAATATTGAATATCATTAAAGTACACTTATTATAAGAGATCTATGGATCTCTTTTTTTCCCCCTGTTCGGAGTCATCTATATTTATCTATGCTCGTGGGATAGGTATATTTATAACTAGCGATTACTCATAAATCGAATTGTATAAGAACATACCTATACGGAGCATGCAATTTAAGCAATAAGTCGAAATGTGATTAAAACTTTATTATAATCTTGCAAATAAACTGTCGTAAGTACGAGTGACTGGTATTTCATTTTCTTTTTTTATGTGACTTTTTTCTTCCACTTGTTTACGCCAGGCAAACAATTTCTAATGCACCTATTGCTTTGCTATTTTAAAGACGCTATCACTGAAATGTGGAAGAAATGAATCAAAAGAGTTTGTGGAATCATTTATATTCTAAGGTATTGTATGCGCGGGGGACTCTTGACACCCCTAAACAATCAACAATAATCATCTGTTAAATTCGAACTGGCTACGCTATAAGTACAGGGTGTCAATGGTATCGCTATCTCGCAATCGAATTGGCGACTACTCCTACGGCCATGGGTCCATCTCATCACTTACTAAATTGATCTAGAACTTTGACTATCAAATAGATATTAATAATAGAGTCAGAGGCACCGCCACTTAGTTAGCCCCGCATCTGCTTGGAATTAATTAATTGTCTTTGCAATCGTTGGTCTCTATGCATGTCTCATTCGCTTACGAAATAAGGAATTTCAATGGAAAACTTTCCAAACTTACCCGGGTGAGTTCGCAGTAATGATATTGAATGTCGTAAACATAACCCTCATGTGAAGTCTGACGCCTCTTTGAGGGCCACTGACCCTCCGTTAACGTTAGTCAAGAGCGGGGTGAACCGGGGTTCCAGAGTATATTACCTGCCAGTCGTTCATCAGCGGTGCAGCGTGCAACACGACGTCCGACGTCAGAGATTTGACTTCTCTTCAATGCCCGCTGCTCCATCTATGTAGGACTTTGGAGCATCAGCGCGTCAAGAGTGGGGGAACCGAGGTTCCAGAGTATATTAGCTGCCAGTCGTTCATCAGCGTTGCAGCGTGCAACACCACGTCTGACGTCAGAGAATTATAACGCAGCACAACACATTTTTGACTTCTGTTTAATGCTCCCTGCTCCATCGACGAAGCAGACTTTGGATGATGTACTACCTTACCGGCAGTCATGCCATATACCGATTTTACGGGCCAAAGTGGTTTGTCCCTCCGACCGCGAGATGGCGAAACCATTTTAGACTCCGTTGGTGCGGAAAACAGCGACCTTGAACTAGATCAACTGCACCTGCTGTAGCAGGGTCAGTGCACTCAGTGGCTCCCGTGGCGTCAAAGAGTTCGCATGGGGGTTGTGTTAATGAATACTCCGAACTGATATTTTTTTATGTATTTATTTATTTATTTATTTAAACCAGATTACATAGTAACAGTCCAATATAATACTGTATTCTGCAGAGATGCACAGCATCTGTTCGCAGTCCGGCCACTGATTCCTAACCTGACACAAAATACAAATTACGAAAAATATTAATTTGCATTGTTTCAATGGCATTGATATTGTACATCGATTATTCTTATATAATTTTGGATAATTAATTTGTAGATTTTGATTTTATTATTTTTTATATAATAAAAATGATAATGATTTTTATTTAGGTGCATATACATACCTATGTATACAATGCTGATATTTCATATACATTTTTGAAATAGTTGCATTGTAGTGTATTACTAGTAGTATGTAATACAATTATTATTTATATATTAAGATGATCTGTATCTCAGAAAGCAAATAAAGAGACTCGATCAAATGCAATGGGTACATATTTATTTTTGAGAAAATAATTATTAGTTGTCTTTTTGCAAATTTTTATCAGTCCTAATCAACCACACTTTGCTAACTCGCCCAGTCCTAATCGACTGCGTTTCCTAGCTCGCCCGGTCCTTTGAAATTTTAAGTCGAAAAATTGCTCCTGGTATCAGGAGAACATCTGACCCGAGGAGATTTGCTGAAATTTTTGGCGGGAAAACCCCCTGACTATGTCTAAGCAAGCATGCATTCGTACAGATGTGTCTCTCTCTCTCTCTCTCTCTCTCTCTCTCTCTCTCTGCATGACTCATTCGCTTATAAAATAAGAAATTTCTGAAATTTTAAGTCGAAAAATTGCTCCTGGTATCAGGAGAACATCTGACCCGAGGAGGTGTGCTGAAATTTTTGGCGGGAAAAGCCCCTGACTCTATGTATAAGCAAGCATGTGTCTCTCGCTCTCTCTCTCTCAGTGCATGTCTCATTCGCTTATAAAATAAGAAATTTCTGAAATTTTAAGTCGAAAAATTGCTCCTGGTATCAGGAGAACATCTGACCCGAGGAGGTGTGCTGAAATTTTTGGCGGGAAAAGCCCCTGACTCTATGTATAAGCAAGCATGTGTCTCTCGCTCTCTCTCTCTCAGTGCATGTCTCATTCGCTTATAAAATAAGAAATTTCTGAAATTTTGAGACGAAAAATTGCTCCTGGTATCAGGAGAACATCTGACCCGAGGAGGTGTGTTGAAATTTTTGGCGGGAAAACCTCCTGACTCTATGTCTAAGCGAGCATGCATTCGTATAGATGTCTCTCGCTCTCTCTCTGTGCATGTCTCATTCGCTTATAAAATAAGAAATTTCTGAAATTTTAAGTCGAAAAATTGCTCCTGGTATCAGGAGAACATCTGACCCGAGGAGGTGTGCTGAAATTTTTGGCGGGAAAACCCCCTGACTCTATGTCTAAGCAAGCATGCATTCGTATAGATGTGACTCTCGCTCTCTCTCTGTGCATGTCTCATTCGCTTATAAAATAAGAAATTTCTGAAATTTTGAGACGAAAAATTGCTCCTGGTATCAGGAGAACATCTGACCCGTGGAGGTGTGCTGAAATTTTTGGCGGGAAAACCCCCTGACTCTATGTCTAAGCAAGCATGTGTCTCTCGCTCTCTCTCTCAGTGCATGTCTCATTCGCTTATAAAATAAGAAATTTCTGAAATTTTGAGACGAAAAATTGCTCCTGGTATCAGGAGAACATCTGACCCGAGGAGGTGTGCTGAAATTTTTGGCGGGAAAACCCCCTGACTCTATGTGTAAGCAAGCATGCATTCGTATAGATGTGTCTCTCGCTCTCTCTCTGTGCATGTCTCATTCGCTTATAAAATAAGAAATTTCTGAAATTTTGAGACGAAAAATTGCTCCTAGTATTAGGAGAACATCTGACCCGAGGAGGTGTGCTGAAATTTTTGGCGGGAAAACCCCCTGACTCTATGTATAAGCAAGCATGTGTCTCTCGCTCTCTCTCTCTCAGTGCATGTCTCATTCGCTTATAAAATAAGAAATTTCTGAAATTTTGAGACGAAAAATTGCTCCTGGTATCAGGAGAACATCTGACCCGAGGAGGTGTGCTGAAATTTTTGGCGGGAAAACCCCCTGACTCTATGTCTAAGCAAGCATGTGTCTCTCGCTCTCTCTCTCAGTGCATGTCTCATTCGCTTATAAAATAAGAAATTTCTGAAATTTTAAGTCGAAAAATTGCTCCTGGTATCAGGAGAACATCTGACCCGAGGAGGTGTGCTGAAATTTTTGGCGGGAAAAGCCCCTGACTCTATGTATAAGCAAGCATGTGTCTCTCGCTCTCTCTCTCTCAGTGCATGTCTCATTCGCTTATAAAATAAGAAATTTCTGAAATTTTGAGACGAAAAATTGCTCCTGGTATCAGGAGAACATCTGACCCGAGGAGGTGTGCTGAAATTTTTGGCGGGAAAACCCCCTGACTCTATGTGTAAGCAAGCATGCATTCGTATAGATGTGTCTCTCGCTCTCTCTCTGTGCATGTCTCATTCGCTTATAAAATAAGAAATTTCTGAAATTTTGAGACGAAAAATTGCTCCTAGTATTAGGAGAACATCTGACCCGAGGAGGTGTGCTGAAATTTTTGGCGGGAAAAGCCCCTGACTCTATGTATAAGCAAGCATGTGTCTCTCGCTCTCTCTCTCTCAGTGCATGTCTCATTCGCTTATAAAATAAGAAATTTCTGAAATTTTGAGACGAAAAATTGCTCCTGGTATCAGGAGAACATCTGACCCGAGGAGGTGTGCTGAAATTTTTGGCGGGAAAACCCCCTGACTCTATGTGTAAGCAAGCATGCATTCGTATAGATGTGTCTCTCGCTCTCTCTCTGTGCATGTCTCATTCGCTTGTAAAATAAGAAATTTCTGAAATTTTGAGACGAAAAATTGCTCCTGGTATCAGGAGAACATCTGACCCGAGGAGGTGTGCTGAAATTTTTGGCGGGAAAACCCCCTGACTCTATGTCTAAGCGAGCATGCATTCGTATAGATGTGTCTCTCGCTCTCTCTCTGTGCATGTCTCATTCGCTTATAAAATAAGAAATTTCTGAAATTTTAAGTCGAAAAATTGCTCCTGGTATCAGGAGAACATCTGACCCGAGGAGGTGTGCTGAAATTTTTGGCGGGAAAACCCCCTGACTATGTCTAAGCAAGCATGCATTCGTATAGATGTGTCTCTACATGTCTCATTCGCTTACGATGTATAGAATTTTGGAAATTTTAAGTCGAAAAATTGTTCCTGGTATCAGGAAAACATTTGACCCGAGGAGGTGTGCTGAAATTTTTAGTGGGAAAAATTGGGCGTCTTATTGCATGCAACCATATCATCAGGCCCAGCTAATTTTTCGATTTAAAATTGCTGTAAGTCGAAAAATTACGCCGTGTCTTCTTACGATTATTATAATTCACTTACCTCATTCAATACCTGAAATTAAGAGTGGAAAATAACGAAGTAATCAATTATAAGTATATCTGGACATTTATTGCTGCAGCATCGATACAATATTCCTTATCGTCGTTTTATTTTTCGAAGAACATTGAAAAATCGACCGAGTATCCCTAGACAAAGACCCTGTTAAAAGATGAGCCCTTAAGATTAATATTTAAAAGTGGCGCTTCGCGATCTTCTATTTCGCATTTAAATAACATAGGAAAAAATTGTGTTCAACATTGGAATTTTATCACTTGACAATGAATCGCTGAATAAGATTGATGAAGACATGCTCTTTCAGGAAATTAAACGCTCTGTAAAAAAGGTCTGAACAAAGAGTTTCGTAAGTCAAGCTGTTTCAAAGATATCAAGCCTCAAAGTTGGACCTATTCAAAATTTTGGGATTATTTATTTTTAAACGTGACAAAATTAATCTATATCATAAATTCATTGCGATATATTATAGATATTATAGATATTGATCTATTCGGTTCTATTCAGTTCTTCATTTGATTGAAATAAAATTCTAATGGTATTAGGACGACAAGTAATAATATTAAAGAAAATACAAAATACATATTAATAATCCAATCCCTATATATACATATGTATCTCTATAATTTCTAAAATAAAATACAAATACAAATACACGATCGATAGTACGTGTAATGTACCTGTACGCTATGGTTATGCTTATAATAATAATCTAATCTAATGTAATATTTTAAAACTAGAGAGATGAATCGATTTGAAATTAAATCTCCTACTACAAGTATTTTCTATAAAAAGTAACGAAGGAAGTAAATATCTCTACTTTTAACGAGATAAAATATATCCAATTCAAAAGTTAAGTTTCCAAGATCGAGTAAGAATTGAATTATTATTGATAATTATAACTCCTCATAATTATATTGATGTTAATATTTCTATTAACTTCATACATAATTATTCATAATTATAACTTCAATAAAACATCTGCCGAGATCCGTCCTCGGAAGGTCCGATTGACGGTCCCCTTGGGCCCAGATCTCGACAGATTCGATTTACATAAAATTCCAATCGAATTACCGCGACAATTAATGATATTATAGAAAAATACAAGTATCAACAATTCAATCTCTATCTATGTATCTCTCTAAAATCTAAAATAAAATACAAATACAAATACACGATCGATAGTACGTGTAATGTACCTGTACGCTATTTTTATGCTTATAATAATAATAATAATAATAATCTAATCTAATCTAATCTTTTAAAACTAGAGAGACGAATTGATTTGAAATTAAATCTCCTAATACAAGTATTTTCTATAAAAAGTAACGAAGGAAGTAAATATCTCTACTTTTAACGATATAAAATATATCCAATTCAAAAGTTAAGTTTTCAAGATCGAGTAAGAATTGAATAATTATTGATAATTATAACTCCTCATAATTATATTGATGTTAATATTTCTATTAACTTCATACATAATTATTCATAATTATAACTTCAATAAAACATCTGCCGAGATCCGTCCTCGGAAGGTCCGATTGACGGTCCCCTTGGGCCCAGATTTCGACAGATTTGATTTACATAAAATTCCAATCGAATTACCGCGACAATTAATGATATTATAGAAAAATACAAGTATCAACAATTCAATCTCTATCTATGTATCTCTCTAAATTCTAAAATAAAATACAAATACAAATACACGATCGATAGTACGTGTAATGTACCTGTACGCTATTTTTATGCTTATAATAATAATAATAATAATAATCTAATCTAATCTTTTAAAACTAGAGAGACGAATTGATTTGAAATTAAATCTCCTAATACAAGTATTTTCTATAAAAAGTAACGAAGGAAGTAAATATCTCTACTTGATCGAGTAAGATCGAGTAAGAATTGAATAATTATTGATAATTATAACTTCTCATAATTATATTGATGTTAATATTTCTATTAACTTCATACATAATTATTCATAATTATAACTTCAATAAATATCTGACGAGACCCGTCCTCGGAAGGTCCGATTGACGGTCCCCTTGGGCCCAGACCTCGACAGATTTGATTTACATAAAATTCCAATCGAATTACCGCGACAATTAATGATATTATAGAAAAATACAAGTATTAACAATTCAATCTCTATCTATGTATCTCTCTAAATTCTAAAATAAAATACAAATACAAATACACGATCGATAGTACGTGTAATGTACCTGTACGCTATTTTTATGCTTATAATAATAATAATAATAATAATAATAATAATAATCTAATCTAATCTTTTAAAACTAGAGAGACGAATCGATTTGAAATTAAATCTCCTAATACAAGTATTTTCTATAAAAAGTAACGAAGGAAGTAAATATCTCTACTTTTAACGATATAAAATATATCCAATTCAAAAGTTAAGTTTTCAAGATCGAGTAAGAATTGAATAATTATTGATAATTATAACTCCTCATAATTATATTGATGATAATATTTCTATTAACTTCATACATAATTATTCATAATTATAACTTCAATAAAACATCTGCCGAGATCCGTCCTCGGAAGGTCCGATTGACGGTCCCCTTGGGCCCAGATTTCGACAGATTTGATTTACATAAAATTCCAATCGAATTACCGCGACAATTAATGATATTATAGAAAAATACAAGTATCAACAATTCAATCTCTATCTATGTATCTCTCTAAATTCTAAAATAAAATACAAATACAAATACACGATCGATCGTACATGTAATGTAATTGTACGCTATGCTTATGCTTATGATCCTATTCTAATCTCATCAGTGTATCTCTCTAATTTCTTAAATAAAATACGAAGTTCGAAGATCCATTATTCCGTGCATTCCTTGCACTGCAGCTTTATTTCCTTCTGATCCTCCGCAATTCCTGCACACCCATAGTGGTGCACCATCTGACCACGTACTCGTCTGATTGAAGATAAATTCATCACCTAACAGACAAATTCAAGTTCGATTGTAAAAATAAACTTACAAATTCCAGAGTTTACAGTTTCTCTATGGATTCACTAATTTACAATTCTTTGAAATGTTTATTCAAGACATCTGTAATCTCACCTTCTCTGGTTTTTGACACGAATAGAGTCCTTGTTTCACCTTCTACCATCAGTATACGATCAGTGTCAGCCAAGTCATCTTTCGATCCTCTCAATTGCTCCAATTGCCAGGATTGGCCTGCTGACACGATATTCTGTAAAATGAGATGAGAAATGAGTAAAATTAGAAATAAACTTCGTATAAATTTGATTTTGAATACATGTAGGAAGCAGTCATATATTCAAAGGAGCTTATCTGTGAGGACAATGCTTCAATTAGTCAATCAAAATTTAGGGCCATGATTATATTATACTAATTATTAGTCCATATATTTCTCGAAAAGATTATCACTCAAATTATTGCATTTTACCTGCTCCAAAGCGCTATAAAATCAATTTTAGTTTTGGTATTCGGTCTCCCTTGGATCCCACAGGAATGTAATTGGGAGATGTTGGCGACACTCATTGCACTGCGACAAAAAAAAATTGACAAGATTTATCAATCGAATACTCGTACAATCAGTGTTGCGATATTTTCGAGATAAAACAAAAAAGCCGAACATTTATGCTGTGTAATTTGAATGAATAAATGAATACATTAAAATTTATTTAATGTATTCATTTTAATTTAATGATTTAAAAATTCGCCAACAGAAGTGAAAGAAAGAAGCTAGAACTAACGTTACGATTACCGCCTTACCTTTTCTCATTTCATCGGCGATATTTGATCTGTTCAAATCGCCCGAGAGCTGCATTCATGACCTGCAGCAGTCTGTCTCTGTAATCAAAAACATTTTTCCATCAATAAAGGTTGTCGGTACATTAAATGTTCAGTCAAATTCTCAATACAAGTGGATAACTGTTGTCTAATTATTCTCGAATTTGGTCCAAATAACGACATTCGGTCTATGTGACCCGCTCGCTTGTCTTTACTTTATATTTTTCTCGTTAAGACTTTCTGCACATTGTATATAATTATTATACAGATATCAATAATTCCACGGTATTATTGAACTAAACAAGTCTTATAATAATTTTGTCAACAGATACACAATTGTTATCTACCTACGAGTAAAAATAATGTTCCAAGGCAACTGCTGAAAACAATCAGCGGCGTAACGAGTAAAAAATTTTGTCTCGAGAATGTATAGTTTTGTAAAAGGTTTTAGCGCGGAACTAAATTACATGCTCAGACTTGAATTTTACTTCTAATGGTTGTGCAATACCAAGATTAAACTACTCTCGTCTGTTTTCACACGCTAACTACGGTTTTCTGGACGATAAACATAAATTCAATCGAGAAAATTAGACGCTGGCTCAATATTCAGATGAACCGTCAAGAACACTCAATGGCGCAGCGAGTGAAAAAGTTCCGTCTCGGAAATGTTTTTTTTTTTAATTATTTTGCAGGGATAAATTACGTGCTCGGACTTGAATTTTGTTTCTAACGGTCGTGCAGTACCAAGATCAAACTACTTTTACCTTTTTTTCACACGTCAGCGACGGTTTTCAGGCACAAGGACATAACCTCTTCGAGAAAGTTTTGATTTTTGTTTCAAGACTTTTTTTGGTGAAAATTTTTTAAATTTTAGGTTAGAAAAGTTTATACGGGTTTGAATATGAAAATTTGATTCAGAAAACTTCTTCACTGCCAACTTTTTTGAGAAAATTCTGATTGAAATTACGCACCGGCGTTGTAGCGTGACTTGCAGTTTTTTTATCCCCGGCGTCGGTTCCGGCACAGAAAAATAACTTTCTTTTTCTTTTTCTTAATTGTTCATGTCCTCTGAGCTTTTGACGAAGAAAATAATTAACTTACGGAGCCACAAGCGACACCCCGACCCGCTCCGTCCCGCTGCCTGACGCCGACTGAGACTGACGCCGATCGCTGCGACGCCACGGACGAGTTCGGGCCTGCGCGAGCCGCCATGTTGAAAGTTCGCATGACGTCACCACCGGTCGGTTTAAATTCTGGCGGGATCAGCTATTCTAGAATCATAGATGAATATTTTTTGACTCTATTGTTTATCGCATGAAATTACGTTAGAACTTGATGTCAATTTCAACAAAATTTTTGAAAATAAAAAATCGGGGGAGATTTTAATTTGGCCGCTATTCTGCCATAGAAAATCCCTATAGTGTTTTTTGCTTTGTTCTCAAAAACTGGAATTCAGTAATTAACGAAATTAGTGGATCAATTATGAGCAATTGTTCGATATTTAAGGATTGAAAAATCCTAAATTCAAGGGCCAACTTTATAGGTATACAGGATGTTTTTTTTCTAACTTGACAATCGTGAATAACTCGAAAAATAAGGTCTACTGAACAACATTTTTCAAACAAAAGATTCTTCATACGAAAGGCCCAATCGATTAGGAATATCATTTTTTAATTCAGCGGAGGCTTTCTAGGTCAAACCAAGGTCAACTTCGGTTTTTTGAATAGCAACCTATATTTTTTGTTTTTTTTTGAGAATCTTGTTCTTCACGAAAGAATAAGGAACTTATGTTCGAAACATTTTCACTTCTAATTTTAATTTTTTGTATGTATATATTTTTTTTTTTTTTATTCAAATTTATGGTCGAAAAATTATTATTTTTCATAAATTTTATAATGATATTGAAATTAATTATTTACATCAATTTAAATTTGAATTTGAATTCAAATTTAGAAAAACAAAAAATCAAATTAAAATCAAACTACCATAGAAAGTTGACATTTTCAAAAAAGTGTTCTGAACGAAAGTTTTCTATTTGTTCATGTAGAACACGGTGCTGAAAATTTATAAAAAAAAAATAAAGAGTAAAAAGTATGTACCATAAAAAATTGAAATAAAAAAATAAGAAATTTAAAACAAAAGTCTTATTTTTTCATGTAGAACACGAAACTGCAAAAAAAAATATAGGTTGGTTGATTTTGTTCAAATGCGGTTATTACATCTTCGATATTACGTCTTCCGTTATTATAATATTCGTACGATTAGTGTCGCAATTATTTCGAGATAACATGAAAAAGCCAAACATTTATTCTGTGTAATTTTGATGAATAAATGAATACATTGGACGTTTGAAAGCAATTTGAAGTAAAAGGATTCATCGAAAAAAGTCAGAAAATAGTCAAATACTCCCTGAAATGAATTATCGTTAGCTAAATAGAAAAGTCACGTAACTACCAAAATTTTCACGTTTTGAAAATTTGAGTGATAATCAAATAATTATTTTCTGAAGATACGTCATGCTTTTTCTGAACTTTTTTACTTTTTGGTAGTTACGTGAATTTTCTATATAGCTAACGATATATATATATATATATATATATATATATATATATATATATATATATATATATATATATATATATATATATATATATATATATATATATATATATATATATATATATATATATATATATATATATATATATATATATATATGTGTTCACTAGGTGGATTCCACCCCTCAAATCTACCCTTATACATTTTGGGCGTTTCAATACTGTATTATCTGTTTGCTGAAGTTTTTACGTCGCATACCCGTTTCTGAAGAGCCCAAGAGCAAGTGATAGAAATTTGAATCCAATTCGAGTATCGGAAACCACCCTTTACCTGCAACCCCCACGTAATAAATAACTTAAAAAATTGTTAACAATCGAACGAATCATTTGGCGACGAGCCGACTAGACGCAAACAATTTCTGAAATTTCCCTGAATACCCGGAAAAAATATTCATCAATATCGACTTGTCGGAATTTACCCTTACCCACTACCCTCCGATTGAATAATAATTAAAAAATTAATAACAATCGAACGAATCATTTGGCGACTAAATAATCTACCGCAAAGTTCGTACTTTTTTAATGCGAAATTATATATGGCAGAAGAAGCACAACTCGACGCGACCAAAAAAAAGATTTTTCTACCGTAAAAAAAAAGATTTTTCTACCGTAAAAAATGAAATTTTTCACCGAAAAATCGAAACGCCTTGGCCTGTGATTGTTTCCCAGGGCTGCCGATGTTTTCACATACATGAAAACTTGCTATCCAAAAAATTACGTATGGTTATGATATCTTGATTCACTCGAAAGAAAGTATTTGTGATGTGGTCATAGATTTCTTTCAATTTTTGGTCGTTATAGAGGGTCCTTCGCGATCGCAGATAAAGCCCCGAAAAAAATCATAAACCCTCTAGAACCTGTATTTCCCATAGCTAGAAAGTGCACCGAATCTTCCCATTAAAAATTTGAAGGAAAGCGAAGAAAAAAAAAATTTGCCAAATATTCAACGATTTTTCAATAAAAATGCAAAATAATTAGAATTAATCTTAGGATTACCGGCTTACCTTTTCTCCATTCATCGGCGAGATGTCATCGGTTCAAATAGCCAGAGATCTGCATTCACGACCTGCTGCAGTCTGTATCTGTAATCAAAATATTTTTTCATCAATAAAGGTTGGCGGTACATTGGAAGTTCAGTCAAATTGTCAATATAAATAAATAACGGTGCTCCAATTATTCTCGAATTGGGTCCAAATGTAAACGAAATTCGGTCTACGCGACCTGCTCCCTTGACTTTTTGCACATTGTATATAATTATCATACGGGGATCAACAATCCCACGGTACTAATGAATCTAAACAAATCTTATAATAATTTTGTCAAAAGATACACAATTGTTATCTACCTACGAGTAAAAATAATGCTCGAAGGCAACTGCTGAAAACAATCAGCGGCGTAACGAGTAAAAAATTTTGCCTCGTAAATGTATATTTTTGTAAAAGGGTTTAGCGCGGAACTAAATTACCTGCTTAGACTTGATTTTTACTTCTAATGGTCGTGCAATACCAAGATTAAACTACTCTCGTCTGGGCGATAAACATAAATTCAATTGAGAAAATTAGACGCTGGCTCAATATTCAGATGAACTGTCAAAAACACTCGATGGCGCAGCGAGTGAAAAAGTTTCGACTCGGAAATGTATGTCTTTTTGGAAAGGTTTTGCGGGGATAAATTACATGCTCGGACTTAAATTCTATTTCTAACGGTCGTGCAGTACCAAGATTGAACTACTTTTACCTTTTCTTCACACGTCAGAGAAGGTTTTCAGGTACAAGGACATAACCTCTTCGAGAAAGTTTTGATTTTTGTTGCAAGACTTTTTTTGGTGAAAAATTTTTAAATTCTAGGTTAGAAAAGTTTATACGGGTTTGGATATGAAAATTTGATTCAGAAAACTTCTTCACTGCCAACTTTTTTGAGAAAATTCTGATTGAAATTACGCACCGGCGTTGTAGCGTGACTTGCAGTTTTTTTTATCCCCGGCGTCGGTTCCGGCACAGAAAAATAACTTTCTTTTTCTTTTTCTTAATTGTTCATGTCCTCTGAGCTTTTGACGAAGAAAATAATTAACTTACGCAGCCACAAGCGACACCCCGACCCGCTCCGTCCCGCTGCCTGACGCCGACCAACGCCGACTGACGCCAGTCGCTGCGACGCCACGGACGAGTTCGGGCCTGCGCGAGCCGCCATGTTGAAAGTTCGCATGACGTCACCACTGGTCGGTTTAAATTCTGGCGGGATCAGCTATTCTAGAATCATAAATGAATATTTTTTGACTCTCTTGCGTATCGCATGAAATTACGTTATAACTTGATGTCAAAAAATTATTATTTTTCAGAAATTTTACAATGATATTGCATTTTTTTGTTTGTTTTTTCTGCGATTATTGGGAAAATATCCAACTTTTCTTTGTGAAAATGGTCCATCAATCACCAACAAACGATTCTACAAAGTAATACGATCGGGGGGGCTAACTAGAATAATTCCCTTGGCTAATTAAAAACAATTATTCTCTAATCACCGTCGGATTAGTCCATCATTCACCAACAAACGATTGCAAAGACAAATAATTAATTCCAGGCACTTGAGGGACTAACTATGCGGAGGTGTCAAAGGCACTAGGCACTAGGTATACATACCTATAGCGCAGAAATCAGTCAAAGAGTATGCCCGTAGATGTCTCTACTTACAACATGCCTCGTATCACATATGTGTGCCGTACACACAACTAATGTAGATGTAGCAGCAGTGGGAGCAGCCAGTTCAGGCTACACGCCGTCACGGAGTTCTACCGTAATATTCGTGTCAGTTTGACACATGGTAATCTTAATTTTGAAGGCTAACCATATACTTAAAAACCTATTATTCGCGAATTAATCCAGAACCTAACATGCGATTATGGTGATGGGGATAATTATAAATGAGTACAATTTTTACAACTCTGTTTTCACTTTCGCACGTAATGTCGTTAATATATGAACCATTGGCGATGTTAAAAATAAGTCACACGCTTTCAACAACTCTCTTCTTGACAAGCTGTATTACTCTCGTATTTTCACAGCTTGAAGATATGGCATCTACCGATGAAAAACAAAATATGTTTCAACACGTTTCAACATCTAATAATAAATTTTGTAATGGATTCTACTCCGTAAGTAAATTTATTATACTAAAACTACAATGCAGGTTCTACTGTACTCAACTTTCTCTTCATAGAATGCCTAGATTCCATGAATACTTCCAAAGTTGAAAAGACTTTGTTCAAGACTACATTTTTCCATTACGAATTTTAAATATTTCAGAATATTGCAGCAAAAAGTAATGACAATTTCGCCTGCTCCCCATTGAGTGCACACATCATTTTATCTTTGGTTGCAAATGGAGCAAGGGATAAAACTGCGGAAGAGCTAAAGAATGTACTATATCTGCCTGCTGAAGATTCGCTGACTAACAACGGATTCAAATCTTTACTTGAATCATTGAATGTAAGATAATTGGACTTATTAAATAACTAGATTTTGAAAATTAATCAGCTCATATTATACTAGAGAATATAGGATGTTTTTAAATTGCACTCATAAATAAAATACAATGAAACTTTGTCACCAAAAATTTGACAATTCTCTGATGTAAAAATTTGAGAAATTATTGTTATAATGAAATTTGGACATTTTTGAGCCACTAGAATTCGATAGCAGAACAGGATCTGTGATCATCAATTATTTCAATCGTTAATGCTAGCTGACCCTTTCTAAAATTATGAAGAGATGTAGTTACTGTTATATGTCTAGTTACTAACAAATTACTCAATTTCTTCAGAACATTACAGAAGTCGAACTGAATATTGCGAATACAATTTATATTCAGGAGAATATATCGCTAGTTCCTAACTTTTTGTCTATAAACTCCGAATTCTTTTATTCTGATACTCCGAGGGTTGATTTTGGAAACAGTGCTGCATCTGTCGAAGAAATAAACTCTTGGGTCCAAAAACAAACTAACAACAAAATCAAAGATATTATATCTGCAGGTAATTTAAAAAATTCTTAACTCAACACTGAATTCGATCACGACCAGGAATGGCAACTTACAAATCAATGAGAAAGTTTTCTAGACCGTATGTTTGGTTGCAATTATTTTAATGCTGAATAATATTGCAATGATATTTTCATTCAGATGACATAAACGAATCAACGAAAATAGTTTTGGTCAATGCTATATACTTCAAAGGGGATTGGGCGCACAAATTCAAAACTGAACTCACAGAGAATAGACCCTTTTATATAACAAAAGATGTGAAAACACACGTTCCGACAATGTTCAACAAGTTCAAGTATGCTTGTGGACAAGTAAAAGAATTAAATGCAAGAATAATTGAACTTCCATATTTGGTAAGCAAAATATATATATACTCACATACCCTGTGTGTCAGGAATTGTGAAATTTCATGCAAACATAATATTTTATTTTAGAACAAAGATTTCAGTATGCTAATTTTGTTGCCAAAAGAAATTGACGGACTGCAGTTTTTGGAAATGAATTTTAATTGGGAAAAAATTAAAAATGTTCATTGGCAATTCGACGAGACAGAGTTGTTTTTGCCCAAGTTCAAAGTTGAGACCAGCATAGATCTTGAAGAAACTCTGCAAGAGGTTACTACAATTCAATAAAATGATTTTAATCTAGAATACATAATACCAATTTAGTGACTACTCCCAAATTGATGTTCAATACTATTATAGATGGGGATGAAGACCATGTTTTCCGATCTTGCAAACTTCAGTGGTATGGCGCAAGTTCCATTGAAAATTGATAAGATTATTCAGAAAGCATTCATTGAGGTCAATGAGGAAGGTTGCGAAGCTGCTGCAGCTACTGGTAATTGAATTATTTTTGCATTACACATTATTGTCAACTGTGATCATTGATATTCGAATTACTGACTCTACGTTCACTTGCGTGAGTCATTCTATACACAATTGAGAAAATATTATTCTTTTAATGGATAAAGTCACCTAGATAAGAGCAAAGTTACCCCAGATCATTTCATTATATAAATTGTTAATTTCTTTTTTCAGTGGTTGGCATGAGAATGAGAAGAATGGCAGTCGAGGTGCAAACTTTTCAAGTTGACAGACCATTCATGTTCGCCATTCAACACAAACCAAGTAAAATTCCCATGTTCGTCGGTAGTATTAAAAACTTACAAACGTTGTATACAAAAGATGAATTGTAATTATACATAGGTATCTTCACCCATGGAATATCTTTTCGACTTGAATGATGGTCTCTTATTCATATTGACAAAAATATGGCTGTTTCATTACTGTAAGGAGTTGTTTATATTTGATGTACACACAATTATGTTTAAAAAATTTTATCTCACTTATATTAACAAAATAATATTTAATAAGTATTTATATAACGATTGTACCTGTGCATTTTCGGATCTTATTTGGTCTATATATTTTTAAATATGAGTGTACGCTTTTATAATCATATCTATGATGAATGCAAAAGGAATTGTTTCTTGAATTACTCGTCTGATGTAGTACATGTGTATTTACAAGTATGTACGTACATATTGAAACAAAAATCAACAGTTATCAAAATATCAATAGCGTGCAAAAATTATTTGAATAATTTTTTCTATATGTAGACTACAATTAGATTCACACATTCGTATTTATAAAACTCGTAAAATGCACAGCAATATTGAAATTCAAACATTCTTAACCACATATCTTTAACTGCTACAATGTTCTTTTCATAACAGCATTAAGACTCAAATATGTGTTTAGAAAAATACATTCCATATCCCCCATTATATTTGTACGAAATATAAAAAATGTTTTATAACTCTGTATACGAGTGTATACCTTTGAAGCTGTGCTTGATATTTTAATTGAGCATCGAGTACAATGTAACAATAAATATTATTTTATGGATATATGTACGGCTGTATGGTTATATTATTAATTCATGTGTGCAAGGTTTGTCAAAATTTTTAACTACTTTATCAAATTGAAACAGAGTTACGATATTATGATGGTAACATATGGCTCACTACATTGCAATGCTGAAATATACTCAAGCAATCGCATCTAATAACACAAGCCCACGAGCTTTCTATTTTTTCACAAATTTTAGGTGTTTTTTTTTTTTATTCATTTCAATATGCCAAATAAGGGCAATATATTATCATGTTTCGATCATGTATACAGTCGTTTTTTTTCATCATTTGGAATATACTGAAAGCACGAATAACTACAGTCTACTCTACAAGTTCACGCCAGGTTTTGGAGTGATCTGCTTTACACTCCTGGGTTTGTTTTGTTGGAAAAACTTCCATATTTCTTGGTCCTACTCTAATACAAAACATCTACAGCTTTGACTCTAAAATCTTCAAATCAAAACAATACCAGGGACGCAGAAAAACATTAATTCGAAGCTCAAATCGGAACCCCACATGAACTTATGGAGTTGACTCCAATTATATGCCAGTAATTTATTTCGTGCAAGAAACTTTGAAAGAAAATTGTTTGTACATACTGGGTTCTAGGTTTTATTGACTGAATCATAAACCATATCAACAAGGTCGCTTTTCTTGCCAGCTGAACTTAAGCCAACACTTTTCAAGTAGTCTTTCAACTGCTTCACTGTACATTGTTCGACCTGTAAACATAACACGACATAAAAAACCTCTCCAGTCTCATATAGAATAAAAAAAAACGTGGCCTTCACACGTAATAAAGACGAAACTCGTATTATCACGTGGAAAATGTATCATTTTTTCTTATTGTTATTGGCAAGGCACGCCCTATATACATATAAACAAACAACAATTTTATACAGTGCATTTAATCCCAGTTCGATCTGGGTATATTTAAAAATTCTTTTATCATTGGCAAAGAAAGCTATATTGATAAACAACAATTTTATGCAGTGCGTTTCATCCTAATTCGATGTAGGTATATTTACATTTTTTTTTTTTTTTGTTGTCATTGGCAAGGAACGCCCTATATTTATTTGCCCTGGCAAGGAATGCCCTATACATATATGTATATGTATACATACATAGGTATATAATTTCCTGTTGCATTTTCGTTACTTCCAAGTTTCATTTTACGCCTACCGCGCAATATGAAGTTTCACTTGAAAAAGATTATTCATCAGGATGAACAGATGGAATATGGATGTGATGCAATTTTCTTTATGTTCGACCCTTTTTGAAAATTTGCCTTCTCGTGCATGTGAAGCCGGCGCAATGTGGCTCTAACTACGTCTCTTTTCTACATCGTTGTGGCTTTTATAAAAACCAGCCTGGTTGGCCCATGCGCATTTCGCGATCGGGCGGACATAGAACTTTGCGCCCGCTTCGTAAGCAATGTCACATTATTGATAAAAATAATATACGCATTAAAATCGAGAAAACATGGAAATAAGTGACAAGGAACAAAACTCTGATGAGAGTGGCGATGAAATTTTTATTACGCCAGATATTCGCGAAATTGATGAAAATGTGAACGATCAGTTGCTGCCTGTTAAATCGCGAAAAAAATACGAAGCAGCATACATAACCTATTCGAAGTGGAAACTTTCGAAAAATATCAAAGTAACGTCGGAAAACGTTTTAGAAGCTTATTTCCAAGAATTATCCGAAAAATACAAACCGCCGACTTTATGGTCAACGTGGTCGATGCTAAAACGTACTATAATACAAAAAAACGGAATTGACATAACTAAATACAAACACTTGACAGCTTTCCTCAAAAGAAAATCAACCGGTTATAAAAGCAAAAAATCTAAGGTGTTATCATTGCAGGAAGTAGAAAAATTTCTCAACGAAGCCCCCGAGAGTAAATATCTAGCAACTAAGGTAATTTTATTGAAATTAAAATACTAATATGGGAGGGGCTGGCAAAGCGGGGTACCCCTTAAACTTGTAAAAACTTTTTCTTTTTTCTCCCAAAATGGTTCTAAATCGTCATTTATTACTCTTATTATCATTTAAAAAAAAAGAAGAAAAAATTCATGGCACCTGAAAATTTGCTATAGGTGTTGACTTCAAATACAAGTAAAAAAAAAAAATGGAATATTCAGCGTATTTGATTACACAAAAGTCCATTATTTCTTTACCGTCTCCGTTTTTTACCCGCCCTTTCGCTACATGAACAAAATATATAAAATAAGAATAAAAAAGAAAACTTTTCCATAAACAATGCTTTTGTGCAGGTTGCTTTGATCTTTGGCATTTGTGGTGCTTGTCGACGAGAAGAATTATCAAATATAAAAATATACGACGTTGTGCATCAAGGTGAAATTATTGTCGTCAATATTCCTAACGCAAATACAAGAATTCCACGCAAATTCGTAATAGCTGATGAGTTTACAAAAATCGTCAAAAAGTACGGATCCGCGCGACCACAAATTACCACTTCTGAGAGATATTTTGTAAATTATCAGAACGGAAAATGTACCAATCAAGTTATAGGAAAAAACAAATTTGGTGCGATGCCTAAACAGATTGCTAAATATCTAAATTTGCCAGATCCCAATCTGTATACGGGTCATAGTTTTCGAAGGACTTCGGCCGCGCTCCTTTTCGGTTCTGGACCTGATTTTACTAGACGAAGACGTTATAGTGGCCATACAAGCAGCACAGTTGACGAGGGCTGTATAGAGGACTCAGTCAACATTAAACAGGAAATAGCAGACATGGAATATGAGACACCATCCCCAATATACATAGATCCGTCAACATCAAATGAAGAAATAAAAACCGAAGAGCCGCCGTCGGAAGTAATGAAAGAAGTTAACATTGTAGTAAAAACATCAGATAGGTCTGATAATATTTTCGATTCCACAGTTAAAATTGATGATAAAAATCCCATTTTTCAATTTCAAAATTGTAACGTGCATATACATTACCACAAATTATAACGCGAGTCGCTAAATGAATAAGTCTAAGAGAATAAAATACTTGTATTAAGCAAGAAAAGTTATTATTATTAATATTATTATTATTATTATTATTATTATTATTACTATTATTTTATTACGTCAAAAAATGAACCGGAGTCGCTAAATGAATAAGTCTAGGGAATAAAATACTTGTATTAAGCAAGAAAAGTTATTATTATTATTACTATTATTATTTTATTACGTCAAAAAATGAATTTTTCTTTCGTATGGGGGGGTTTCAACCAGGCAGGACGTCACGTTTTCAAAAAAAGAGACAAAAAGTATTTCATGCATCATGGGTGGAAGACAATT
The DNA here is from genome assembly GCA_949628255.1 of Macrophya alboannulata. Classification (NCBI taxonomy): domain Eukaryota; kingdom Metazoa; phylum Arthropoda; class Insecta; order Hymenoptera; family Tenthredinidae; genus Macrophya; species Macrophya alboannulata. Next base: position 5,482,492 of record OX451212.1, on the reverse strand, counting down.
TTGAATCGTGTGATTGCCGAACTTCACGCTCGTAAAAATCGCCTTTATACCGCCTTTGAAACAAAATGTACTATTCTCTCACAAAACTCACTATTTGATCTCGTACGAGCCGTTCAAAGTCCAATACTTCATCCATCTTGCTAATTTTACTACGTGACTCCGAAATCGATTCCGAAGACGATTCTTTAGGCCTCTTAATACTTTTGTCCGTGTCGTGTATGCGCACTGCATTTTCAAAACGATCTCTCAGAACACCCAATCTTTCACGAACGGTCTCTTTATCAGGAACTAGGATAGAATAAAATTAACACTTTTTAATTGTGCATTGTTAATATCAAGGGGTGGCTTGTTTTTCCCAATTGAATATTACTCACGTGTGGTATCGATAGGAATTTCAGATGAGTCCTTGTCCATTGCTAACGATTCGATATTAGTCAATTCGGTGTGTAATTTTGGATTTGAAAACATTGTAGGATTATACGCGATGGATGATTTCTTGATGAATTTAGAACACAGATCCACAACATCCTCGTCTATTGGACATGGATTGTCAGTTGCATTGTAGACGTATTCAGGAATAACTGAAGCGAAATGACGCACATTTTCTGTAAGTAAAAAGTCCAGTTTTGAAACTGAAATTACCGTTGCAATAAAAATATGATGTAGTGAAAAAGAGGATTATCGGGAATATATACCAGGGCGATTGGAAAAAATCGACTATTTTTCAAAATCGAAAGCTCTACAAAAAAAAGGTCTGTCTCTTGGTCTTTTTCGATGAATCTGACTGTTTTCAAGTTACTCAGGCTAATACCCATATGATAACACATCATAACTTGGAAACAGTTAGATCTATCGAAAAAGATCAAAAGAACTTTTTTGTAGAGCCTTCAATTTTTGCATTGAGGAATGATTATGTACGAGCGAAATGAATGAAATACAAACCTACGAATGGTAATTTATATGCATAAAATCCACCATATGTGATGTTTGGTATCATTGCATATAAGTAGGAAGCTGACTGAGCGCGCAGTGTTACGACACAAATAGCCATAACATTTTGTTCATCGCACTGTTTTAATAATGCAGCAAACAAGGTTTTGCTTCCTGAAATGAAAAACGTATCCATAAATTTTTCACGCACAGAAGAAGGGTGTGAAAAATAATAATTATCTTCTCTTTGATTTCTCTAGGGTCTGTTAGTTCTGATCTTTTTTTTCTGATTTATTAGGCATTATCAATACTGCAAAATCCAGATTATTGAAAATGAGTGTTAGCCACTAAATTTATGCTACTAGTAGAGTAGTCTCTTATTTCAAACAAACTGTTGATCCAATTTTCGTTTTTATCAGAAGCCAGATTATTAGGCAAAACATAACTTATTCTACAAATTTTTGACTAAAATAATGAAAATCCAAAACTTAGTCAAAAATTTTTTATGAAAAGGTCAACAAAAAACATGCGATCAAATTCTATTGAAATAACAAAGAATAACCCATACCATATAATATTACCGTTAATTCAAAATCAATGAACCAATGTAAAAAACTGTAACAATCTTCTAATGATAAGAAAGTGTAAAATAAAAAAATACAGAAAAAAAATAAAAAATGGTATACCTTTAAGATTTGACTCATTATAGCTGACAAATTTAGGTGCTTCCAAATGTAGCGATACATCCAATGTACTTTGCGGTTTAAAACCAAGCAGCTTGATGCCTGGTTCTTGCCAATTAGCCAGTTTAAGTGCTTCTTGCCTGGAAAATTTTATATCTCTTCCACCAAATTCTTGGTATTTGTACACATTTTTGGGTAAAGCTATTTTCACTCCGTCAGCCTCCTGATCTTCATCTTCACCGTCATCTTCCTCATCCTGAAATTATTCACTGTGTTGGTTGTAAAGTTCAAAATCAAGCATAACAACATTAATTGGAATAAAAATAGTAACACGTTCTATACTAAGTTCCACTACTATATTTAAGAAAATACGTACGTCTGAATAGTCTCCTTCAGCTTTTTTGAAATAGGAGTATCCATCCAATGGCTCATTATTTTCTTTTTTCAGGCGTATTTTTTGCGGAAACTTTGTTTTCCTGTAATTAATTGTTTTCCAAAATTATAAACATATCTATATTCTTTAAAGTTTCATAACGAACTAATTGTAAGCCAATCAGAAAACCACCTAATGTTAATAGTAATAAATGCATTATTGAAACCATAGGTTTCTAACTAGTTTTAACAGGCGCTTTCAATCATTAAAAACTCTAAATGATCGGTAATTTGAGATATTTGACAAAATAATCGATGTCATTTGTGATAAAGAACAATATACTTCCACGCACGCTGTTATAGTGCTAACGGAAACTTCTAATTTGACATCTCTGCCAAGTGTCCATTGGAGTTTTGAAGTGATTCTCGAGGCCTGTTTAACCTCCTCTTCCAAATCGGGTAAGAATGTTCTTTGGTAGTCTTCAGGTTTGTCAAATTTCCCTGAACTTATCTCCAATTCCTTAAAAAAATGTTCAGGATCCCATTGTTCTCCTAATCCAACAACGGACAGTCTGACATTTAAGCTCGCAGAATCAGTTACTTTTATTCTGATACGATGTTGTTCCCTTGGATCATTCGCGTACGGATTGTCAAAACGTGTAAGCAGTACAATATTACGGAATGGCATTTTGATTTTAACTGCATTGAAACAACGAGCTGCATGCCACAATGCATCGTAAAGAGGATAGTTCGTCGAGGACCCAATTTCGCTGTGAAATTTCTCCACATTTTCCACTGGAAAAGAGGATAAAATTTTTTCCCGTTAATTTGAATATCTTTATTATCGAAACTCTGCCAATGTTTATATATTTATTGATAGATCTTTAATTGGATGCAATGTTAATGATTTTTTTATTTCTTTTATCTGTTAATGAACTTGGGCAGTGCAATAAAAGCGATGTTATTATTTCAGCATATTTAGTAAGTTTTAGCCTTTATAATTCAATGAAATTGAAGAATAACTTACTAATTTTTTCTATCTTTATCATTTGATCCATGGAAACCTCTTCAAACTTTTGCCAGGTTAGTACATTTTTGATTTCTGGATCCTGATCCCATTTATTTGTACCCATCAGTATGATCCCCATCCAGTCTGTCTTATTCCATGATAATTTTTCGGACAGGATGTTTTTATAAGTCTGAAAGAAGTAATATTTAAATCCTATCCAACAAGTTTAACATCATATTATAAATGAGGCTTTCCAGCAATTCCTAAAACATTTTACAGTCCCATATGGTTTCCGATTGGACTTAAACTTTTTTTTTGCGAAAAGTACATGTTGAAAGATATACCTGGAATTTATTTCGGATTTTTCCGCCCGCTCAATTTTGTACCGCTCAATTTTATACTTTTGTCTGTCGTTTTTCGGAAAACGTTCATCGTTCATCAGAAATCATCGGACTGTAAAGTGTATCAGGAATTGGGGGAAAGCCACAAATACAACACATAATATGAAAATTTTATATTTCTGGTCTCTTTATGCATAAAAAATGATCCTAATCATTCATGGCAGAGTTGTGAACTGGGAAATCTTAAGGAGGGAGGGTCGAGTAAGGGGCCGTTTTTACTCGAATTTTTTTTTTAAAAGAATATGAGGTCCATTGCTTTTGGAAAAGAAACATGTTATTCTACAGCATTTGAAGCAACTGAAGTAAATATTTCAGGTAAAAATAATAAACATCTAAGCAGCTGCCGCGGAAATTTGCCGGGAAAGTGCACAGGTCGCTCCAATTATCGGAAATCAAAAAACCGCATATTTTCCGTTAAAATATAATAATACGCTCAGCATGACCGAAGCAGAGGAAAAAAAATAGAAAATTAAAAGTTCAGCGACTTTTTGGAAAGAAAATCAACACACTTTTCTATAAACAAAAAAGTGCTAAAAACATTGTTTATTTTTTATTTTGTTAAAAACCTTTGGATTCATGCTGAGGAAAATATGTTAAAGAATATATATATTCAAAATTTGATCGCAATAAGTTGAAAATTCGCTGAGCTACATTCCCCGGCGCGCGAAATTTTACATTTCGAGAAAAACGCGTTTAAAATATACCTGCGGTCGGCGCCGCTGAGAGCGCGTTACTTTTGTAGGTACGCTTAAACTTCGAATTTCGATGTAATATTTTGGGAGCACATTCTCAAGACGATGAACTAATTTTCTAAACAAAAAATAGAACAAGTCAAAATTTTTGAATTTACTTGACCCTACCCTCTTAGGACATGAAACTCGTTTCTTATCTCATTGAACACGTCTGAGGTGTAACTTTAATTAGGTGGATTCTGGCTGGCATGAAATTGCACACAATCTGCGGTCTTCTTCTTTCCGTGATATAACCATAGAGGGCAGAATAATGTGTGTACACATTTATACCAGTCAGTAGATCGACCTCATCATCTCATGGTATTTATTAAAATTATTTACCTCGAGACATTGAGAGAAATATGATGTTTCAGTGTCCGGGTCAATCTCGAACATTGGCTCAGTCGTGTCGATGAGAAATATAACCCCATCACGAAAGCAATATTGTAGAGATACTTTTTCCGATTCAGAATCGTTGCCAATGTTCAACGCCAAGTCATCTTCTTCGGTCATTCTGGAGTCTAGACACAGTAGTTTATAACAGAATGACAAAAGAACCAGACGATCGGCTTGACAGACACACGCGATGAGTGTTGACACTTGACTGCATTGACTGACTGACGTAGTTCAGTTCAAGTTTAAACAAGTTTGCACATCTCGCTCTGAATTTAACTGTTTATAAATAGCAAGCGTACCAATCGTAGCGAAAATTTGTTTCTCCCTTTCTCTCGTGGTCTTTACATACGAGCGGGAGAGAGAGCAATGAAGTAAGCCACAATCCCACTAGTATGGCATTCTTGCTTTCTACATTCTGACAACTTCGAGTACTTCGACTCGCCAATTGTTAAGTAACAAATAGACACATACAAACAGGGTGTTGCGTACAGAGATTATAATCAAAATGATGAGGGTTTTCGGAAAGTCTACCATCCAGGTAAATGCGTGTGACATTGGCACGTCATTTTTATATCCTAACATTTTTTTCAAATTGACGAATCCATTAATTATTATGAAAGATCCGTTCCTAACCCCAAATAATTTTCTGAAGTATAGCTGGATTATGATTCGTTAGAACAATTAGTTACTGCTACTTGTTTTCAAACACGCTTAAATTTCTGAAATTCTTTCTGCATTCAAGACAATAAAATAAAATTTCTGATCTCAGAATGTTGGACGAACAATTTTAACACGACAGTACAGTCCGCAATCTCCAACTCAGAGCAGCAGCGGACCATCAATCACAAGTGGCAATGTACCTGGTCTGACCAAGAATTGTGTTGATATTCCCAATAATCGTAAGTTCTTAAGCAATGTTATTTACATTTTTTGCTTGAAACTGAAGCAGAACAATCGTGAAAAGATATATGTGGAAAAGGAATCAATTTATTCTTATTAACGAGCAATCTTTTATAGAAAGAAAAATACAAAATCACTTTTGAGAAACGCTGTAACAGTATTTAAAAGAAAACTATATGACTTGTTAGATTCGATCCTGAATGAAATCTGGAGACTTTCTTTTAATGAGAAATAAATTCGTGTATTATGTTATGTTATTTTATATAACTGGTTTTTGTAGCTGTAGGACCTAACGCATCAAAGAGTAGTGATTACAAGAACCCAGAGTACTTCTGCTACAACGTCGATAGTTTTGCCGAGGCAGAAGTGGAAATGGCCAAATTTCGACTCCCAGCACCATCGAATAAGAAAAAGTTTACAAAGTAAACGCAACTAATAAAATAAAATGATAGTTCGTCGCATGATAATTGATTCTGTTGTACCGATTGATGAAACGCAATTCTCGAGATAGAAAAATTGGGCAGTTCTTCATTTTATCGCACTGTAAAAACGTTATAATACTGCTGATATATATATAAATATAAATTGTACATAGAAAAGAAGTTTTGTCTCATTGTGGTAAACAAAGTCAGCAACATTTTTCCAACAACAGAATCCTCATTGTAAACTACTATATCTCCATCAGTATCAACAACTCAACAACTGGCATATCTTGTGCATAAAATGCATCTGTCAATACTCCCCACTTCCAAATTTAAACTCCCTAATTCTGTGATTGTCTTTGCGATTGCTAATTAAAGATTAACAGTAAGGATGTAATTTGAAGTGAATTAATTTCAAAGAAATTGACTGTATAGTACAGATGCCTGTATTGTAGACAGTTTGTGTGCTGTTTCTTATTTTGCGAGCTAATTCCTACGTTTCTGAAGTCCTAAAACTCTTAAAAAGGTGCATTATTTCAAAATTAACAATTTTAGAATCGTCTCTGTCAAGCTGAAGAAATTCAGCCAATTGTTGTCATGGTAAACGTATATTGTGTGTGCAAATAATTTTGCATTAATCGATTTCAGTTAGTCAATCATTTGCTATGGATCAGACTACATATTTCTAGTTATTACTAGTAGGAATCTGAAGTAGTTAAGGAGATACATAATAAAGCCTAGCACTGCGAATGAATGAATCTATTAAATTTTAAATTCAAATCTGAAGACAATGGAAATGCCACCATGGCCTAAATTATAAGTCGACGTCTAATCGGAAACTTGGAAACTCAAGTTGTAAGTTGAAAAAATTTATAACAAGGGCTTTCTAATTTTCAATTATTTACGATGGAATTATATCTAAATGTTGTAATAACAATTGTGCTCCTCAATTCCCATTTCGTATTACAAGCTCGCATGGAATCGTTGATGTTATTAGTAAACAAAATCTCTAAAATTAGAAAGACGTAGCCTATGGTTCATTTGAATCAGATAGGTATTCTTTAATAACTCAGCACATACTGCGCAAATCGATAATAATTATAAAATACGTAGAAGATAGTGATGTCGGGAAATTGAACGGGTTTGAATAACCAGTTTTTACCGCCATATTGAATATTTAGTTCCAAAACAAGAGTCTGGATTGGATGGCGTGCAGTTTGCTTGATAATCAATCTATTTATAGCGCTCATTTCTAACGGATGGGTAATAGGCAGGCGAGTTGCGGTGTATGCGTACGTTCGTCGTACATACATACGCACATACATACATACAATCATACGTAGATCTAAGTAGGTATTGTATGTTTTGTGCCGGCCGTCGTCGCACGCACGCACGTATATACACGCTCCGTGTGGGGTATTTTAAATGTTACTTATTCGCATATCTGGCAAAGTTTTATCAGTCAAAGCCTGAAGGGGTACGTGCTGCATAGCGTGTCTACGATGTCTTCCTCCGTGCAAAGGTGCCGCGTACTTTTAAACAATAATTTCCGAAAAAATCTACAACATTCCATCGGTTCTAAAAGTACGTCAACGTCAGAACCCGTTACCTATCAAACAGAAGGAAGCAAACGTCTAATCCAACAATCCAGGCAAGTTTCCGAGCTTTGTATTATTCCAGCTCTTTATTTACAGAATATGCAATGCACAAAGGCGCAACTTTTCTCAAGGTCTAGAGCAAGTTATTCATTCGCTTATCGACGTTGCCTACATTTTCACTGCAACCGTAAATATGCAGTTTTGTTTTCAATACTTTACAGTGTGTTTATCCTATATCACTTAACTATACTATTGACGTCATGTATAATACACCTTGAATTTGTATCAGATAAAACATCGAAGTATGAAAAAAATTGTCGCATAATATTTGAATTTTTATACAAGCAAATAATGTCTTTCTTTTTTTTATATCATGGATCAAGTTCGCGCTAACTAATAATAGCTTTTTCAGCTGGTTACACTGGTGTGCACTGAGTGCTACACTCGTGCAGGGAATCACAGAACAATAATTGAATGTACACTGTTATAGTGTTGCCTATCTGTACCAAATGTGCACTCAGTGCACACCAGTGTAACCAGCTGAAAAAGCTATAATCTTGGAATAATCAGAAAAAAAATAATTGAATTAAAAAAAAAAATTTTATATTTTCATGATCGGTATAGATTTGTATAACAGAATATTTCATTTTGAGACGTCTCAGCAATTCACGTAATTATTTCGTCGTTCGCAGACAAGGAATCACCTTCATATCTAAAATTTAAATTATACTTATAAACTAATGTTAGGATAATAAGCAATTGTGTATAGCTAACAATGTTGAAGCACTATTTCTGACATAGAATTGTTCAAAGATACCAAATAAATTTTTTTAAATTTCATGAAATTTAAGTGAAATCTTCTTTTATACAGAATAGAATTCCTATACCTACCACCGTAGAACGGTACTAAATAATTAGCCGTGTTCCCTTTTTTTTCACATAAATTAGAAATCCCGGATTATTATGCACTGATAATTAAAAACCTGTACAATGTTCCTAGAAATTTACACAGCTGTAAACATGTATAAATAGCCATGCTTTGTCTAAAGGAATGAGAGTATTACCTATTGTCAGATAAATTATCACGAAATTAATTTAGAAGCATACATTGCCTTATCTGTATTTACCATAACTCAAAACTATACCTCAATCTCTCTGGTTCTGACATACAAGTGATAGATAGTAAAATATTCGCAATGTTTTTATTACTGTGATAAATATGTGCCATATAAAATCAGATTAATTTTCTGACAATGAATTAGTGTGTAGTTCAGAGTTTGAAAAATAAGAATAGAAATGTTGATAACATTATACTGCAGCTAATTTCAGTTCAAAAAAATTTTGTTCAAAACCAATGCAAATCTTTTGAAAGCATAAAAAAAATGTGAGAGATGTACGTACATACATCAGTATTCACAGCAACATCTTAACTAATATATTATTATTTTTCTACCACAACAGAACTAGTGATATCATCCTGATCAATGAGATAATTCTATTTACTATCTCATATTTATCACAAAGTAACCCTTTTTTGGTCATCCAGCTACTTAATCCATTGAACGAATTATTTACATTATATTTTCAATGTTCACAGTTACACAATGTGAGACTGTCAAGCTATAGTTTAAAACTTCGTTCACTTTACTTGCTAATTCACGGTATATGTTACTTGAGTATTTTAATCCAAAATTTTAAGCAGGGTTCACTTCACTCAACTTTCTCCAATCTCCTCAGCCAAGATAAACATTCTACACGGTTGTGAAGGACAGACTTTGCATTTCTCATCATTTCTATGGAAATTTGATCACTTTCAGCTGTAGTATCATTATTTAATATTGGTTGCCAGCTTCGCTGGTGTTGAAAAGAAAATGTACTATCAACGTCACACACGCACACACAAAATGATAGATGAGATTTATTATCACCTCTCAATAGCGGATTCTTCCTTATCAAATTCGTTTTTCAATAACGGAAACTTGCTAATAGGAGACAATATATACGAGTTTCTGAAGGTGTCTGGTATTGGGTAGTTTCACTATAAGTAGATTCTTCATAACGAATACATAACGATGGATCAAGATACCGATAAAATAAAAATTGTACAGAAGAGTATTCATCTACTAGAAATTATTGGATCGATTGCCAAATATATTTGATTTTTTAATACATGCATCTCCATGCTACAATGTTAACACTGTAATTGATTAGTATATTTTAAATTCTTCATTGATTCACCATTCAAATAAAAATTACTATACATTAGTGCTTTCAAAACTTTGTCTGGTCTTATATTAGTATTCTTTTATTAAAAATACATAACTTACTTATGCAGTAGAAGTTAATCATGTAATTAAACTACTGACTTATACTTTCGTTTTCGTGATGATGTCTATGAAATCATCTCGGGTTACATTTGGATTGCATTGTATTATAGTTTGAGTGCCTCGATGCGTAATAGATTTTACAACAATTGTCAATGATTTGCTGATATCAGGATCTGGATCTTCAGTACCCACCTTGTTATTGAATTACAAGATAAGATTAAAAAATAGGCACACAAAGCTGAGAATTAATCTATGTAGATTACATTACTTGGATTATATTCAGATCTTTATTCATTCATTGGGAAACTATCTGGACGGGTCGAATGGTAATAATTTGTCAACACCCCTTTCAAGGGCCAGTCTAATGCAATATACCTCTATGTTAATAATATAATCTTAAAAGAAGTCAGGTTGGCATAAGCCTCTAGTTAGGTATCTGCTGGAGCCAAATTTGGTTTCCAAATTATCCGTTAATTTTTCCCATGCAAATATGAAAAATTTCTTAATTGTACTCTTGAGTACTCTTCTGCTCGACAGCTTATTTATACTTTATAGTGCGTTGAAAATAAAATTATAGCTACCTCTGACTCTCTAGCTACTTCCTCTTTATCCTCTGATTTAGGTGTCGATTCATTCATTGGCATACTTTTTGAAGTCTTAATATGCCTTTTTAACTGTGACGTACCTATGAGAAATTAGCCTCAAGTTCTAGCTCAAACCTTTATCGAATGTTTTATATTTTCATATGTTTTAATAAGATGCATATTATAAAGATATTTTCTGTACGTGGAATTAGTTTGCAATTGGAGCCAGAAATGTTTAACATTAGTAACTGCTGCCTCGAGTTGGCATATCAGATCTGAATAATTAAATACTAGAATTCACCAATATATGATGGTAAAATAGTTGCTTTACGTCCGTCTATTGCCTAGCAAGATCTTTCCTTGACCTACACATTGTTCTGGCGAACAAAACGGTTCACTGACAATTGTGTATTGTCACAAGTAATCCAAATATGTATACATTTCAGCTGCGATTTTTACAAACTGAGCTATGTATGTATGTACATCTCAACGCGTATTACAGTTCATTCTTAGTTTGGTTACTGTAAAATGAACACGTAAGAACCAAGATCTTCGGACTTCAGTTTTCTCGTACAAATTTTATTGAGATATATAATAATAGCATGTTGATGAAATATTTATATATTTTAACAACAGCGACGATTGTGACAAGAACTGTAAACTAGTTCTGATATTGAATTGGCTGAGTGTATTAACGGTTTATTTATTCACATTTAAGGGCTGCTAGTTCACACTCAGTTCACAATGTCGTTCAAGCTAGAAGTAGAACAGTGACCAGCAGAGATGAAAGCCGAGAAATGATGGCTGTATGGCCAGATGTAGTCAGGGATCTCACGGATGCCGGACGTCACCTTGACGTTCCACATTCCACTAAATGGATGGCTAAGGTAATATAAGATATGATATGATTTTTCACAAAGCAGATCTTATTTTGTGATATTAATTTTCCTCACATTATGTGATAGTTTGAAGGGAGTGGGGGGTTTCCAAGACATTACTATTTGTTAAATATAGAGAATGAGGTGTTAACATAAGGTGCTTAACATCGCACAATGCTAATTTTTTCAAGTTTGAGCTGTTGCACATCTGTTATTTATATTGTCAAAATAAATTAGATTTAATATTCGTCGAACAGACATCTGTTATTTACGTACTTATAGAAATAAATTAGATTCCTATTTGTCGAACAGACATGTGATATAGAATGTAATAAACAAGGGGTTAACTATACATAAGTTCTTGTGTATATATGTACACCAGATTTCAAAAGATTTCGAATAATTTATAATTTGATCTAAAGTATCTAAAAGGTTTTAAATAATTTCGTATTATTTCAAAAGATTTTATACCTATATTATTCGTGAACTATGCTTCTAGTATTCTCGCATATCGAAAGTTGTTGGTTTTTCTCAATGGAACTCACAGTGTTACACAACGCTTAACCAGTGGGATAATTGGCAGAAGTGATTGAATTCGTAATTATTTTAATAAACTAATCTGTTACTTTAATCTTTTTTCTAGGTTTTACAGTATAATGTCCCTAGTGGCAAAAAAAATAGAGGACTAGCTGTTGTCTATGCATACAGCAAGCTCGCACCTCGAGACCAACTGACAGAAGACAATATTCGACTAGCTAGAATTTTAGGCTGGTGTGTTGAGTTGGTGCGTTGATACGTTCATATCTATATGGGTTGTGGTTTGGGGCTGGCTGGCTTGTGGTATAATTCTTGCACACCTTTGATATCCATAAGACACAAACTAATTCTCACTTCTAAAAGTGAACGTACAGGGTTGCATGCATTAATCCTTCATTATATATTTTACATTTATTGCTCAATATGTTGCATTTGTTTAATTATTGAAGCTTGCTAAAAAGTAAGTGTTAGGAAAAAGCATCTTAATTTGTTCGGCTATTGATAGATGTATTTACTGCGCAGCTTCTGAATATTCTTTTGCTTCCATGGTTCAATGCATGTTTGATATTTCTCAATAGCCAAATAATGCACACACCTCACTGAGTACCTTTTGCATGTTTGAAATTTAATATAAATGGCGTTTTGATAATTGAAGTGGTAAATAAATATGTTGTATCTCGACATTTCATAGAAGTGGAAATATTATAAAAGAATATTTAATCTGGTGCACGAAAATCATATTAATTCATATCACATTTAGCTAGGTATAATTGATAAGCTTCTTTTACCAGGGCGAGTGACTGGCACTGTCTCATACAATATCACCAATCACATGTCTACGTGATGGGTTCCATGTGAGGGGCGCGAAAAAATACATTGACGTCACTGATTTCATTGATTTGAGATATGTTCTCACGGAAACTCTGTCGAGGCATGACATCATTTTTCAGTTATTTTATTTGGACAGTATATTTCAATCATTTTTTAGTGAGCCTGCAATCTGAAAACCATAGTCTTCCGGAACAATAATGTGTACTGCAGAAACTTTATCTTGGTATGCTATAGTATACCTATACCAGAGGCTCGTAAAAAAGTTGCCGTTTTGATTCGTTCATAGGTCTCAATAAGAATTCTGGATAGGTAAAAAAGGTACTGCAAAAAGAACGCTTAAGCACAGTCTGTCAGCGTGCTCCGACCGGGTTTTCATATTTCTTACTACTCTCAAAATTAGCTAATCCTGTGCATGTAGCTCTTTTAGACTCGAATGTGAGAGCTATTCTACCTATAATCGAGTGTCTGTTACTTAACTGTAGATTACTTGCTTGCGTCGAATTATCTTACGGAGCTATTATGTAGTCATGATGTCCTTCAATGTTATCTTAAAAGTTTTCAATTTCTCAGTTGGTGTTTAAAAATTGAAATGACTATGTCACATAGACAGTAGCAGACATTACGGACTGTGGCTACTTCACTTGCGGTGGATCACTAACCTTTAGATTTTATTTTGCAAAAGTTGTGTATCCTTCGTATTTATCTGTAGACATACTTACGAATCAATGGAATCAATGATACTGAGGTTTTTGTTCATCCATTTAGCATGGAATCCATCATATAGTGAAATAAAATAAACACAATTTATTGTTTTCATGAATTATAAAGTACAATTATCAAGTAGATTTACCACTACTGAAGAAGTACTACGGCGCCATTCAGTGAGATAAATTTAAAAGTTTCCTTACATTTACATGCCTTTACACATACATTACAAAACATACACACCTGTGGAGTATTCCATGTCAACTTGACCAACGTCTGACCCTCACCGCTTTCGATTTTTTCGGTGATTTTTTGTTATAACATTCAATGGGATCGAAGGAATACTCAGTAACTTCTTCAGAATTTTGACTCAAATACTTCAGACGATTTGAATTTGGGAATATTGATGATTTCCACTGATCAGCATATTTAGCGATCGGAAGTGATAACCAACTGAAAAAAAAACTGCAGGCTTTTTACTCTGTGGTCTCATTTGAGTCCGCTCGGCTTCTTTTGCTATAAATGATATTTATACTTTGTTTTGTACCATACTGTAAGTGCTTGCTATTGTGCTGTAACCATTTAGCAGCTACAGGAATTCAATCATAAGAGACTCGAGGAACCCACATGATTGATTTGGATTTTAATCCATTAAATTGAGGTCTCACTTTTCTAAATTTTATGCCTAACGAATTTTTCAAAGGACAAAAGATTTTACAAAGTTACGATATGATAAATCACAGGAATCGAATCTCTAATAAAAAATCTTACAAAAAAAAAAAAATACGACATCCCGTCTGGTACAAATGTTTTGCAATCAATAACATTCAACATTTAAATTGCGACAAACTTAGCAAAAAATTTTTCAAATCCTCTTTCAATTCTAAACGGCAATAAATTGTGGAATGATTGTTACGATTGGGGGTGTTGTGTGTCTGTGTAGTACCAGGCATTTTTCCTGGTGGAAGATGACATTATGGATGGTGCAACAACTCGTCGTGGACAACCCTGCTGGTACCGTCAAAATAACATAGGTTTGTCAGCAATTAATGACGGAATTTTGTTGGAACAATCTATATTTCAACTACTCCGTACTCATTTCAAGGATAAAGAGTGTTATTTGAATCTCATAGAGACATTCCATGAGGTAAGTGTGAGATTTACTAAAATAAGAATTTTCGTTGTCGAATTTCAAAAATGTAATGTTGATATAACTTTACAATAATCAGTGCTGACTTAAAAAAATCATTTATTATAGTAGAAATGTAAATTTCAGAATATTTTGAAAACTACCATGGGCCAGACTCTTGATCTACTCTCAACACAGTTTGGTCAAAAGCCTAAGCTAGAACTATTTACAATGGATCAGTACAATGCGATAGTGAAATATAAGACTGCTTATTACTCCTTTGTCATGCCAGTTTCTCTAGCCATGTATTTTGTGAGTATAACACTGATTTAGTTATAATTGCATGAGAAACATTTTTTCACATTATATTGTATTGTCTAAGGCAATTAAGAGGTGCCACAAAATTTGGGTTTCCCATTTATATTTGATAACGTCATAAGCGCGCAAAATTTCATTGAAAAATTGAACCTAAACATTTCCAATTCAGATTTAGATTACCAATAATCTTTATTACGAATAATTGTCTACAAACTTCTTCGTATTTGACGTCTCAGTATGACATTCATCTATCAAAAACCTGTAAAATGATGTCAGATCTGTGGCACTTTAAGTTCCACAGATTTTCAAAGTCCTAATTTCAGTTTTGCTCTATGATAACTTATTCGTGTAAAATATTCCTTAGTATTTAGATTATCGTTAATCCTTAAACTTGATTTTGGTAGAGACAAAAATTGGCGAAAACTCAAAAAGACTGGGAGAAACGTTATCATCGGTTCTGTAAAGCAGTCACAGAATCTCGAGTGTTGATTGAATTATACTAATTACATAATAATTTTCATTCGAATAGGCTGGTATTACGGACCCTGAAATGCACAGACAAGCTAAGACAATTTTACTTGAAATGGGGCACTTTTTCCAAGTACAAGATGATTTCTTGGACTGTTACGGAGACCCGGAAGTAACTGGCAAAATTGGTACTGATATACAAGATGGAAAGTGTTCATGGTTGGCAGTAGTTGCATTACAACGAGCAACGCCAGCTCAGAAAAAGATCTTAGAAGTGAGTACTTGAAAGATGACCCATCATTATAATTAGTCACGAAAATGCCCACAGTATAGTTAAACATCAAGTAAATTTATGTAATACAGCTCAAAAAAATGGTGCAAAATTATTTTCTGTTTACAGGAATGCTACGGCTCAAGCGATGAAGCAAACGTTGCACGAGTTAAGCAATTGTATAACACTTTGGGCTTAGCCACGACTTATTCTGTCTATGAGGAGGAAAGTTACAATTTAATGAATACCCACATTCAACAAATATCTCGCGGTCTTCCTCATGACTTGTTTTTCAAATTTCTTGAAAAAATATACCGCAGGGACAGTTAAATCAAAAGCCAAAACTTTACAATTTCCAATCTTCTTTCTATTATGAAGTATATCATATTGTACCAAATTGATTAAGAAAAATATTGATCAATATGTTCAGGATTATATTATACTTTTGGTCTGAACTAACGATTTTTTTATTTCACTAATTTTTCTATCATTCTAATTCGACTCATTCTCGGAATATAACGTCTTCCTAATCTAATATCGTACTATGGTAACTTCAGCAAAAACAGGTCACAAATTTTAGCATTTTTTTTTTACCTATTTTTTTCTTACCTATCATCGCTGTGAACATATTGTGTAAATGTTTGTTCAGGCCACAAAAAAAAAATCGTGATAGTGTTTAAAATTATATATCGATAGTTTATTATAAGGGGATTTTACTAGTATTACATCATACTTTGGCGAGAGGGGAAGGCTTGATATTGCTAATATCCAAGTCATTTATATTACAGTAGCAGCTGCGACAATTTTTTTCACGTGAATCTTCATCATATGTTAACTGTCTATTACTTACTTAAATTTGGAACACTATAATACTATTGATATGAGTACCACTTGGCAATCCAAAAAATAACAAACTCCGAATGAAATGAAAAAAAAAAAACTAATTATTGCCCATGATGCATAGTCTTTTTTCAAAGCTATTTTACCTTTGTTTTGGTAGCTATTTTCAGTAGGAAATATTCCACGTGTTGCATCTATTATACCAACGAGTAAAATGAATTTTTGTTGCCATTGAGAAGTTCAAATAATCTTATCGAATCACTTAAACACCATATTAAATCAAAACGTTAGGATCTAGACTTTGCCAAATCATTTTAATTTTCAAAAAACTATTTTTATAAATATATATACACCTATATTTGATAAAAATAAAGATAGATGAAAACTGCTTCAATACTTTATCTGTTCTCAATCATTTCAAATTTAGTTATCATAATGCATTAATTATGTTGCATCAAAATTTTTTTGTCTACTCTTATTCTCTTTCTTTTCATTTCATTTCACTCTATTCAATCATTGTTTGTGTTGTCATGTTCAATTGTATTTACTATCTAACAAATCTATATTACGTCGTATATGATTTAGTTTATATTTAATAATATGAATTTTTGAATTGTGTATTTAGCTATGACCATAACAACAGTTTCGTTGTTTAAATTGCATATTGAATTGTATATTGTTTCATGTACCTAATTTTTTGCCTTACACCTACATCCAAAGGGATATATCAAATGCACAAAGATTGAACTTTTCATTGGCCTATACGTTTGTTAACAGCGATTAAATCTATATTTCAATATACGAATCGTAGAATTAGTAGTAACTATCTACACTCTTGTTGTATACTTGTATGTGGAAAAAATAAAAAAAAAGGGGGAAAGAATAAAGTTACAAAATATTTATACACTGTGATTTTCTTCTCAATACCTCATATTTCGTTGATTTTTTCCCCCCTGAAAGTGAAACGAAAACCGTACGCAAACATCAAGTGCATTCATATCTTCAGCTTACGATATTTGATATTCCACAAGCTGATCAACTGCAAAGAAACTTCCATGTTCACCTGAAAGAAATCTGTACTTTGTTTTTCCTATATTAAAAGTTATGATCAAATCAAGGATTGCATGTATGTAATATCCTTTAACGTAGCGTGACTAACTTGGAATGCAAGTGTGAGCTTATCTCTTGTTGCTCCTTCCTGGTTTTTGAATAAGGTATAAATGATGGTTAGTATAGATTAGCATTGAACTATAGGATAATTTTATACCAAATGCAATAGTACCCTGATGAATATTTTACTAACGTACGTATTTATTTGTGCAAATTCAGTACAAATTTCGGCATATGTAAAACAATTCACGATGAAAAATAATTACTCGAATGTTGAGACATTTTTTTTTCATCAGCAGTTAATATTAATTTTCTAAATATCGAGATAGTATTATTATACCTGATCAGAGATAAATGCTAAATTTGATGTGAAGGTAAATAGCTTTCCCTTCATTCAGATCCGAAAATTTTATGCATTCCCTTAATTAAACACGGTCTAATTAGGTTCTCAATAATCGCAATGACTTAAGTAAGTATGAAGAGTATCACGTATCAATTTAATTCATATCTAATATTATTTTGTGGTACAAAATTGGGCAGGTATCCGTTTCATTGGAAAAATGGTAAACCAAGTCTTAATCCCCTCAATATAGGTAGTCTTCAAATTCAGTACCACGAAGTATACCAAATATTTATTTTCTTTTTTTGTTCATACAGTTTGGCATTATATGACGAGGAATCACAAAAGCCAACTGTTACTATGATATCAGATAGATTTTCGCTAAACATATTTATTTAATGCCAGTCAATTTACGTCGGAATTTCGTTAATCACGAAGTTTGTTATAGTAATATTAGTTCATAAATGCTGTCTATTCGTATTATTAAGCTATCGATCAACGTTGATTTGCATAACTACTTGTATTAAAATTATAAAGACAGTTATAATGTAGTGAATTATTATATGCTTGAAGATTACAATCGCTTATATTAATTTTACGTGTTTTTTTTATTTTTTTTTTATTTTTATTTATTTGTTTTCTGTGAGTAATACCACTTTGTAAGTGAATGCCGGCAAAATATTAATGCGGTATTTTTGCCCATCTACTTTGGTGAGAATTAACATTAACATCAACACCTATACACATGTTATAGAATTATAATAAAATAATAAATTTCATACAATCAGAAATAAAGCACAGCGTTCACTCATTATTGGGTTCTGAATGAACTTTTGCAATAGATCTTCTGATAAAATCTGAAAACTATTATGTATATGTATACTTTGAAGCATGAAGTAAATGTATATTAATTATATTTTGAGTAGCAAACTGAAAAGAAATTTGCAATAGAAAAATTTATCACAATATGTATATTTAATAGTACGGAATTAAAGTCGTACTAATTTATATCAGCAATAATTATTAGTTGATACTTATAAATAACATAATATATGTTTATATATATAATTTTTACTCGACTATCAATGCATAAATTTGTATTATTTGTTTAAAAAAAAAATTTCACTCAGGAATAGTCTACATGTTTCATATTAAATAACTGATTCCACATTGAGCTTCTTACTCGGTTCATCAATATTTCTTTCTTTCTTTAAGTGGAAATAATATGATATAAATATAAGCAATCAACTTAAACTTTTTTTTTTTTGCAAATCAATGGTTTTAAACGCTAAATAAACATAGTTGCATCATTAACTTAATGCACTGAAACAAAACGAAAAGTGATAAAGTTAATAAAGAATGACGATTCAGACGAAGTCTAACTCGCGTTTTGACCTCGTTAATTTCGACTGTTTGGTAATTGATAAAAATCTACATCTACATGCTACATCTTGGCTGTCGGTGATTTTCTCGAACATCCTGTAATTATTAAGGTATTTCCGCGATATGTAATCAGCATTCGAAGTTTATCACGAAATAGAGTATTGATAATATACCATTTTGGGACAGCGAGCAATGCTGTCAAACAGATCACCACATGCTGTAGTCGGCGTCGTCTTGATCAAACGTCATGAAAAATCCAATCAAAGTTAGATACACTATTACATTGCCTGCTAGGGTCAAACAACAAGCACCCCACTCTATCTGAAACATTTAAATTACAAGTTGCACAAAAATGTAAGTAGAACAAATTTTATTATGACAAATGCTTAGAGAGCAAAATTTCATTCCATTCAATTTCTCTACGCCTCATATACAAAGACAAAACAAATAATTAAAGGGACTCGCGAGATTAGATGATCCAACAATTAGTTGCAAGTTCAAAGATGTTTTTAATCGCTGAGTAATCCCGACTTTTATCTCGCAGAGCTCTGAATTCCTTAGATGAGGGTAGAATTAAAAAAAAAGAATTATGGAATACATTCTATCTACATACCACTGGTTTAACTGCTGGAGAACGTGCTAGTACTATGGGCAAAGCAAAAGACGACACGATGAATCCCATTGTGATGAAAATAGCCAATTCAAGACATGGGTTACTACTGCTCCCAGAATCCTCTGTATAACGCCTTGCTATCAATGTTGGAATTGGTGCTAAGATGTAAAATAATACGACAAAGAAGGGCCACCATACTCTGCAACAAGGAACAATAAATAAAAATCAAATTCTGTATATTATATTTCAATAAATGTACAATAAAAGTACCTCGATGCAATCGATTATACAGTGTTTCTATTTTTAGGACAAAATTTCCTCACATTTTACTAGCAATTTTTGTTATTTGGCACAGTTTAACATATTTCTGATATTAATATTTGCATTTTTTATTTAAAGATGTTTTAACTCTGAAGTTTTTCAACAGTTTGCTACTACTGTGTAGTAGCTGTTAGTGATACGAAAATCCAGTCAATTTGCATGAAAATTGGGCTCAGGGAATTATTATGTGTTATTAATTGGGAATGGAAACTGTTCACGAATTTACTCATGATATGCAAGAATGGCAGTCAGTTTGATTGAATTCCCTTATCATAAGAAGGCAACAAGTGATTTTAGAATCATTGGGAAGATTCTTAATTCTACTTTCAAAAATTTAATTCTATAGAACATCAAATATCCTAATTTAAATTACCAAGTTTGAATCAAATAGTTGTACTGTATATACTCACTTGTACATTGGGAGTGCGCAACCCAAGATGACAAACGTCATCCCAATTGAGCCAGCAAATGCCAAGGTGATCAACCTGAAGTCCAAATAATAACTAATATTATCTAATACGAAAAAAAAGTTGATGCTATTCAAATAAAAATGATAAGAGTATATACTTACGCTATTTACCAAGTACCAGTGGGCAAAGGACATGAAACACATACAAAAAATAAATAAATTTTTTAATTATCGTTATTTTTAATATTAGATATATTATTCGAAAACATGACATCATTCAGCGGTGAGAGACCTCAAATGAATGTTTCAGGTTTTAATCAAGGAATAAGGAACAGGTTATTACGTTGTTCGTTTGGATTGATATTTTAATAAAGCAAAGGAAAACCAACGAATAATTACAAATTCTCATTTTACAGAGGTAGAACATAGATAAGACCTACTTTTCATCATGACTCAAATGTCAAAGGTAATTTTTTGAATTTTTGAGACAGACTGAAAGCGTAAGTAAAAAATACGGAGGAAAAGACTTGGAATCGATAAGTGCTGAATGTTAATCTAATTATCAACTAGTAACGAAGCATTGAAGAAAGTAAACACGAAGATACAGTATTTATCTAAATGATGAGGTTATGTGTCAACGTTGTTTCATTCACTAATTTTCATTCGTACTTAGTATATAACAACGCGTAGATTTATCGATATAAGAATCAGGAAATTGGGAACTAATACATCTGGTATGTCGAGAAAAATTACCTTTAATTCCTGCCATTGCAACACAATTTATTTTTCAAATTTTGTCGAAATCCCACTTCATACGAGTTGTCAATCACGATTTTGACAGTCCTGAATATGGCTGCGAATGAGTCACCAGTCATGCAGTAAACAAATTTTGAATAAATAAACAAGCCGTTGCTTATTGAAAAAAGTTCTCTAAATTCTGAAGTGTAAAGTAGAACAAAGCCTTGTTACTGAACAACACGTAATTACCTGCTGACCAATTATATCGTGAATAAACTTTTATCGCGATAATTCAAAATGTGTTAAATTGGCCATATTCGGTTGTTCAGTATTTCTCAATTTCTTATGCTGGATAATAATATACGGATAATTAATAAACATCAGCAGATCGATGAATAGAATAATTTATTAAAGAATATCATAATCATTTCCAAATACATTGCTAAAATATATTAGGTTACAAATTCGATGCAGGGATTATACATGAGGATGATTCGACACTTCCCGCAATGTTCTTCTTACCAACCGAGACAATAGAACCAAACTTTTTCTAAATTTGGATTGAAATGATAGTAAAAATGTTTTCGCTCATATATTTATTCTCATTCATTAGAAATGTCAAATTCTAATACGGACATGGTATAAAATTTCATATCAATTGTCCAGAATTTTCTGACGTAAAGTCGTCCAAAATTCGATGTGTTATTAAAACTTTAACGAGTTCACATACCCCGGGTATTTCTACGATTATAAAGAATTTACGAACGCCAGTAGCGGCCATGACAGATATGAGTGGAAGATGTTCATTGGGTTAGCTGGCTGTCGGTGACTCGTGTTAGTTGTAAAGGGAGATCGTGATCGTAACGTTTGCATATTTCGATTAAACTAAAAAATAATGAGTGATCCGAAGAGGTAAGTTATAGAATAAACCGATAAATCCAATAAGCAACGATTTTTTCACAATATTTGAACTTATTCAGCCAATTATTATTTATACCAATACTCTCATCCACGACCCCCGCTTCCAAATTTTACGTTGTCATCATGTCGACGCCGACTCAACTTGAACTAATTTCCACTTTCTCTTTAAATGACTTAAAATTCTGCTACATAATGTTCATAATTAACTAATACAAAGCAAATTCTGTAAAAATTTCATAGTCTTGCAACCCACTTATCGTATTTTCGTCAGAACGGTTATGGCCGAACAGGCATAACATGACAAAGGATTTTTCGATGAAATAGACATTTTACATTATGATGAAAAAATATTGCCTAAACTATGCTCTGCGATAATGGATTAATAAGACTGAAGTCATTATACTATATGAAAAAACTCATAAAATATAACTTTTGATTCCAGTTATTTTATTATTTTTTTTTTAATGTTCATTCCTTATATTAGGTATTATTATTATTCTCATTATTATTATTCTTTTCTAAGTATCCACCTAGATTCTTATCTTCGTGAAAATTATTACATACGATCATACTTCATTTTAATTGATACGTAAATTGTTTTCTGACAAATAATTGAGACTTTTATTGAATTTTTTTTTTTTTTTGTCATACATCACATCAAACTCGCAACCTCCAGAATTTAGTAAAATTCGCAATCATGTTTTATTTGTAACATTTCGATTCAATATTTTTTTTTGTCTTTATTTGTTCCTCCGAAAAACAAAAAAAATTTGCATCTATTTTGAACTTCATGACATGCATTTATTTTCACACCTTTTTTTTCTTCCACTGCTCTGAAGTTTGTGATCAAAGCTAACACATTGCAAATAATAAATCCCAAGACATTATATCGTCGTTTAAGCTTCTCAAAATCCAAAAAAAAAATATGAAATAAAACAAAAAAAAAAAAAATTGAGAATTTCTCGATCAATGTAAAAACATATATCTAATATATTGAACGGTAATTAAATTGATAGTGGTGAAATGCCGATGTTATAATATAAAATTTTCTGTTCAAAAATTATTTTTCTATAGTTTGTTTATAAAAATCTATTTTAATTTTATTTACGTTACAATTTAAAAATTTTTTTTTATTTCTCAGCGGAGATGATTTGGCGACTGCGATTTTGCGCAAGAAGGACAGGCCAAACAGGTTGTTGGTCGCAGAGGCGATCAACGATGACAATTCAGTTGTTGGATTGTCACAAGAAAAAATGGACGAACTTCAGTTGTTTCGTGGAGATACGGTACTTCTGAAAGGCAAGAGGCGTAAGGAAACTGTGTGCATCGTACTATCAGATGACACGTGTCCAGATGAAAAGATTCACATGAATCGTGTCGTCAGGAATAATCTACGAGTAAGACTCAGCGATGTGGTATCTGTTCAGGCCTGCCCTGACGTCAAGTACGGAAAACGTATTCATGTTCTGCCTATGGATGATACCGTCGAAGGTCTAACTGGGTGAGATTTCCTAAATCGATAAATTATTCGAATTGTTACATGACAGAAGATTGTCGTAGATTTTCATCAATATTCAAAACAATTTATTGATTTAGTTTTAGAGATCGTATATCATTGCCCAGGTGGAAGACTGTCCAATCTCCAGTTTGGTTTAAAAAAACGTCGAATTTTGGTAATTTTGGTGAAATATCGAGTAAAATATCCAAATTAATGAGCACAATGACGAATAGTAGTAGCATATAAACAATATTACACTTAATCATCTAAAAAAATATCGTCAATGCTTGGAATATTGAAATTGTATAATTATTTAATCAGGTTTATAGTAAATGAGCTATAGTTATTTGTTTTCTTTTTTAAGAACTGGAATTCATACTGAAAACGTATTCAAGTAAAACAGATTTAGTTTTGACTTAAAACTCAGCAGGAACTTTACTCTAATTGTCACTCCGATTTTTTTTTTTTTTTTATATATATATTTAAAGGACTGAAATGGTTTAAAAGTACATCATTGACGCTGAAGAAATTTCATTTTTAAAATGATTAAGTAATTATAGCATTTCAGTATTCCAAACATTACCGATATTTGTTTATAAGATTAAAGAGTAATATTGCTTACTTATGGCACCACTATTCAGTATTGTACTTATTAACTTGTATATTTCATTTCATTATTTACATTTATCACCGCCGTGCAGTCTAGCCATTTTTACCATCACTCTTCTCCGATCCTGAAATTTCACTTTTTTCAAGACTGATATGGGATTCTAAGTTTTCCAAGCCGAACTGGAAATTGGACAGCCTTCAGTCCAAGCAGTGATCAGACAGTGATATAACACGAGGTTAAAGAGAACTACTCTATTCTAAATATAATTCTATTTTTGCAAATCTATATTTTTCTTTGTTTTTTTTTTTCTGTTTCGCATATTTTACTAATTTTAAAACACATTCTAAAAGACGTTAAATTTTCACCTCTAAAAATATCTTAATATCTGTAAAATAATGATTGTAATAATTTCATAAATTGCTCTTAGTACAATTTTTTTTTTTTATTCTTTTTTCTGTTCTTTTTAGTAATACTTAATCAAAATCTTTGAGTACTCTCTTCATGTATCGTGTACAGCCAATTTTATAGATATTTAACAGTTTTTATAAGATTTTAATAATTTTCACACTATTTTACAGTACACCAAATGAAATTTCATCTTCGAATCAATAATTCAATTAATTTAACGTGGTTTCAGAAATTATATAATATTTTATTGATGAACGATTCTTCGTCTAACTTTTAATTATTTTTTAACAAATTAATCAGTTATTTTACTTAACGAAACATAATACAGAGGGTGAAGTTTTATTAAACTTATATTATATAAGACCAATTCCAACATGCAAACTGAGTAGAACTCTACATACCATGTTGAAATCGACCCTAAAAAATCTCAAGTTAATTATCTGTTTTCTAGGTATTTTACATTTATACCTATCAAGTTTATATTTGCAGTCTATTTAGCCAGACATTTATTGCCTTGAATATTTTTCTAACTTTAGTATCTAAATTATTAATAAATTTCTGTTAAATCGACCTTATTTTAAAAATAAATAAACATCTTGTGTAATAAATAATTGACTCCTCACTTTTGAAGAAATTTGTTAATGATTTATAACATTGTTGACAGAAACTTGTTTGAGGTCTATCTAAAGCCGTACTTTTTGGAAGCATATCGTCCGATCCATAAAGATGACAACTTCATCGTTCGTGGGGGAATGAGAGCTGTAGAATTTAAAGTTGTTGAAACTGATCCAGGTCCATATTGTATCGTCGCACCTGATACCGTAATACATTGCGAGGGAGATCCTATTAAACGAGAGGTTTGTAAACACAATGAATAAAATCTTCCAATTATACTCACATATCAACTAATTGCATGAATAATTTCTATTTCTTATGTTAATCCTCATTATACTTGCATTTGAGTAATTTAACGTTGCGTTGCTTTCTAGGAAGAGGAAGAAGCTCTGAATGCCGTTGGTTACGACGACATAGGCGGCGTTCGAAAGCAATTGGCTCAAATCAAAGAAATGGTAGAGCTGCCACTGCGTCACCCGTCCCTTTTCAAAGCAATTGGAGTCAAGCCACCACGTGGTATATTGCTTTACGGACCACCGGGAACTGGCAAAACACTAATCGCTCGCGCTGTCGCTAACGAAACTGGAGCATTTTTCTTCCTCATTAATGGTAAAAATTTTGGATAATGCAATAGCTATTTTGCATACTCTTAATGAAACCTAAAGCTAAAAAAAATTTCCGATTGCCTGATACTATTTCATTCGTAAGATATGCTATTGGTTCTCTATACAAAAAACAAACCTACTTTCAAATCTAAAACTGAAAATTAATCTGTTAACAGGACCCGAAATTATGAGCAAACTGGCCGGAGAATCGGAGAGCAATTTGCGCAAAGCGTTCGAAGAGGCTGAAAAGAATTCACCAGCCATTATATTCATCGATGAGTTGGATGCGATCGCCCCTAAGCGTGAAAAGGTCAATAAGAAAAAAAAAAAAAATACTTAATACAACAATACTAGATGTTTTCTTAGTCAACTACAGATGAGAAAAGTGTTTAAAATTGGGTGGATTGTTTTTAACCGGATAATATTTTACGATTTATTAGACCCACGGAGAAGTGGAGAGACGTATTGTTTCGCAATTGCTTACGCTCATGGATGGTATGAAGCAAAGTTCCCACGTCATTGTAATGGCAGCTACAAATCGACCAAACAGCATTGACGGAGCTCTGCGTCGTTTCGGTCGTTTTGACAGAGAAATTGACATCGGTATTCCAGACGCGACTGGACGTCTTGAGATATTGCGTATTCATACTAAGAATATGAAATTAGCCGATGATGTGGAGTTAGAAGAGGTGTGTATCGACGTTTCTTATTTAGTTCTATCTTGTCGTCTTTTCTGACCGTTCACATTCATCATACAAAGAGTTTATTCTAAATTATATTCGTAAATTGTTATTTAGATCGCCGCAGAGACTCACGGCCACGTTGGTGCTGATTTAGCTTCGCTATGCTCTGAGGCTGCTCTTCAGCAAATTCGTGAAAAGATGGATTTAATTGATTTAGAGGATGACCAGATCGATGCTGAGGTTCTATCATCTCTTGCCGTTACAATGGAAAACTTCAAGGTAAACCATCTACTTTCAATCTACTCGTTTTTTAGATCGCTATCGAACATACCTATGACAATTTTTTGTATTTTTAAATAATCTAAATTGAGTTGTAAGAAACTATTTTCATTTTTTTCAACCCTCGCCAGTATGCTATGAGCAAGAGCAGTCCGAGTGCACTACGTGAGACAATTGTCGAAGTGCCTACAGTTACATGGGAAGATATTGGTGGTCTGCAGAACGTAAAACTTGAATTGCAAGAATTGGTTCAGGTCAGTAAACAAGCTAATCTCATCATCTATCTTTATCTAAATATCTAAAATACCGCAAAATTTATCCCAATTTTTTTTTTCCTTTTAATTCAATATTCCCTGTTTGTTTTAGTATCCTGTCGAACATCCAGACAAGTTCTTGAAGTTTGGTATGCAGCCATCCAGAGGTGTTTTGTTCTACGGGCCACCTGGTTGTGGTAAAACACTATTGGCTAAGGCTATTGCTAACGAGTGCCAAGCCAATTTCATCTCAGTTAAGGGACCAGAACTGTTGACTATGTGGTTCGGTGAATCAGAGGCCAATGTCAGAGATGTTTTCGACAAGGTATATCATAATAAAGTGAAATTTTTTCTAACATATTTAGTAAGCAAGCATTGGATAATGTCTAGACTTGACAAAAATACCAGTATTTAAACCACAACACATAAGATTTAAATTGGTACGAATTCTTTTCTCCTTTATTAATGATTTTATTTTAATTCTTTTCATAATTATTAGGCTAGATCAGCGGCGCCTTGCGTTTTGTTCTTTGACGAGTTGGATTCAATTGCTAAGTCTCGTGGTGGAACAGTTGGTGATGCTGGAGGTGCAGCTGACAGAGTAATTAATCAGATTCTAACTGAAATGGATGGAATGGGTGCCAAGAAAAATGTATTCATTATCGGAGCAACAAACAGGCCGGATATAATCGATCCTGCAATTCTACGACCCGGTCGTCTCGATCAATTAATTTATATACCGCTGCCGGACGAAAAGTCACGAGAGGCAATCTTCAAAGCTAATTTACGCAAGTCCCCTGTAGCCAAGGTATGCTAGAGTTTAAATTCAATATTCTTAAAATATCAGCTGCAAATTTCTAATAAAAAATGTATTAGGTAAAATAATTTAATCTACTTGTTATTTTTTATTTCAAATCAGGATGTGGACCTGGTCTACATTGCTAAGGTAACTCATGGTTTCTCTGGTGCTGATTTAACCGAGGTTTGTCAACGAGCTTGTAAATTGGCAATTAGACAATGCATTGAGGCAGAAATACGCCGAGAACGAGACCGCGCCGCGAACCCAAATGTTTCCATGGATGTGAGTGTTATTGGATATTGATTGGATTCAAAATGCGGCGTTTTTTTTCTGTCTATAAAACCAACTTTTATTATAGATGGACGAAGATGATCCAGTGCCTGAAATCACTAGGGCTCACTTTGAGGAAGCTATGAGGTTTGCACGTCGTTCTGTATCTGATAACGACATTCGCAAGTACGAAATGTTCGCACAAACCCTACAACAATCTCGAGGATTTGGAACAAACTTCAGGTGAGAATATATTTTTTTGTAGCATATTGTATTTTGATAAAATATTTGAACTTTGATTGTTAATCGAGAAAACTTCCACTTGAGGTCGTAGGTGACATTGTACGACCTTATGTCATCAAAATCGCTTTTTTGGTATTTACGAACTTTATATCATAAGACATGCATCAAATCATTTGTTACTTTTCCCCAGATTCCCTCAAAGCGGTGCTGGAGGTACGCAGGACACGACGCAGGGCGATCAAACGTTCCAGGATGACGGTGACGATGATCTATATAGCTAAGTTTCCGTTTAATCGTATCTCATCTCAGTGGGTACATGTATAAAGGGTCTATTTCCATCGGTACATATTTTATCTGAAGATAACTTTTTTTATAGTCGGTGAAAGCCTGAATAACTAAAATTGAATGAATAAAATTTTATATAATGTATGTTAGTACATAGTTTAAGATTTATTGTAATTGAAATATACATTATATCCAACATTTTATGTATCACAGGTCAACCAGAATCTTGATTAAAAATAAATTAAAAATTTCACAATAATGTTTCGTGCAACATTAGAGATTAACACTAAATTGAACATTAGTACAAATATACTTTTGTTTTCATAGTATTATTTGCTTGTAAAGACAAAAAAAAGAAAAGATTTCATCATAGCACAAAAATATAAGAAAAAAGGCCTCTCACGTTACACTGTGGTACCATTCGGAATTTAAGCACACAATATGTTTATTCACTTTGTTGATAATACCACATGATTTATATCATGTAAAAAATTCCATCGATACATCATCGCTGGCGGGAGCTCGCTATTTTAGATATAAATTAAATAATGGATAGACCCTTTTTTCATGTACAACCAATCTACCTCTTGTTATAAGATGCATCGTTTCCAAAAAAAAAAGGAGTCAGGTTCAATTGTAACTGGAGTAGATTGTATCATGATTTGACCGAACTATACAAGAAACCGGGTATCGAAGAACGATCAAATCCGTCAACGAACTGTCCTGGTTAAAAAAAATTGTAAATTGCATATCGTGTGAGATCTCGATAGACGCAAGCATCCTTTAATTATTTTATTTAAGAACTGTAAAACATAGCAGACTATATCAATATTCCATGTATCTATTTGTTACTTATCAACTCAAAAGACTTACAATGAACAGTTAAAGATCCCTCAAAGTTCAAAACAAATTTGCCTCAAAAACTTGTTATTTTTATGGTCTGTTATTGATTAAAAAATAAATTGAATTTCAATTACGTGATACAACGTGAATTCAAGTAAATCTATATGATGCCGGCTTCTATAGTAGAGTTTGATCAAGCAAATGGACGGAAGAAAAAATTTTTAGAAAATTGCCAATGAACGGCAGGCAGAGGCCCAAGTTAGAGATTATCCGTGCTCCATCTTATATGTATATGTATACATGATAATATAATTGAAACCTTTTACTATTATTAATATTATTATTCATGAAATGCGATCACATAAAACATACTTATTGTTCTCTCTTCATCAACATGTTTTGAAGTAATCCCACACATCATATAATGTGATAATTGATTAGCGAGGTTTTTTTTCTGGTACTGCTACACTGTTAAAACTGTGAGTGCAGCTGCTTCTGATTGTTGAATAAATAATTTGTGGCAGCCTTTTTGCGGTCACTGTGTTGATGTATGCTCTTGCGGAACAAAACAAAAAAACAAATATAAACTCAATAAAAAAAAAACTGTAACAGAATTTCTATTAAACTATTATTGTTCCTATAAACCATTTTGTTAGGTATGGATCATTCATTCGAGACTTGATGCAACCACAGCATGGTTACCTCTTCGTCAAAAATGTTGTCCATTTTAGCTTAATTTTATCACTGAAAGATTTCGATATTCACGTGATTCATCTACACAGGAAGGTACTACACGTCAATACTAAAAGACCTAGTAGGTGTTCGGATTTTTTTTTTAACTTTCAATAGCCTCCTACTATCAGTAAATAAAATTAAAACTGAAGGTATCAGTCCGGGCATTTACTCTACTCTACTTCTCTCAACAATTTAATGTCGAAAACAAACCAAAATGTACACATGAAGTAAACATCGGCTTATTTAGCATTTTAATAGAATCATTTTCAAGAGAAATTTTATTTTCTATGTATCCATGAGTTTATTTGAAAGTCAGTTGTTATTATTCGGATCAATAATTGTTAACGTAGATATTGAATATAAAATACAAATTACAAGAATGAAAAATATTTTGATGAAACTGTAACAAACAGGGGAATAGAATTTTTTTGATGTGGTACACAAGTCTTTGTATTTTGCAGAGCTTTACTTTACGAACCAGGTAGGTATATAAACGTACATATTATACTACCGATTTGTCTTTCAAGGCCGACTCATAATTTATTAGAACGGTAATGCATGATAGCAAACAGTGAATCACAGTTTTAACTCTAATTAAATTTACTTATTTTCAATAAAGATTCCACGCATCATTTTCTTATTGTTAATATAATAAAAAATCTACCACCCCATGTAACAATGGTATGGGCAATCATTCTCTAGTACCGATATCGAATATTCTGATAATTGCACAGCTTTTTAATTACAAAACAGCTACCAAATTTCATATGCAAAACTGAATTGTGAAATTTTATTAAAACTTGACCAAACATTTATTAGTATAATACAACGTATGAACTATGCATAATAGGTATGAATTTACGTACAGTTTAATATATATTGTTAATATTCATGAGCCGCTGACTCTGGTTTTTACGCTATTAAACCGAACACGATATTATGATATTGATGCGTTTATCAGCACACCAGTGTTGATCAATGATATTTCAAATGAAGTAGTTAATTAAGATTCTTAGTAGTTTGATTGTAAATTGATTCACGTAACATTTACCTTTATTCGTACTGAAAAATAATTACATTACATGTGATTTATGAATAATATGCACATCTCACATGGCACTTATCGATACATTCAAGGACCATGATGTAGTTTGATAGAAAATTGTTAATTAACGATTATCATCACTATAATATTTGACTAATAGCGTTTTCAACGGTTTGCACTAGTGTTGTACCAGTGTGCTAACATCTTTTACCCATAACATGATCACTCTACACACTTCCAATGTAGCATATTCTATTGGGCATGGCATTGCAAAGATCTTACAAGTAGTGCAGGAAGTATCAGGAGCTGGTGCAAGTTTGAAATAATAGTAGGCAATCCAGTCCTTGGATGAGTATCGTTGGAACGCAGAGACA
Source organism: Macrophya alboannulata (assembly GCA_949628255.1). NCBI lineage: Eukaryota > Metazoa > Arthropoda > Insecta > Hymenoptera > Tenthredinidae > Macrophya > Macrophya alboannulata. The sequence goes on along the minus strand of OX451212.1, from coordinate 5,450,781 downwards.
TACTACAATCAAGGGACATTAAATCACTACACATATCACACTCAATGACAGCAGGTCTAACGAGTGGGCTTGATGAGTGTTTAGGTGTACACTAGTGTAACTAGTTGAAAACGCTATTAATATATTCATTATGTCTTGTTTTTTTTCAATTAAAATGACTTAGGATAGATATAAGGGAGCCTTACCAATTCGAAATGAAAATTACCTACAATTTGCTAGTGTACTCAATGTATGTATTGGTAAGAAATTATACATAATAATATTAATACATAAGCTTGTGTATTTACAGTGGTTATTGGCTTTATTTTTTATTTAATTTTTTATAAAATTAAAACTATTTACCAAACAAGACGAGTTAGTATAAAACCTTCAAAGTATCGTAGATCTATTACACTGGCCTAGCAAACGATGCTGAATGCCCCCGTCTATTTACTACAGTAAATCGAGATACAAGTTCATTTCGTGACATACAGATTACAGTTACAGTAAACACAGTGCTCTACGTAATATACAATAAAATTATTAATGAAACTTGAAAAGTTCACTCTTCCCCAAAGTAGGTCTACAATTGGCACCAATTTCATTTTTTTTTCTTCTAAATTAAACTAAATAAGATAATCTAAAAAAAAAAAAAAAAATTGCAACCCTTAATATTTTTGATACACAGTAAAACTTATTTATTCTTTTTTCTTCATGTTATTGATAATTTAATTTAAATCATAATATTTATCATCGAATCTCTCTGACAAAATTGTGTTGGGTTTATACATATATGTTATTTTTAAAAAGGGCCTTTTGCGCCCATTCGAACTGCCAGAAAATTGTCAACTGTGCCCGTTTTTTTTTTTTTTTTTTTCTTTCATTACATTCGTCTTTTTATTCCATCAGTGAATTTTCCTTAAAGATATGTGAAAACAAAGTATTCAATCGGTTCTTTGTGTGACCGGTGGAAATTCAGCGTCGTCATCCAAACGAAATCCACCTTTTGGTGGGCTCTCCGTAGCAGCTACCATCTCGTGAAACTTTTCTGACTCTATAACCCATTGTTGAGAATTAAATTTCTGATTTTCTTACATGTACTATTACATTATTTATGATTTTATGTGATACCATGTAGTAATGACGATAAGTGAAACAACAAATAATTCTCAATTTAAATGAATATGTTCGATGGTACTATGTATGTATGTACATATGTATGAGGGGCATTTTGCGTGAGATGTACAGACCTGTGATCCCACTCCTTTCGATTTTTATAAAAAAATTTCGACGAGAATGCAAACTATCAGAGGAAAATTCTTGAAATATTTGTGATTCTTGAAATATTTTCCAATGTCCTTCAAGTCGATAATTTGCCGTTTTTATATGTGAGATTTGGAATCATGCATATTGTTTGGCTCAATTTCATGTACGAAAACAGGCCAAATTGACTCGACCGATATTGGGAATGCATTAGTATTCACTGAACTGGAAACCAATAATTCTGAAATAATTCAGGAAATCTCTTCTGAAAGTTTGCCTCTTTAATATAAATTTTCGAAAAAATCGAAAGAGATGAGATCGAAATCCCGTACATTACATGCAGAATGTCGCACAAATTATAAAAGTATTTCAAGTTACTCGGCATGATAATATCTCAGCCGAAAGGAATATTTCTATGATAATTCAAACTTGAGACAGAAATTTTTCACATAAAAAACGAGTAACTTCGTAAAACTCTGAGACTCTTGTACAAGTTGATCCGATAATAACTCAATACAAATTCTTATTTTGAGATTATACTAAGTCTTTAGATGCGGTTCTAGATATATGATGAAAGTATTGTTACTAAATTTAATAAAATTGAAACAAACATGATATAAAAGCAGGCAAATAAGTGGTCTAAGAAGAACAATTTCTTTGAAAATTAAATAATATTTTGTACGAAATTATGTGTCTGTCTATAAATAATTTTTATACATTAACAAATTGTAATCTTGGGGCAAAAGTAATTTCATGTCAAACCAACTCAACGGTTGTTATCTACAGAATTAATTGAATTGTTTTTTTTTTTTTTTTTTAAGTTTCATTTAATTTGCAATTTATTATGTTGTAAATTTTTTTTTTATGCATTGAATTTTCATCAGATATTTTCTGCAATAATACTCAGGTATTTTAACGTCGGATGATGATGTCATACACAAAAAAGAATGAATAAAAAAAAAAAATGAAAAGAAAAGCTGTGGTAATGATTCAACATATATGATAAAATATAAATACCTTTTAGACTCAATATAAATCAGCTGCAAAACAAGTCACCTACAAAAACTATCCTCTATTTTAAACTACAGATTATCGTATGGATTACGATACCTATGTGTTACTGCCATTTTCGAAGTTGTTTTTTTGTATTTCTATTTTTTTTGTTATATATGATCGTAATGTTTGTTATGTTATGTATAATGATTATTATTTATGGTGTTACATGCATGTATCTTATATTTGGATTTGGTATTGATTACTTAAATTGGCTAGAGAAAATTTCACATGAATTTTGACACGCTGCATTATTGCACATAAGTTTTTTGCTCACATTATTTGATGACAAGAAGGAAAAAAAAAATCGATTATGTGATATCCATGCGAGACAATCTAAGCAACAATCCAATAAATATCCAAAGCCTTAATACTGATAGTCCAATGCATATTGAGGGGATTATACATTATCTTAAGAGTTGAAAGGAAAACCGTCTCAACAAAATGGCAAAAATGAAGAAAATAAACACTAGAGTAGAATTTAGGAAGTTCATTGTATAACGAAAAGATGGGCAAACTGGCAAAGAGAAAATGTCATTATTCATTCGTTCACATTTAACATTGAATCTTCAAGGCAAGGTTATTCAAATATATTTTAATATGCAACAGGCTGTTATGGTGATTCAGAATCGTCTTTTTCGAACATTTCTTATTTCGTAATAATTTTAATAAAATTAAAAACGTTTTATCAAGTTACAGTTTAAGAGGAGACGACGGCTGCTATTGTATCGTACGTGCTCCGCAAATAACTCAGGAACATAAGGAATTCATAATATTCAAACAATATTTCTACAGGCAACTTACATAGCAAAAAAATGAGTATGCTGCCTCCCACAATATTCCTAATCCACTGTTATCCAGTTTCAGATTGGCCCGTTGACTGATACCTTTATTTCACGATTTAAATAATTACAGATATATTGATGTTTGGTGAATCTCGTGTTCAAAAAAATCGCAATGAAAAACGTGAAATTGTAAACTCATGTATTGAGATGATGCTCTGATATGTGTCACAACCATGGATCAAGGTACTTTGCCAACGTAAACGTATTGAATTATGTACGATGAGACGAAGAGAGAGGACACGAGGTATGAATGATAATTGATAATTGATAATCATATTATAGTAACAGAGTGAGAAGTGGGGGAGAAAGAGGACATACCAGTACCTGACATGGCTTCTGGCGAGCGGCCGCGTAATGCACCCGCGTAGCTATTTATGCAGCCTTCCGCAGATAATAAAAAGAAAAAAAAAATATATATATACATCAAGTGAGGTCAACTGAGGCTCTCTATCCCCCAAGAGATTCATAGTCTCGTAAAGGGGGCTAGAAGCTATAGAAGGCAATAATGTCTAAATTTTTGGACTTTATCGCAACATAGAAGGTATTAACAGCAGTTCTCATTGGAGGAAGCAACTACACTAAGTGAGAAGAGAAATTTTTGTAATTGATTTTATTCTACGTATATATTTATGATAAGTTATACACCATGCTGAACTACGCCTATATACGGTTCAAAATATCTTCATAAATACGCGATCCATGTAGGAGGCCAAAAATGCCTACAGGACTATAATCTTTGATTAGGTATTTAATGTTTAACAGAAAAAAAGAAAATATTACCGGTAATATTAGGATATTGCATACACGATTGTGAATATCGATCAAGCACAATAAGCAGCTAACTGAACAGAATTTGAAACTTTTAAATACTAAGCATGTACGTTCAAGCCGCAATTACTCTACTTTCAATTGCATGACTGACATTGGGTAGGAAACAAAGTAGTTTACTCTGACAACTATAGTTACTGAAGTATTTCCAATTTGTATAGCCTGCTAGGGTCTCAAATAGCGTGCACAAGAGGATACAGATGGTAGTTTCCATATAAAGCCAACAACCCACTGACATTTATATCTCAGAAGTGCATGATCAATTGTTGAAAACTTTTTGGCTGTGCATTAATAGATGGAACACAAACGAATATCGAATAAATAAATTTACCGATGCTACCATTTTTTGGAAATTATGCTTATCATCACTGTGCCATTTAAATAAATATACACTAATAGTAATAAAGGAATTTGGCGAAGGGTTGAATACTTATCAAAGTTGATGTGCACCTCACCACGAATCTTGAGAAATCTCTTAAAATCATTTGAAATCACATGATATCATTTGAAATCTGGTCTATATCAATATTGACGTGTGATTGACCCCTCGAAAGTTGGTAAATAAAAAAAAAAAAAAATACAAGAAAAAAAAACCAGAAGAAGCAAAGAATCGTCAAACTACTCGGCTAGTTTTTAAAAATTGGAGAATAAGTAGGATAGGATAATTCTTCTCTCTCCATCTATGACATTTATAAATAATCACGTAGACAGATGTTATCTCAGTTTGTGATTAAACTTAGGCACGTTTGAATCTACAATCTTTAATATACGGAATGCTTGTTTGCAATAGTAAGACCATTAAGACCTAAGTTTAAACAGAGATCACGTAAATAAATTATTCACCGTTCTGAACAAATTTCCCACTTACTAGTTGTTCCTTTGTTCTTTGTCGATAGTCAAGATAAATGTAGCAGTCAAGATAAGGAATATTGAATAACTTATTATTTTTTAATTATTTATAGAACACTGTTTCGAAAACCGTGCGACGAACTATTTTTTTACCCTCGTAGAATTCGTTGGGTAGAAGTAGAAAGTACATATTTCATGTAACACAATCTGAATGAATATTAATTATTATGCACACTATCGTCAAATGTAAAATAATTGTCAGTATCAAGAACACAAAAAAAAATTTGAAAAGAAAATCACAAATCAAGTAAAAATAATGAATCAATATCAAACGATAAGTTAGAAAATATTTTGAACCATAAAACAGTCATGCATTATTTAAAAAAATGTTACTTCTCCATGTGATATATTTGTATATTGTTTGGCATAAAAGTTAACAGAAGAGGTTTGATGTACCTAATCTGTCAGTGCCTATCTCATGTGAAATTTCTATCATTTTTGATATCATAAATAGCGAACAAAAAGTTTAAGTACTCAGTCCATTACTAGATTTGATATTAAATCAGTTAATTTGTTTACAGAATATGAAGAATTTTATTCTATTTTTGTATATATGTATATCAATCAAAGCTTCTGCAATATTGAAACTAAAGTATTAAATAAATTTTTTTTAATTTCACACGATTAAAGCATTTCATATGCCAGGTTTTACTGTTGGCAGTACTACTTATCTCAAATAACTTAATATATCATGCAACTCAGTAAATCTGTAGCATAAAATTTAAAAAAAATTTTTTTTAAGTAATTAATGAGTTATAAGATACCTGTGTTTTGTACTGTTTGAGCTGCTACAGGCGCTTCACCTGTGCCAGGTGCTGTCGTTGATACAGTTGGACCATCTACTTCGTCCTGCTTTCCGTCCAGTCTGTATACAATCAGCAAATGAGATTAGAAAATGAAAATACAACTTTAGTAGCTCTCTAGTTCTTCAATAATAAAATCCTGCATTGTATAAGGGCTTGAGCCAACAGAATTTCAAATAATATACCTATTTCAGTGGATATTATCTCTGCTGATAATTTACAAAAAAAAAATATTGCGTAAATATCATTGAATTTTAATTCTATTAATAAAAGAGCTGAAATCACTAAAAACTATCTAAAAAAAACACTAAAACTAATCACTAAACACTAATTATTAATGATAAAGTATGAAATCATAGATATTAGATATTGATCAACAATTTTTTAATCTAACGTAAGAAAGAAGAAGTAATTATAATGGAAAAATAAATGACTCACCTGTGTTGTTTCAGCAGGGTGCAATCTCCCCCTTCTGCCATATCCAGATTATAAACGTAAAGATATCCATCTGCGCTAGCCACCAATAACCTCAGCACTTTTTGTATTCTGGTTGAAACAGTTGTTTATTATTCAATCATGAAACATAAGCGATTTTTTTTTTTGTTCTTTTTTTCTTATCTTTTCTTTTCATTTCCTTCGAACAAGATCGTATTATAATTTTGATTAAATAATTGACATTAATACTCACGTAGTGATGGCACAAACATTTCTCAAGCCCTGGAATGGCAGATGCACACTGGCGAAAGCACGTCCTTGATTGAAAACATCTGTTACTTGGGATGGCAAATAATTTGCCGATGCTGATACTGCTTTTGTGAGGTATCCCATCCAGCTTTGAGCTTCTTCTGGAGCTGGGCTGAATTTATAATATTTACATACATTGGATGATGAATGTTTTTTTTTCTATGAAAACAGGAATTACGCATCTTTCAAACATGAAATTAGCAATGTTAACATTAATAATTAATTAAAACTTACACTTCTTTAGGCTCTTCGAGTTTAAAGACGTGTACTGTTTCAGTGTTACTTGAACAGCACAAAAATAGAGAGTCCATACTAAATGCAAGGCTGCTGATAGACACACATCTCTTCACTCCTCGTCTAAATTCAAATAACTTAGCACCGTCGTGTACCTGAGTAAAAATGAATACAACTTACATCACGGAATACGAATTTAGTAATTCCAAATTCAATTGAATAACTAAAAACACGATTCAAAGTGAAATGAAATTTCATACGAAAAAAATAAATAAATAAAAACCTATCTTTTAAAACGAACTTCAGAAAAGACAAAGTCTTACTTACATGAAAAACTCTAATAACAGTGCCCTTTTCCGAAGCCGTTGCTACTTTGTTTCCTGTTGGATTAAAGGCAAGGGCTGCTAAAGGGCTATCATGCGCTGGTATCATCGTCTTGGCTTGCTAAAAACAAGATAAAGTCATCGTTATTGTTACGTGATCAGTATTATTGTCATCTATATGATGAATCTGGCCAATGATATCATTTATTATCTCATTGGAGCCTGTTACTCACAAGATTGATGGCGTCAAATATCTGAACTTCTCCTATAGTGTTTGATCCAGGATAGGCGAGATAACAACTATCGCTATTTATAGAGAGTGTGCAGAGACCTGCAAGGTTCGGAGGTGTATCACGGATTGTGTGTAGTACCTTCATATCTCTGATGTTGTGGATGTAAAGCGATTCCTCAAGGCACACGACTAATCTCTATAAAAAATCAAATTATAAATGTGTAAACATAATAACAATCTTAGAGATATAGGTAGGTATGTTATTTATAAACAAAAAATATTCTAAACCTATACAACGAAAATTTGATGTCCTTAAATTACAGAAATTAATACATTATTGATTTTAGATTAAGTAGTTTTTTTTTTCTAAAATTCTACAAGTTTTACAGATCAATGCAGTGTTTACTCTTCAAATTTTCTATTTTTTAAAATGATTTTTGTGTTTTAGATTAGTTTTCAATTCTGAATTAGAATTCATAATTGAAAACTAATAGAATCAAAGATAAAATAACAGCCTGAAATCTTATTCATTAATTTTAGTTGTTTGCTCCGAATATCATTAATTTTTCAGGTATATGTTTCTCTACTTTTCGAAGTAATCGCAGTTTCTCCCTTAGCCTGACATGTTCAAATCTTGATAAATCTTACTAACCGCTCTATTTAGTTTCACAGCCAGAATAGTATTGGAATAACTGTAGTTGCAGATTTCGGTGCCTTTACGGAAATGACATACTTTCAGCTTACGGGGGGAGGAGAGGCTAACCACTGCCACAAGACTGCTGCTGAACAGCCGTTCCACGATGCATATATCCTCAGAATCTGTACACACAATAAATATTATTTCTATTCAGTATTAAAAGTCATGCAAACTACAAACAGATACGTAAAAATAAAAAATTTATGTTGAATTACATAAACTTTATTCATTATGCAAAATATCTCGAATCAATGACAATTGTACAAAATTATGAATAATGAAATACATTACCATTTTCATAGATTTTTTCCAATTGGTCAACAGAGTTGAGGGAGAAGATTTTGTGCCCAGACTTTGTACCAACCGCAAGGGATCTAAAAATGAACAATGAAATAATTATAAACTATAAAAAAATGAAAGCATTCTTTGTTTTTAAACAGTCATCAATGACTGGGTTGAAGTAATCTTAGATTCCAAATCTTAGATTATCGTTATGCCGACACGTCAGGGAGAAGTGAAACTAACTGAGGTATGATAATTGACGAAAGTAAACATTGCGAATCAATTTTTTGCTGATTATATTATGTCAAAATAGGCGCATATTTAGCATCAATTTGTTTAACTACATAAGTAAAAAGGAAAAAATTAGCTATTCATCAGTCTAATAAATTGTAAGCTTGCTAAGATATTTTTATTTCAAATAATGTAGAAAATAATTAAATTGACAATAATTGTTATTTACTGTAGAAAAAAAACTTTCCTAGTTAATTTAATTAATTGAACATATGTTTAAGGCTCTGAGCCTTGGGTGGATATGAAGGATCATTAGTATTCTAACGTAATGGTGTTGGGCGATGTATTTCGCAAGAACACCTTGTGGCTGTTGTTGTTTTATAATAATGAATCAATCTTAAACATTTCCCGCTATTATTCATCATTCATTAAAAAAAAAAACAAGAACAAATTAGTAAATGGAAGCATTGCAGTTGCATACGGAACAAAGACAAATTAAAAAAAAAGGAATATGGAGAAAAAAAAAAAAAAAAATTAGAAAGGACAAGCAGATAGCCTTTAGCTTGTATGCAACAGCAAGACCTACTTTGTGTTTTTGCATCGACTGTTGCATCATCATGTATATTATAGAGTATATATGAAAACATTTCAATACATAGCATTATTTTCAATTATTTTCACGGTTTTTCGTTAAATATTATGCTGAACGAGTAAATTGCATAAAAACAAAACAAACAAAAAGAGAAATAAAAATTTGCACTACTGACACACGTATTGGAAACAATAATAATAATAATGATAATAATATGCATTTGCAGCGCAGGTACGGAAGGAAAATGAATAAATACATCATGTTTACAGATTTGTATTAGGCTATTATTTTTATTTTTTGTGTATGATAATGACTTTTTGAGGCGTTTCGTAGTTAATTGTATATAGGAAAGTGACGCGCCCGATGAATCAAATGTGAAATAGAAGTAGGTTGTTGTTCGTTGATGCGTTGTTTACTTACGTGCAATCTTGATTGAAATTAACAAAGAAAACACCACTCTGAGGATCCGCGGTTTGATTTGCGAGGTTCATGAGTCCAGATATACCGTATTTAAGTCCCTGTGTCAACACATCCACGTTGCGCGCTAGATTTTGCATAAATCGAGGGACTGCTTTGAGAAATAACTTTCGTTGGATTTATACGACCTTGGAAAAAAATTCTTAAAACGCGTACCCTGCTCTGCTGTTATTCCATATCCATATTGAACTGAACAGCTGACATTCTTCGCTGACTATGAAACTGTGGAATAGAAACATCAGACCGCGATCCGTCATTCCCCTTTATTACGCGCTTTTCTCACCAGGAGGAGAAGAGGGAGGCGCTCGAGGCTCGAGGCTGCACCGCTCCTGCTGTGTTAAAAATTTACATCCAGTTGCCACTTGATTTTTTTCTCTTTTCGAACTTAGGTCAGTTTTACTCATGAGCGCGTGAAAGACCCTCTTATTGCCTTCTCTCTCGCGGCGTGGAACTTATGGCGTTTACCATAAGTACGAGAGAGAAACGAAGTGAACGCATATCTCGTATTTCAGTGAGTGTATAGTCTCAATCTCTATCCAGACGAGATTTCCCCGGATCGTTTAATTTGTTTTTTTGTTTATCTTTGTTTTTATGTTCACTCGTAGCATGTTAGCTGTTAGATAATAATAAAACCTATGCAGAATGACTATTTACGAACAATGAGAATTAGCTACACAGGAGGAGCATTCTTCAAATATTCAAATTTTCCGCCACGAAAAATTCCATTCGATGCGAACACGGCGCGTTCTATTGGCCGCACCGTGGTTTGCAGATTATACACACACATACTCAGCTAATGTATCGTAATTCGCTTGTAGATTACAGAATACCTATACTTGCAAACATTCTATACATATGTGGTACAGACACATGCGATGGTATTATTGACATTTGCACGCAATCATTCATTCATTTGTTTGTTATTACTGTTATTATTATGATTATTATTACTTAAGATTATTATGAACTGTGATTCTTATCGCTATTCTTTTCGACCCTGAGTTAATAATTTCACAGTTCAATATCCCTACTCGGAGATTTTTGAAAATGCTTCCTCGTAATTCCAATGTATGCACATCAACGTATCACCGGGGTGACAGTTATCTCGTTGTATACACATACATGCAGTATTCGATACTGTATGTATGACAGTAAACATATACTTATACTATAATCCAGCATACTCCTCATACGAGGTCTTCGCAGATATCATTTTTTCTCATTTACATTTACATTTACAATTACGTTATTGTTCATCGTTTTATCAACCGCTAATCCGCCACCGCTATGTCTTCCGCGAGGGGCCGAGCGGGGAACCGACAGCCGGACACACTCCGGGCGCATATTAGCCGTGTAGCATAGCCCATCGCACAGTCGCGCGGTGCAAACGATTTCGAATGCTCATTGTAAATCACGGAATTTAATCTCGGGGTCTGTCGTTAGATTAATGGTAAAGATAATAACTTGGAAAGCACGTTATAATTTACCACTTGAATACTTTCATAAGATTATATCAAATCAGGCTTATCTTAATACGTTTCTGGGTCTATGATTACCGTTTACACATTTTGTGTTCAGTGATAACAATAAAAATATCGTCAATTTCAGTATACATAGGCATATCGAACGATATCGAGCCAAAATTCTGTACAGGTGATCAGTAAAATAATTAAAAGAAAAAAATATTAACAAAATAAAAAGAAACATACAACATCGTGTAATTAATTTCGTCGCGGAAATGATCTCGTTAACATTTTTTTCTGATTTATCAACTAAACCACCATTACAACAATTCTATAAAAAAATTTATAATTTTGATAACGTTTTTTCAAATCGGTATAGATTGTTTCAGAATTCTTAAATATATAATAATCTACTCACATATATATATTTTTCCACAGTTACTATACCACAGAAAATGTCAGGAAGAATGTGGAGGAGTGAGAGAGCATTAGGTACGTTATAACGAGGTGGTTTTTCGCCAGAGTTTTTCACCTCGATGTACATTCAATAACAATGAATCTCAACATGGATGGATATCGTCTTCATCACATCGTCTCCGTTCCCTTAGCCAATCTTTTGCAGTCAGAATGGATCAAAGAGTAAGACGTCTAACGACTTTATTGGGGATAGAGATTTAGTGTAGAAAAATTAGCCGAGTAATGACTAGAAAGATTCATCTTAGTGAAAGACAAAGAAAATGTTTATAATAGTCAAGGGGATGAATGCAACCTAACATTTTTAAGTAACGTCCCTTACGTTTACCCATTGGGAGAAATTTCTCTCTTTCTCATGCCACTAAGAGGGTGCAGCGATATTTTTATATGTGGTAGTTTTAGTCCATAAATCGTGTGCTTCGAAAAGTTATATTGCCTTATAAGGTACGGGATATGTTCAGAACTATTCTAGGGATCATTTCCATCTCTTGATTGAAAGTAAATAATAATTTTAAAAACATTTTGAGACCAAATACGAAATCCAAATATTAATATTACAATTTTAACAAGGTACAACGTTTCAAAAGTTAGAAATAACAGAATTTTTTATTTCGTTAGAATAAAATGGCTCTAGCTTTCTTATCTTTTTAATGCATTGATTTTATACCAATTTCCTGGGAATTTGTCACCATGAAGTAATTATTGTAGTAATCCAGACCATAAATAAGCAGATGGTGAACAGAATTTGATTTAAGAAAAATGTGAATCTTAAGTCACGAATGCTTTTAGAAATTTCTGAAAACATGCTATTTTTGGACTGAAATACCTGAGGAGACTCAGGGCATTTTAGATCCTAGAAAGCATAATCCACCTGATTGTGTACCACATGGAATAATGCATAACTTTTGCAAGCCCAAGATGCATGAATACTAAGTTGAATCTAAAATCACATTGAACGATCCTAGTGGCACGGAAAGAGATGATAAAGTATCTACAATGTGAGAAAATTCTAACTTTTTTTTTATTCAGGCTACCACAAATCGATTGGGTTCATTGCTGTTAATTTGCATTCTATCCCTGTAACGTTAATTAATGTATAAATGCTATGGAAGAAGTCTTCAGAAATACGTTCTATTTTATTGAGCAGAGATGTACAAGAATTTCTTTCTTTTCATTGTTATTGCTATTCGTTATAAAGTTGAACTGTGAAACAAACTTCAGCAAGAATATTATTACAAACTTTTAAGTGAAGATCACAACAGTCCTTTTCTTATTCAATTTGTGAACTTTAGTGTGTGAACACAACGCTGGAAAGAAATATTTCCTAAAATAGGGTATTGTTAAAAACTAGTGTGTTTTAAGGAAACTTCCAGTTACACAAATTGTTACAGTAGTATATTATTTTTTTTCAAGTTATACTTCAGGTATGATTCTAGGACCATATGAGACGGTGACTTCTCATAGTTAAATTCAATCAAAGTAAATGTGTTAATTAGTACACTTTCATGAAAAAAATTAATGTAGATTGAATCAGAATCATTGTACATCTCTGATTTACATAATCAAAATGCTATAAGGAATGTTTATTTATGATGGAAAAATGGATATACCTAACTTTATTTAAACATAATATTCTAATTTGGGAATTACATTGCTGACATTTTGAAGTACTTGTTTTCAATTTCATTCTTCTTCCTGCGTAATTTATAGAGAAGTCTTGCAGTAGATGCTATTGTCATATATAATTAGATGAATCAAGGATGATAATAATTATTACACAGTGATATTTGGTAGAAAATTTGATTATTAAAAAACCACTTTATTTTACCAAAATTCGCAATGGGAATTTTGGACAATATTACTCTCTTGTACCTCGTATTATGTATCTAGACTAGAAAAGTTTGAGTTGCTTGCTTGCGTTAATTTTATTTCTATTTTCTCTCAAATTGGATTTCCAAAACTGTAATCCCGAATGCTTGGAAAACAGAACATATTCCTACGTGACAATATCGCTTGTCTGTTAACAGTAGGTGCCAAGCACTCTAAATAATGAATATATAATCTGCCAACCGGCATTTGGGATTTCAACAAAGAAGAAACCTATCCTGGTGTTTGTTATATTTTGATATTGAGTTAGATTTGAGATGGACACTTATCAGAGAGTCCCTCGCCTAATTAACTGATCACATGCAAAGTCTCTGTAGAATTTATATACATACATACTTATATAACCTGAGTATAAGAGAACATAGTAATTTATGAGCAACCTATGTACAGTCGACAATATAATTACTTAGTGATAGTGCACAAAACGGGTTTCTCTGACGTACGACCTTATGGTACATTTGATGTAAATGAATAGCGATCGATAGAAGTGATAGCTCTGGTAGGAATTTTATTTACTTTCCTTTATAGAGTATATCATGCGTAGCTATAAACATAACAAATATCCATAAATTAATTAAATTGGATTGCCAGAAGGTCTAGTTTGAACAAATGGTCTGACTGAGCAGAAGTTAGTATTTCCAAATTTGATTTATTTGAGTTGAGTAAGGGGATCTCAATCCGATAGTATTTTATGTTAATGCATTTTTCTGGTTTATTATAAATAAATGCATGACCCGTGGGATCATGGAAATTCACACGTTTGTTTATTTACTCATTATATTAATTGATGTTGAGTGTATATTAGCTGTGAAACAAATGCATGCGCTTGCGAATGAGCCACAGCTATTGATCTTAACATATTGTATTACATAACAAGTGGAAAGGCTGCATGCTCTGTTTATGGATTTTTATAATCTGGAAGCCACATTATTATGTAACATTTCCTAACACTTTGATATTGATTACTGAAAAAACTTTCTAATGCTAGTTCAAGGAAAATCGTCAATATGGTATAGAGATGATTAAACGATTTTGAATAGAAGTCAAAGGCTTTTTTCATACATCTTTTTATTTTGTACAGTTTCACATTAAACGTTTATTTAATATTCATATCATGTCTCATGTACTAATGTGTACGAGCTTCTATTATTTTACTGCAAATTGTGAGGTCTATTTCCACATATTCTTCATTATTGTCACTATTTTACTTTGAAAAGCTAAATTCGATTTCATCTTCTGTAAATTTTTTAATATGCTGTCAGATATTATGCAAATCGTATCCATATCTTAAATATCTTAAATGACTAATGAATAACAGAGCAGCATGTAACATGATACTTCATAATTATCTTCAAATTAACTTCAGTCTATAGAAATGACCTATTATTATTCAAATAATCACTCCAGTCTCGGTTGTATAATTCCTTTCAAATCTGTTGACCGCATATCAAACAGCTCAGGTATGCTTTTATTATTTTCATTTTTTTTCAAATAAATTTTGGAACTATTAAACAACATCCGAGCTTGCGACTGTGAAATATCACGTATAAGTTGGAGCGTACAGTATACAGCTTTGTACAATCGTGTAAGGATCGCAGTGTACGTTAGAAAGTAAGTATAAATAAGTTCGTTGATATATTTGAAAATGTAAAACTAATTAGTGGAATCATAATACAACTAAATATCCAATGGCGTTAATTTCTGCTTGATAGTTTCCCGATATCATGACAATTTTATCTGAACTTTGATCATTAGAAACTATAATGTGTGCAAGTTGTGGCATGTATTATTATTTTTGTAAACAATGTATCTGCACATTTGATGTATTCATTTGAGGGGCTGTTCATGTATATTAACTTATTGCTCTCCTAATTTTCAAGTATCTAACAAATTGTAAAGATTATTATTGACACATGTTCATTTTTACCATAATCAAACGTTTTATCCTATGAATTTATCTATAACATTACAAAATATGAAAAAATAGTATTCCATATGAATTAAGTTGTAACATCCTGATTGTTGATTATTTAATTTTTTTTTTTTTCAATAAGTCCTAATGAATCTTAACTGATACATCGTGGATAATGTGATGTTCTATAATATCTATTTTGCTAGACTTCTGAATGGAAAAAAATTTATTTACGTAATTGCGAAACAGACGCGACTGCCACCGAGTAGTTAGAGGATTAATGCGCAGCAATTCATATTATAGCATTTCAAAAAGGACTTCCAAAAATAAGGTGTATCGTATCCCCCCTCTTTTTTCCAGCAATCTATGTACAATAACACCTGATAAGCCCTCTCCCTCCTAATACCAATACGCCTAATACTTGAACGGCCCCTAATCAATAGCACACCTTAGAATTATCTAACACAATAATTTTCAATTGGATCAGTTTGCTTGAAGTCTAAATTTTCAAATCTATTAATAATTACGAACAATACGGAAAAATCACGCTTCGATCGACAATCCGACGAAGATACTACGGTGTTCAACCTCTGCTTATATCGATACGATAATATTCATTTGATTAATTTGATGCAGAGTTAAATGGATGAACCCACGAGCATCCACGAACGAGGCGTACCAGCCAACTGCCGTTGAGCATATTGCAAATGTGATCACTCATGGCATGTGGGTACTGCCTTCTCTACTGGCTGGTATTACGCTTGTGCAACGCTCATCAACGCGAATGCAGTTCATCTCTGCTTTGGTATACGGAACTGCGCTTCTACTGGTCTTTACTGTCTCTACGTTTTTCCACAGTGTACATTATTGTAATCATAACAGGTATTGATAAAATCAGAGAAATTTGAGACCACATTCTCTCATAATGCCCTTAGGTCTATGTACTCACAGCTGACGAAGCTGCTAATCTTTACGTTTTCATCATACTATATGATAATATGTTTTTTACAGACAGCTTAAAGATGCATTGCACAGATGTGATCGTGCGATGATATACGTGTTCATAGCAGCTACCTATTTTCCATGGTTGACAGTGAAGGATTTCCCTGATGATGGATTATTACTTGCAATGCGTTATCTCGTTTGGGTCATGGCGATGCTTGGTATTTTATACCAACAAATCTTTCACGAGCGTTATAAAATGCTAGAGACTATCTTTTATCTAGTCATGGGCATTGGTCCCAGCATTGCAATCATCAACATTGTAAGTATTGAATTTGGCACGCTGAAAAAACGTCGTAATTTATATTTCATTTTTTTCTTTAGTCATAATAATTTCATATTTTGTGGTATGTTCACAGACCGAGATCACTGGTATAAGAGAGCTCAAGCTTGGAGGATTGATGTATGTAATAGGCGTCGTATTCTTCAAATCGGATGGACGCATACCATGTGCACATGCAATATGGCACATGTTCGTAGCTGCAGCGGCAGCATTCCACTATTATGCGATTTTAAATTATCTTTATCCGAGTACAGATGAATTAGAATTAAATATATCCACAGTATCGTCTCATCCCAGCATTCTAGAATCCCATTTGGAGCTTTAAGCTCGTTAATTTGTAAATAATAGACAAAAAAAAATAGACAAAAAATAGTAATTTCATGAAGCATTAGTTGGTCAGAGGGTACAGTCTTCAAATTATGCATCTCTCTAATTTTACGAGGCTACAAGCCTAGAAAATATATAGTTATTTTAACTTTGATATAGGTATATTCATAGGAAATCAAGAAATTCTCAAAGAATTAAGTATATTATAAACTATTACCTACAATTGCCAAACTTGAGCTGATTCCATCTCTGTAGAGATTTCTTGAAAAATTGTCAGTTACAAAATTGACTTTACGATATTTGAAGTAGTAATTTGTTGGAAAATTTAAGTAATGTACGAAAATAATGTAGCTGGATTGAAATTTACTGTGAGACTATCAGAAGGTTTACATTTCACTGATGAAATATCGGATGATTAATCATCCGTCATGCCAACTCGATATCTAAATCCAGGTGGATCATCAGCTCATAATATCAAAGATAAAATCCATTGTACATCAATTTGGCAAGTAAAATGTTGTCGAATATGATTCATTACTTTGCTTCCTCAAAAACTTGTTATATGGATCTGTACTTACAGTCGTCGCAAAGATCGATTCCAATCGAATTAAATTCTGGAATGAATACCTGATACACATGATTACAATCCTAGCCATAATACGGTTTCTTGAAAAGTCATAAAAAATATGGCGTGCATTAATCGAGCTGTAAAGAGTTATGTCACTGAGCAGATCCATCTCTTATTATGGTATACGTATAGCGGAATATTTAGTGCCAATTTTCATCGAACATATTTATAGCAAATGGTTCGTGTTACTATAAGTTATTAATATCGATTCATCCGGCAAATATTATAATTTGTCTACTCTTGTTAGCCATTTGAACTGCGTGGATACAGACGATCTTTATGTTTGCCAAAAGTATATTTCCAAAATTCTTCTATTAATATAAGTCACACATTATAAAATAGGTCAATCTTCGTGATATAATCAACTTTTATATTGAGAAATAAATGCAGATGTGAGGAACGATAGAATTGTACAGGGTGTCCCACATAATGTTACGTATGCTGTATACTCATACTGTAATCGATTGTTCTTTAACACGCTAATTTTATAGGCTCTATGATTCTCACGTCTGATATAAAAGTTGTATTCTTACGATTAGTTACAAAGTCATAATCAAGTAAACAATATGTTAGTTTAAAAAGTGTAACATGAATAGAGATGTTACAGAACTTATAGCGTTATCACAATAGTTCTTATGGAATGATATTATTCGGATTGTAAATGCGATTTTCCACTTAAAGTTGGAGAGGATAAAAGATTTAATTGTATTCGTCCAGCTATTCCGTGTATGTAATGTCCATTTTTTTTAGGACTGGATTCAGAATGTGATTTTGTATTTTATCTTATGTTCATCAGAGGTTGTAAGCAATTTCGATTAGTATATGTAATCGTACCGATTGCTAGTGAAATTAGTTAGTTTAATTAACAATTAATGACATATCCATTCCTCAAATATTTGCAAACATATTGTACACAATTATAGTAACAAAAACAATCATAATTGAGAGTATCGCAGTGTGTAGATAAATTTAAAGCAAAATTATATAGCATTAACTGTAAAGTGAATCGTGACTGCAGTATTTGCTTGATAATTTGATAAGCAAGATAAAAAAAACTTGCTTATTTCATGCCCTCAATTAAATAAATAATACATAGTAAAAACACATTGCGGAGCATGTCGTTGATAAAGTATATAATTACAAAATAAAAATATGTTAGCATCAAAGATTCAATGACTTATTGTTGGAAAATATGCGAGTATAAACGAGCGCATGTAAACAATGCATGATATAATTTATTTATTTTAGCAACAATTTGTTAAACTTATTATTTATACATACATAGGTATATTACGAATATTTATCCCTATAATATTATAATCAACCCAGACCGTACTGTATTGATTTCCTTATTGTTCCGTACTGGATTAGAGCATGATTATTATTACGCTAGTTCATTTGAAGTTATCGAATGAATTGTGGTTTCAATTAGTATAAAAATTGTGTGAAAGTAGTTTCACAACGTTATTCGCATATTCACACAGTAATATACAGTAAATATAATCTCTATGAATGTAGTCTATGAAGAGAATCTAAACTACATATACTCGAATATTAATAAGTTGTTCTGTAGTATTTTTTTCAAAATATCACACATTTCCGGACTTATATAATAATTCACAGTATGTAATGTAATTCTTACATATTATATACAAATGAAACAACAAATTTGTGCAAGTTACAGGGAAAATAAATAATCAAATAATTAGGTATTTCTATATGTTATTGTTCTCTGGTATTAATCAAGTAGTTGACCCCTTACAACCCCGCTCGTTTTGAGCCATTCATGACCTTATGGTAACTATGACAACAGTTATGCTTCTTAACGTAAACACACCTGTCACCAGTGCATTGCACAGGGCCAAGAAAAGCATGTATGATGACCATGGCCATGTCGGTTGATTGCTCAATTTACGTTTAAGTAATACGTAGAAACAATTAATGTGCCATTTTTTCACAATTTTTCTTATCTCTGATATTTTAATCGGAATAAATTTCATGTGACATCACTTACATCACACATATTGGTTCTTTTGAAAATTTTCCTGTAATGAAAAAAGTTGTTTCGAACTCTGGAAATTCTGTGTCAAAATTCTGTTGTCATTGTATATTCAAATAAATAATAAAGTATAAAACGATCATGATGGAGAAAGGAACGAGTGATAACGCCTCAATTTCTGAATCAAATGGAATATTTAATAAGCTACCGCCTTGGCTTGTAGAAATGACTGAGTATGTTGAATAATTATTAAAGTTTCTTATGAATTCGTAGACCTGTCAGAGATTACGTGAAATCGTTTAGATCACTCAATATAATTTTTAAACATAGTGATAGTTGATATATCTTCTTCTTTGTTCAACTGTGTTGTAAATGGATTATGCGATGTAATCTAAAAGAAGCGCATCATTATTGGAATTGGAGTAATTTTTACAAAAGTTAATGATCAAAATCATTTCCTCCATTTGATAATACATTAAGAAATATCGTTAGATAAAAGCTGTAGTTTTCTGTTACATATTCTGTACTCTGTAGGAATGTTTTTTAGCTGTTTATTGCTAAATAAGCAACAGAGTTCTATTTAATTTCCAGGAGTGTGAAAAACCTCAAAGCTCCAGAGGAAAGGATCGATTTTCTATCAACTAAAAATTTTGCATCTGATGAACTGCAGGTCATCAACTCAACAATTTTTTCAGCAAGTTCTGCAGGTCTCACAGAGCAAGATAATAGGTACATTATTTACAGAAAAAAAATTTTGTACAGTTAACTGTTTGCACTTTGATAGCTTCTGTTTGGATAAACACAGTTACGGGGTGTCAGTATATCGCACTCCGTGTATATTATGCTATACATTTGGAAGTATCTTAATATGTACTTCTTGCGACACATCTAAAATTCCATTATGTTTATTTGTTATTTAGAACAGATGACGTACCATTTGGGTTACCCTTTGCAGTTCAAGCTCCTGACAGTGTTGGGGGCTGCATCATCCTACAGCCATCTACTACTACCTCACTTCCGAATACACCAAAGGGCGAATACGAATATCCCCGAGCCTTATCAGCCCTCTCAGCATTTAGCTTACCAGATTCAAATGAAAATGAATTTCTGACCTTAGACAAACATCTGAATGAAAAAGATATTGAGATCAGCGCAGAATTAGAGAGTACAGTAACAACGTGGGATCACCGGTACTTTTCCTCGGAATCAAAATCCAGCGACTTGCAACATCCATGGAGTTATACTACGTTGCAGGAAAAACCAATCGAGAGACTTGAGACTAATAATTCGTCTATTGATATTCAGACAAAAAAAAGCAAAAGAATATCTCGACACCAACAGCAGTCAACTGGCAAACCATCTAGAAGTCGTGTACCACCTTACAGAGATACAAATACTTGTTTGCAATCTACGGAAGAGGATACTAGTCTCAATTTGCCAATCGGTTAGTATTGGAGAAGTTCAAAAAAATATTAGAATTCTTTGATCAGATATTTCGCATGGATGCAAGGCTTTGAACGCTCTGAGTGATAACAGTTCTTTATAGGTTTAATATTTTTCACTGTATCAGGGTTTCTAGAGTGAATCCTTAGAGACTTTATCGATTCTGAATTATCATGGAACTCTGTATCAATATGCATGACTTCCTTTGCGAACCCAAAATTTAAATATATGATTATGATGAAATATAATATTTTGCATTGCACAGGAATAATAAAACGGAAACAAGATTATTTAGCTGGCGTTGCATCGAGAGAAGACCAATCAAAAAGTGCAGACCTTGTATGGAACAAGGGTAAAAATAATATAAGAAATCAATTACGTATTGAGACAACAAGTTCGGGACATGCGTCCATTTCAATGGAGAAGAACGTCAGTGATTTTCAAATCACAGATAAAGTTGCACAATTGAATCTACAAGCTTCTAGAAGACCAAACCTTTCTGAGATTATTAAAAAAAGTGTACAAACTGATTTGAGTCAGGCAGAAAATAATACCAACCCATTATTGCCCCGTAGCAAGCGACCCTTGTATCATTACGAGCGATATCCACCCAAAGGTAGGTAGTCATAGCATGAAACAATTTAATAACGTCTAACGCACTTGTTTCTGAATGTAATTTGCAATAAATTTGTGTTTAACACAAAGATGGCATTTTAATTTCAGGTAATAAGTATCATATTATTCAATTCTAAATACTGATCCAATGATATGAGTTACCAATAGTTTCCATTACCATAAAATAAGCGCTAACTGTAATTTAATTTATTTTATACCTATTGTGTATAATCTTGACTATCTGCAGATAGTTATTCAATTATTGGTCAAGAATTCTTACATAAAAGCTAGACTTTCGAGCTAGAATTTTTTTGGTATAAAATAAATGTTGTATAAACTGATATGAGATAGATATGTCTATTTCACACCGCAAACAAATATGCCTGGTATGTCTTCTGTGAACCTTTGAAAATTTTCCTCTCCAATTGATATATCTTTGCATATTGATGCAACTGCAAATACCGGATATACTTAGTAAATGCATGCACTCTTTGGTATAACGTTTGTCTATCTTGGTATACAAGAAAGAACAACTGTAGCAGGTCAGTGCATAAGCTATTTGAGCAGTTGTAATGTAGTTATAGTATACCTTTTTTTGATTTCAGATGGTACGATTGGTCAGGATTTTATTATCCCGGAACTTCCACGTGGGAGTACACTTACCATTGATATTCTAACAACTTGGGGTGATAGACATTACGTAGGGCTCAATGGAATTGAAATATTTTCGGACATGGGTGAATCGTTGACTACGAGCAAGGTGAACTTAAGTATTTGCAGCGATCACATTTAGCTGCGCAGCGTTCTAGTATATCCAATAAATTTTCTGCTTTTTACATACGATATATTGAATTAAATTTGTAATATGATTTACATTTTAGATATGGGCTGACCCCACTGACATAAATGTACTGCCAGAGTATAACAAAGACCCACGTGTTGTCAGCAATTTAGTTAATGGAATAAATCAAACAACAGATGACTATAATTTATGGCTTGCTCCCTACACAAGCGGAAACCATCATTATATTCATATGTCATTTGAGAGCGTAGTCAATATTGCAATGATCAGAATTTGGGTAAGATTTTGTACAAAATAATAACATCATTAATTATACATAAATGTAAGCATTAAATAAGTATTCCGATTTCGTTGAGAAACATTGTTAGTTAAAGTTTTCATACCTATACGTATTTCGAACATCTACTCTGAATAAGAAGGGAGAAATTATTACCACGCTACAATGATTTAATTCCTTTTCAGAATTACAACAAATCCAGAATTCATTCGTATAGAGGAGTTAGAGATGTTAGAATATCACTTGACGATGTTGTCATATTCGATGGTGAAATTGCAAGAGCAACCGGAGGTGTATTTGGAAATATCAATTCGTTCGGAGATGTGAGTTGTTTTCTATATTTGATTTATACCTAAAATGTTTTATTTTCAATATCATCTTTGCTTCTATTAGCAATATAATATACCTATGTAATCTTGAAGTTGGAATTACTGTGATTTGCCTAAAGATCAAGATTTGTCACATCGATTGCATGATATTTATTCTTTCTTCCAAAATTATGGATTAAGCTTGTACAATAAGAACATTTATAATAAATGACTTAAATTTAAACCGATTGAAATAAATTCATATGTTTATTTTTCAGACAATCCTATTTACAACTGACGAATGCATTTTGGAACTGATATCCAAGCACGACGCAATGTATTCTTTTGCTACAGATAATATAGAATCACCCAGGAAGGAAACGGATCGACCGATAACAACTGATACAGGCGTTAGTATGAGCTCCATTGGCACAACGTTCTATGAGTACATGGGTATTTCGACAAATCTTCAGTAAATGATCCGGGACAAATCCAAATTTTAATTTCAAATATCTGGAAATCACCGAGATGTTAGAGACCACCTTAGTAATAAAAAATCAGATTGAGATTCAAATTCCAATTCAAATATCTCAATTTGCTCATAATTAAAAAATGCAATAACATTTAATAACTCAAAAATGGCACGCCCTAAAGATTGATGAAATTTGGAAAAACGTCAAATCTTATTGCAGTTGCAACAAATAAGAATCACAGCCAGATAAATTAAAATTTTTCTGGATCGTTTACTGAGGACGAATATTGATAGAAGTACATGTGTATTAAATTCATCTGTAGATAAATTCATTTTTCTTGATGTCCTGACATAAGTTTTGCAGGACCTGACAAAATTTTTTTACACGGATCATATGCTATACTTGAGTTTAGATAATAAGGTACACTTTCAATTTTCTTGCGATTACATAGTATACCTAATTTAACTCATATGATTATTACATGTCAAACAGAAAGGACGTCCATTAACTTGTGCAAGCTCTGCTCAATCGAATTCATCTAACTACAGCAGCAACTCCTTTTCATACGTTTGTAAAGAGATTGAATTGATACTTCTCTCAAATTGGGGACATCCCAGTCTCATTGGTGAGTTGAAATTTACTTTCAAAAATATAGTTGATCATTTTATAAGCTTTAAGCAGTTTGTTCAATCATCATTACCATTTCATATCAAGATATATATTTTTTTTTCAATTCGAAGTTGTAAAAAATTTATTAAATTTATAGGACTGAGTGGTATAGAACTGATCGGCGACCAGGATTCTGTAATTCCATTGACACAGGCCTCGCTATGTTGTAATCTTGGCAACGAAAATCTTCATCGATTGACCGATAAGAATAATCTCACTACAGAAGCTAATCATATGTGGGCGGCATATTTTGTACCAGATGATACCACCCTTGTAACGATTACGTTTCAAACCGAAATATATTTAACTGGAATAAGAATTTGGAATTATAATAGCTCATTGGACCTTTCATATTGTGGGGTGAGCTTCTCAACTACTATATTATATTTTTTCGTCCCGTTTTGTAACGTAATTAAATTTTATATTTTCATCTCGATTATACTAATGATCCTAAAAGTCCGGATAAAATGTATTTATTTAATTAAATTTGGTATTAAATTAAATTCGATTTTGAAGATTGCAGACTTCATTAGATTTTTCACTCATTTACATATTTTTTATCAAATAACGTCTGGCTCTGTTAAGGTCAAACAAATGCTTGTTAAATTGGATGGCAAGTCGGTGTGCGAACACAGTGATGGTATCACGCTAAGAAGAGCTCCGGGTTGTTGTCACTACGACTTTGTTCAAGAAATCAATTTTGACAACCAACCTGTGAGATCAGAATCATGCAAGCAAAGGCCTGTGCTATTCAATGCATTGTCAAAAGGTAAAAATTTGATTATGACTAAATAATCTATCTAATATATACCAAAATAGTACCAAAATTTGAAAAAAATTAATTATGGAGTTCCTCCTGTGGTCGGATAAGTATTAGACAAACTTTGATCTATCATAATCAATTCAATTATTCTTTGACCAAATTTTTGCAGCTTGTATCAGTACCAACACAGATTACGAGGCTCCAATTATGCCGCAAGGATTTGTATACGAAGTGATCATCTTTTCCACTTGGGGCGATCCATACTACGTCGGTCTGACTGGGATCGAAATGTATGATTCCAACGGTTACCTGATTCAATTAACGAAAGACAGTGAGTTTTGATCAAACTCCAATTCGTGTTTAAATTTATTTTCGTTCATTTGAAACACTGATATTCGACTTATGTGATTCTCACGACTGTGTACTTGCAATATACCTTGTATAATAGTATGTCTACTTGTTTAATACATAAGTTCATGACTTTGGAATGGCTACTTGCTAGATATTGCTGCTTATCCAGAAAGTGTGAATATAATTGAAGGAGTGGACAACGATGTACGAACTCCTGATAAATTAGTAGACGGAGTGAATGATACTACAGATGGTCATCATATGTGGCTAGCTCCAATTTTACCAAATCAGGTAAATCGTGTTGTAAATGATCAAAGAAGACTCCAAAATATAGGTATATTACGTGCTTGTAGTCTAACTCGACTAATGATCGAACAATTTCTGGTGCACCAATATATGTTATAAATTAGCTACAAATTAATATTATTTGGAATTCCAGATTAACAGGGTCTACATTATTTTTGACACCCCTATTATAGTATCAATGATTAAGCTGTGGAACTACAAGAAAACTACGCAACGAGGAGTTAAAGAGTTTGGTGTGAGTAGAACAATTGTCTTCGTAGGAATGTGGCAGATTCTTATTTTTCTGAAGTCTCTATGTTCAATGAAACCAAAAAATTCCCATTCATAGATACTGGTGGATGATTTATTAGTATACAATGGCGTACTGAATACTAATGTTCCTTATGGTACGGTACTATTTACCAGCAATAAAGACGGGGCTCCTGAAAGTCATAGTTTGATTCAGTAAGTACTTCTAAGGATCAATATTATAGATTAGTGCTTTCTGGCAATGTGAATTGAAGAATTATTCGATTCAAAGCTGTATAATTCATAGCTGTGTAAGTTCCAATTCTAATAATACCTCACATTAGGAATATTTACAGGGAAATTAGTAACATTTTGTGAATACATCAGTTAGAAAATCAACACCCTTTTGTATCGATATATGAAGTAATTTCTGATTGTTGGTATTTATATCCTAGGAGCGCGCAAATTGGTCAAGACATCAAGCTATTGAACTTAGAAAGACGAGCTACATCAGGTGGAGATTGCTTTGCTGATCCACTGCTACGACCACATACATCTCTCATGCAGGCCAGTGTTCGTGGCAACACAACGGCTAATATGTGATCAAAGTACAGTTTGGCGTCATTTTGGGATTTCATAATAAATTCAAAACCGCTGGAAGTGCATTTTGACCACGTGACTTAATAAGTGCAATATAATATAGGTATATAAGAAAGTGTTAAGACAAAACTATGCAGCAATATCAAAGTATGTAATTATTAATTAAGGTTTTACATGTCATATACATACAGGTCCCATAGAGGAATGAAACTAAACAGGATTATAGGTGGCTGACAATGTATTGAACGGTGAAAGAGACATATTGTGTTGTTTTCTCATTTTCTGTCCAACACATCGTTTTTATTCACGTTCTTGTGCTCTTTTAACTGCTGGCTTTCCCATCAAAACTCCCAGTGTACCCAATAAGTATCAAGATTACCAATAAGATTTAGTCATTCACTGCCATTAGAGTACATTTGATGTACAGTCATGCTATAACGACTGATTGTGAGATTAAGAATTAATATTTGGTATCGGGACACAATTTTTTCAGTTTACTTCAGAAATATAATTGGATTATATTTACATAATACAAAAGCATTCTTCGCAATGTGTATTAGGATATCTGAATAAATAGAAATAAAGACTGGCGTACTTTGCCTGAGATATATGGTCTTATTTATTTTGGAACCGTCGATATAGTTCAAATAGTTCAAGCTTCGAATAGTTTTTCATAATTGATAATGCAATATAGCGTTCTTCTTAATCCTAGGGCTTGTTTGTATATTCTGTAGAGCCGAGAGTAGATCATTCCATCTGGCTCAAAGCCATTTGAAATATTTATTCATGAAGAACATCAACAATAAGCATTCCACGTTAGGTATACATCCTATTGTTAGTTTCAAGAATCGAATTCAGAATTCTAATCTAGAATTTCTAATCTAGTTTGTATGTGTGTAAAATCATTTGAACAATTCGCGGTCAACCATTTAAATTTGAAGTAAAGTTCGTGCTCCTATTGGTTCTCCCAACCCGAGTGTGTTAATAGTTCAGATTTTCATCAGGGACAATTTTTACACGTATTTTTCACTCTATCTTTGATCTTTATCCTGGTTTCAAGTTACCGTGGTGGACCTCAGTTTCCGTCAGTTTCCGATTTAATTCCCATTTGGAATAGAATGATCGTCACCGCGTCGATAAGAAAACGATGACGTTTAATTTCTTTTGTATAATGGTTTTCAGATTATTCCCTGTCGTTTAACAGCTTATCATAAACAGAATTTGTAAACAGTGAAAATATGTTGAATTATTTGTTAAACAACCTGTTCAAAGAACATATGGGTGTGCGTAGCTGAATCGAACATAACCTCAACGAGAATCATAAATTAATTAAACTATTTTCTATTAGGTTGTAGTATTAAATAATTATTTTATTAAAATGAAGCTGTTGTCGAAAAATATCGACAAGGACGGTGACGGGTAAGTGTTTATTGTTATCCACGAATTAAATCGTCCTATGGAAAAAAAAATCTACGCTGATTTATTTTCCGAATACAATTGCAATCAGACTTATTTAACCTACAATATAAAATTCTTATGTATACAGGGAAGTAACCCTGATCCCAGAGGAGCCAGAAGATCTTTGGCATGCTTACAATTTAATCAGTGAAGGCGATTCTGTCCGAGGCTCCACTATTAGGTATAAAAAATTCTTGAATCACAATGATAAATTCTTATCTTTACGAAGTTTACATTTTTATTTAATAATCTGCAAAATGTAGCTAACTTTCATCAAATATCTGTGCAAATTCTTTGTCTCCAACATAAGTTGTATGAATTCTTTAGAAAAGTACAAACGGAATCGTCAACCGGAAGCTCCTCTAGTAATAGAGTCAGGACTGTACTCACTATCAAAGTTGAATCCATAGACTTTGATACACAGGCTTGTAAGTTGAGATTAAAAGGTCGAAATATAGAAGAAAATCAATATGTCAAGGTGAGATGGAGCAAATTTTATTCAAGTCAAGATCAAAAGATAATCTTATATTTCATTAAGTTGCAATATTCAATCAGTTTTCATATACTTTGAAAAGTTTTTCCATTGCATTGGATGAATAAACGTATTCCAAGTCGTATAAGAACCGTAAAAAGAAAATTTTTGCTCGAAATATTTGTAAATGCTAAGGAACTGCTAGTATCAAATACCACTTGACAATTTAGCACGATTTTATGAATAAAAGACTGTTATTTTTATTCTAATCTTTAGATGGGAGCTTATCACACGTTGGACTTGGAGCAGAACAGAAAATTTACCCTCTTCAAGTCCGAGTGGGATTCTATTGCCTTGGAGAGAGTTGATACAGCTTGCGACCCCACTCAGGTATTTTATGAGCGATGTGTAGAATGTTCTTGATTTAATATAGTTTTAACTTTTTGATTATTCATTAAGATGTTAATTACATCCTCTAGCAATTTCCTTCTAATGCGTAAAGAAAGGATTATTATCTCTTATAACGAATTATTTCCTTCTAAAGAATTAAAGATTCTCAATATTTTCAGACTGCTGATTTGGCGGCGGTCGTAATGCAGGATGGAATAGCTCACATTTGTCTCATAACTTCCAACATGACTTTGGTTAGAGCGAAAATAGATCAAAATATTCCTAGGAAAAGAAAAGGAAATGTGTCGCAACATGAGAAGGTTTGCTATTATGTATAATGACGATAGAATGTAATGTTTATTTTGCTGCTTTGTTGACTAAAGAAATTATTCATCATTATTTATTCCTGATGAATTAATTCGTTTCCATTTGGTTACTTGATTATTAACTTAATTGATATTTTCAGGGCTTAGCTCGCTTTTATGAAAGCGTAATGCAAGCGATCCTACGCCACGTTAATTTCGACATTGTGAAATGTATTCTTCTCGCTAGCCCTGGTTTTGTGAAAAATCAATACATGGACTACATGATTCAAGAAGCTGTGAGAACAGACAACAAAGTTATTCTGGAGAATAAGGCAAAATTTATGCTTGTTCACGCAAGTTCTGGCTTCAAGCATTCATTGAAAGGTATTATGCTTCTCAGTATAATTCACAATGAATCTGACTATCGAATAATGAATTCCATAATCGATCAGAAAAATCATCAATTACAGAATAATCGTCTTATGAATAAAAAAATTGCGCTAAAATCGCCATTTATTCGTCAAATAGATGAATCAATTCTACGTAAATATGTCTATTAATGCGATTATTGTTGGCAGAGGTCTTGGCTGATCCAGCAGTCGTCAGTCGTGTAGCTGATACTAAAGCAGCGAGTGAAGTCCGAGCTCTAGAAGCTTTCTATACACTGTTACAGACCGAACCAGCACGAGCATTTTACGGAAAGAAACATGTCGAAAGAGCGAATGAGGCTCAGGCCATCGAGACTCTATTGATTTCGGACAAATTGTTCAGGTGATTTTCGACGCAAAATTTTCTGTAACGTTTCAACAATCTCAAACGACCCTCTTAATTACAGATGCCAAGATGTATCTTTGCGGAAACAATACGTCAATCTGGTAGACAGCGTACGAGAGTTTGGCGGTGACGTAAAAATCTTTTCCAGTATGCATGTATCTGGTGAACGTAAGTTTGTATGAGGTGTTATACACAATATTGAAAGTAAAATAACTGAGTATATTATAAAATTATGGGATATAATGTACAGTTTTCAAAGATATGTTCGTTTACGGCTTTTTATGTATCAGTTTTGTTCTGTTTTTGATAGAGTTGTGATAGTTGCAGAAATTTGGATCATGCGAAAATTTTTAATTAAAAAAAAAAGGTGGTTTATTTTTATTAATTTATTTTATCATTCGTGTTAACATTTAGAACTGGATCAGCTAACTGGAATAGCGGCTCTATTGCGGTTTCCAATAACTGAACTAGAAGATGAAAGTGACGAAAGTGAATCAGAACAGGAAGAAGAATCATAGATCAATTTCATATACATATACCTAATACATAAGTATACTGCATACTTTATCATATTTAAAGGTGTGATGAATAAAACATATTTACATAGTAATACTACATAGGAAAATTGAATATTCAAAAATTAGAAATTATTTATTTAGAGTAGTTCCTATTATGACTACATACGCATAATATATCTCAATGACATTAAAGCATATGAATTATGTTAATATATCATGTTGCTCCTGTAAATAAGCCCTTAATAATAATGATTAGAGATTATTAAGAAGTACTCTTCTCTTTTCTCTTAAGTAAACGTCTGATTAATGATAAATCCTCCCTAATACCTTATCAATATCGATTACAGATTGTGTAATAGTTATACCACACCATGAACACACCTAGATTTATATGAGTTTAAGTTAAAGGCATGTATTGTTCATTCTAGATCAGTATTATCCGGTTTCTGAAGACAAATCATTCATGTACACATTTTCAATGAAAGTATTTTATTACTACATTATCATAAGCAGATTTGACCAGGTTCTCTTATTTTTGTTCTTCAATTAATTCAATATTTGTCAACTTTGCAAAGCTGTAAGACAAATAGCTAGGGCCTATGGATACATGTTGACGACTGTCCGCTGATTGACCTCGTCGAATTGTCTAAGCATATTATAATAAGCGGAGAAAGGACGTCCTGATATTTCTGCACAACATTGGCAACATAAATTTTTTTTTTTTGAATAATCGAGCCGTGACTGATCCCGCTTCATGTAGAATTCGTAATTTCTATTTTTGTCTCATACTTATAGTAAGGTTCGAATTGCTGAATTCGCGGAACGCTGAGACTCGCGCGGATTCTAACACCAAGAAGCTTTGGGATTAGCACGAAAAGTAATTATCGATATAAGGTATGTATATGTATGTACCTATAGGAGGCGAATAAGGCTTAGCTTATATTAAGATTATTTACATGCGTGATTTCTATGGCATAGGCTTATACTAAGCTTATAGATCTCATTTATCTCAGGTATCTTAGATGTACACGAATTGGAAAATTAACAGAGAAGTTATTCAACTAATAGCCAGTTTGCCAAATAATAAATAATAAATGGGGATTCACAGAACGGATATAGGGACGCGGACTTTTGAATCAGTTTTTTGAATTCATTTTTATATGTCTCAGCTGTAATCTCATCGGAGTATCAGACTTTTTTAACAGTGGCAAAAGCATGACATCATACGCGGAATAGTAGCAAAAATATTACGCTTCAATCCAAGGACGTTTCCGAATCTGATCGTTTCAATCGGTCGTCTGGCCGCCGGTTTTATATTTATATCTAATTGTATATTTATACGCGTATGCTATGTATGATACGTATGTACGTATGTATGTACTACAGTACTTTGCGGTACGAGCAGTGTTGTTGAATAGGTGAGGTGAAAAAATTTCTGAAATCTGTAATAAGCATATGAAAAAACGACTATAAAATAACAATAAAAATTAATGTACAAAAATTTCCGCAAAATTGTGTGGCGAAATCAACAGGTATTATATTTAACTTAGACTATTTCATGGATTATTCATTCTAGGTTTTATAGCACGATTTTTTTCGTTGTAAAAATCGCAATTTGAACCACAAGTATGACTGAACAAGCTGAATCTGATAAGGTTGCACTTCAAACTATAGCCGAAACAACTGGCCAGTTTGCTAATAATTTTTTGAAGGTAATGTACGTATAACAGCTGTATAGATATAATTATATAAGGACGTATTGACCTTAATAAATATCTAAGAACACAATTCTCTGCTATCATATCTTCAATTTCCATTAATAAATTAAATTTAAGTATATTTGCAATAGACTGCCCTTTAAGAACTTTTTCCCATTTGAATAATACGGGTTTTTGAATTGTTTCCATTCATTATTTTTTTCCCACCCACATGGAAATTTGAAAATTAAGAAAATCATCGGAATCTACCTTAGATTACACACAGGCAGTATTACAATCAAAATTTTACCGATATTGTCTCAGAGTACTCACATTTTTTTTTTTATTTATTTGGGACCGAACTAGGCAATCTACTTGCAATGATAATGATTGCAGCTGCTTATTGACTTGTCTACATCTGTAACACTTTGTTAGGTATTTCATTCAATCGTTGTTCATTTTAAATGCCTTTGCAATGCCAGGTCGTGGCCTGCAATGACAATCCTAGGAATTTGATCACCTCGCCGTTGAGTGCTCAGGTGGTTCTGGCCATGGCTGCATACGGAGCTGGTGGAAAAACTGCAACTGAAATGCGCTCAGCTCTTATCATTCCTAGCAATAACGAACTTGGCCAATCTGGTTATCAGTCTCTGATTGAATCCTTGAACGTAAGTGATATTGCATGGCAGTAGAGATCCGTTTCTTTTATTATTTATTCCCCCCTCCTAACATTTCAAAGAAACAGTTAGGCCAATTCTGTTGAGATTTGGACCCAATATCTAGTATTAGTGATATATAAGCTTTTCAAATTTTGGGTTCTTTTGATTCATCATCACGCAGTAGGCTCTTATGCAGAGGAGTGAAGCTGCTTAAACTTCCACGTATTATTTACTCTGATTCTTCAAAAAATATTTCATGCTTTGATAATTCAAGAAATCTTTGTTTCAGGCTGTAAGTGGCGTTGAATTACGACTCGCCAATAAGATATATACCGCGTCTAATTTTGAAATAAAACCTGCGTTCAGAGAATTGACTTCTCAAAAATTCTTGTCATCAATTCAGGAAGTTG
Source organism: Macrophya alboannulata (assembly GCA_949628255.1). Taxonomy (NCBI): domain Eukaryota; kingdom Metazoa; phylum Arthropoda; class Insecta; order Hymenoptera; family Tenthredinidae; genus Macrophya; species Macrophya alboannulata. The sequence goes on along the minus strand of OX451212.1, from coordinate 5,417,796 downwards.
ACTTCAATGACTCGTTGTCTGCTGCTAAGACCATTAATACTTGGTGCGAACAGCAAACCAATGATCGCATCAAGGATGTTATTGATCCAGGTATTTTGTGCATCTGATTATAGTCTGAAAGATCTTCAGCTGATTGTCAAATCTCAGAAATTAAAACTGAAGTTTTTCTCAACCAAGATGACAATGAAATGTGTTTCCTCCGCTGCAGCAAACCTGGATCCGTGTACATTGTTGATGCTGGTAACTGCAGTGTACTTTAAGGGTAAATGGGAAAAAAAATTTGATCCTTCCTTCACCGAGGATAGACCCTTTCACATTGATGAGAAGACTACTAAAAACGTGCCTACCATGTTTATTAGAAAGAAATTTCGATGTGGAGAGATTACACAGCTGAATGCGATGTTTGTTGAAATACCATACGAGGTATAGAATATACAAAAAATCTTTATAGATGGGAATCTATTTGGGAATTGGTAGAAATGTGACGATTCAATGATATGATACACTGATTCAATGTATTGGATATAGAATATCGCGTTTATTATAGAAGTGAATTATAATTATATCAACGTGCTTATAGGGACAGGATCTCAGCATGATAATAATTTTGCCAAATGAAGTAAACGGACTAAAAACAGTTCAGGACAACCTCCATCAAGTGGATTTAAGTCAGTATTTGCAAAGGATACCCCGGGACGTTGACTTATATTTACCAAAATTAAAGATCGAGAGTACTTTGGACCTGAATGAAATTCTGTGCCAGGTAACATATGAAGAAAGTTTTTATTTATTTATTTTTTTTCAAGTGTTAATATTTACCCCTTATAATTTTGTCTATTCATTATTTTTTACTCCTTATAATTTTAAACAGCGTTACAGAGAATAATGAAAACTCAAAAATTTCATGATTATTGCTCATTTCATATTCCACTTCCCGGGTGTATCTTATTCTACATTATAGATGGGAATGACCGAGATGTTCCAAAACCGTGCTGACTTTTCGGGTATAGCTGATAATCCACTCAAAGTCAGCAAAGCTGTTCAAAAGGCATTCATTGAAGTCAATGAAGAGGGTAGCGAAGCAGCTGCAGTTACCCGTAAGTCAAGAATTTTTCAAACTATAGCACTATGATCTATTATCGGAAATTCATAACTGCCACGTTTAGGTATGGCAATCACACGAAGATGTGCCAAACGATGTGAAGTCTTCAATGCAGATCATTCCTTTTATTTTGAAATAAGATCTGTTAATCGGAATGTGCCGCTCTTCGCAGGATTGTACTTGGGTCAACAGTAGAATAATCATAATATATCATTTCTTGACACCGTATCTAATTGATGTATGAAATGGTAAACAAACTCATTTATTGCAACTTTATATTCAATTATGTAATTGATTGAATTTATTTTATGACAGTGAAAATCCAGCATGGGTATAATTTTTTTTTATAACAATTACATGTGTGTATATGTATATATAAAAAATTACCGAAACTATTCATATGTATACCTGCAAATGTTGTTTCTTGGCTTAAAAAATGTTTTCCGTATAATAAAATGCTTTCGGAGATTGATTATCGTTTGCTGTGTCTTCTCATTTTTTAAAAAAATCCGGTGAGTCCTCAATTACGATTTCAAAATTTCATAATTTACCCTCTTTAAAGTGGAGAATATCTGTCGACGATTCAGACTCTATCTTTGGAATTTCTATCCAATCATAGCTTGGGTCTAGCGGAACAGGCCAATGGAAATGTCAACAATCTATCTTCATTGTTGCGGACTTCTATCGATAATTCGATATTTCGATACCTCGTGGCTCGTACCTTCCTTCATCGATTGACAGCAACGTATCAAATAGTGTCCGCCGCACGTGTTTACAAGTATTTTAATTAAACCGAATTAAATCGCAGGATAAAATTGTAAACACCTATTCGTCAGCATAATGGTAGTGATAGGAAAGAAGAAGGTAAAGTTACAAAACCCGTTGATCACCTTATTGAAAATGAAACGAACATAACCATGAAACTTTTTGAGGTTATACATCTCTTATTTCCGTCCGTTTAACAGTACCAATCTGGAGAAGGCGCCCAGTTCTTATCGAGAAGATCAGCCCTAAAGAAACTACAACTATCTTTGAAAGATTTCCGTAAATTATGCATACTGAAAGGAATTTATCCACGAGAACCTCGCAACAGAAAACGAGCCCAGCAGGGCGATACCAGCATAAAAACTTTGTACCATAAGAAAGACATACAGTTTCTCATGCACGAACCTATAATATGGAAATTTCGGGAATTTAAGGTAAAACATCCGATTTCAAGCAAATAACGTTATTCACTATTAAATTCTAACATTTTACCTTTATTTTATCAGATTTTCAACAGAAAAGTTGGCAGAGCTAAAGCAATGCGTGATTTCGGTGCTATGAGACGCTATTTGAACAACCATCCACAGTTGAAGCTAGACCATATAGTAAAAGAGCGTTATCCAACGTTCGTAGACGCTCTAAGAGACCTCGACGATTGTCTTACGTTGTGTTTCTTGTTCAGCACATTTCCCTCGATACATCACGTACCGAGAGAGCATTCTATTCTGTGCAGGAGATTGACTGTGGAATTTATGCACGCTATTATAGCAGCTAAAGCACTTAGAAAAGTGTTTGTTTCTATAAAAGGATTTTATTATCAAGCTGAGATTAAAGGGCAAACTATCACTTGGATAGTTCCACATCATTTCTCATTTGAGCCTCAGTCAAAGAACGATGTAGACTTCAAAATAATGTCCACGTTCGTTGAGTTTTACATTGTTATGCTCGGATTTGTAAACTTCAGGCTTTATCACTCTTTGAACATGTTTTATCCACCTAAATTCAACACTCCAGGTAATAATCAAGGCTGTAATGTACTTATTGAAATTAAATGACTGAAATTATTGTTTTTAAAGCTCAACAACTAATGATAATATTTTTATTTTCAAAGGAAACAATGATTCAAAATTAGTAGACGAAGAGGCGTACGTATCTGAGAGAATTGCTGCATTGAATTTACCGTTATCCAGCGTCAACAACACTTCACAAACCTTAGAAGAGGAGGAATTGGATGTGGATCAATTTCCAACCGTAAGTTTCACTGCTTTACATGCTTCAAGCCTTATGTTTACAAATGTGTACTGCGTCATTTCAATCAATAACTATTCGATTTTAATTTCAGGAGACTGACGCATCTCAGATTGAACTAGCCAGAATAGAATCAGACAAAGTAAAGAAACTGAAAACTCTCTTCAAAGGCCTAAAGTTTTTCATCAACAGAGAAGTGCCCAGAGAACCACTTGTATTTGTATTAAAGTGTTTCGGAGCAGAAGTATCTTGGGACAAGGTTCTATTTGTTGGTTCAACCTTTGACGAAAATGATGAGAGTATTACTCACCAAATTGTGGACAGGCCAAGCATGGCAAAGCAGTATATTTCGAGGTGCATAAAACAACAAGCTTTTGCCTTCAAAATTTGATAATACGAAAATTGATTGATGAAACAGATCAATCAGTGTAATAGAAAAGACAATCCTTGCAATTCCGCAAGACTTACAACCTTATGGTGGCATTAATCACATGATATGATTGTTATACTTCAATACTAATTGTAGAATTGTAACAATTTCAGATACTATGTCCAACCGCAATGGGTGTTCGATTCCGTTAACGCCAGAGAATTATTACCTGTTGAGCAGTACCTAATGGGTGCCATACTTCCTCCGCATCTTTCACCATTCACGGACAGCCAGCGTGATCAGACGTATATTCCACCTGAGCAACGTGCTCTGCTTGATCCAGAGTTCAAATTGAAAACAGGTAAATATAATGCGAACTAAACATTTTTAAGTTATTATAGTCTCAAGCTTTGGCTCGAAACTATCAGTTGATATAATCGTCTTTTTAATTCTTATTGCAGCTGAAGATGATAGTGAAGAATCTGAAGAAGAAGAAGAAGATAACGAAGCCGAGAAAGAAGAAGAATCAAAAATTATTGCTCAACCTGATACCGACCCGGCTAGTGACAATGAGGCATCAGAAGATGAACTTGAGGCTGTTGAAGTTGAAATGAAGGTTGACGAAACGGAACTGGAAAGACAGAAGAAGGTAAGAGTTTTTTCGCCTTTTGATAGCAGATGTTCAAAAGTATGGAGTTTGAGTAAATATTTGATAATTCTTTTTTATTGTTTCAGAAAAAGGGAATGAAGGTGAAAGCGGGGGAGTTGGTTAAGGAGAATCCTTGGGAGAAGAATCGTATAGAGAAGCAGGAATACCGATTGCGGGAAAAGATGATGAAGAAAAAACACAGAAATTTGTACAAGAGTATGATGCAAGGAAAAGAAGATAGAGCAAAGGAGATTTGGTTGCTAAGGAAGAAACGACGTATTCACGACGCTAACGAGAAAGACAAACGCAAAGAGATGCGAAAAAATGAAAAAACTAAACTTGCTGTATGAATTTGTCGAAAGGATTTATAGGTCTATTTTCTAAGAACACAGAGACTATGAGTCACATAACGGAATGCAATCGTATTCGATGTCGATGATCATTACACATACTTTATTTTATACTCTCACGTCCGCTCTGACTATATTCAGTAACATCATGTATTTAGGTATGTGTGATGTTATGTAATAGATGGAATAAAAATCATCCTAATTACAAGACAATTTCTAATTTGTTACTTTGTCGAATAAACGAATAATTACTTTACTATTCGTCCTTCATTGAATAATTATGATGTTATTACGAGGCAGATGTGGGCAGAGTACAGTCGAAATTTATTTCTAAAATTTTATGAAAAATATAAGAGTATAGTTTTAAATATTATATAGATTCCTATGTAACTGGAAAAAGTGCAGTAAAACGTAGGTAATTCTAAGTCCAAGTTTGATTAGCAATCTGGAATTTAGAATGTTGTATTGCCATACATAGTTTGAAATGATGGTTCAACTATTATGACAAAGTGTTTTTTCCCGCACATTGGGAAATACTCGCCACTGGACTTTGTCCATGTCGTAATTCGTGGGCGTATTTTGTTTAGTTATTTTTTTTCTGAAATGTAATATCGCCTGTTGAAATTTTATTCTACAGGAAAAAAGTTCGACAAACTCCGGTTATCCATTGAAATTGCTTTCAAAAGATTTTCGAAATTCAAAAACTTTATGGAGTATGTTATTAGAAAATTTCTTTTTGCATAAAATTTTCAAAGGATTTGAAACAAAAATGTAAGAAAAAAAAAAGATAAATAAAAAAATCAATTTTCGAAATTTTTCAGACTTCGACCGAAAATGCTTAGACACTTTCTCGTACGAACAATTAAAATTATTTTATATTATTTGTAAATCGTGTGATCAGGGATGTTTTAATTTAAATAAAAATAGTTTTGACCATTTTTTTCAAAGCAAAAAAATAAATTAAAAGAATTTCAAAACATGTTCGGACAAACTCTGCCAAATCTATGAAAGAATTATTTATTTATTTATTTTTTCTTCAAATCTTGACGCGAAATTATGAAAACGTTAGCAAAATTTTCTACAAAAAATTTGTAACAATTATACTTGTGAAGGTTTTTCTAATTTCGCAAATTATTTGAATGATAGATATGATCATTTATACAAATGATAAAAGTTTGTCAAACTTTTTCAGACTCATATGACAAATTTAAAAAGTATAATAATCAGACATATACACATTTTCATCAGGATGCAGCTGGGTTTATCGGGAAGAAATCATAATCCACAGCACGCCGGCATCTATCTATTAGCAATATCTGTCATACCTTATACCTTTTTTTTTTCTATGTATCAAAATGGTTACAGTTAGGTATAATCAAATGCTGCAGAGCTGGCTCACCGGCTCTTTACGTATTTGTAATTCTCGAGGTAAGTATCCCGTCCTCCCACCGGAAACCCACGCTCTTAAGTCGTACGACCCCGGGCCTCAGGCTCCTCTCCCCCGCTCTTGCGCTTTTGCTTTTGCTTTTGCTCCCAGTATTTCCCCCGAAGGACTTCGAAGGCCAGAAAACCCACGCCTCTTGGCCCACGCGTTTATAGCTATGACCGTAAAACACTTTGGCACTTTATTATCGCGCCTACAGGGTGGTACGGGTCGATAAAGTTTTCGAAAATTGTCTCGTTTTTCACGGTTTTAAACCCATCACCCTAATATACTGCCTGTACAGACGCAAAAGAAACACTCGAAGCATATTTTATTCGTTCGCTTTCGAAAAGCGGATTTCCTGGAGACTTGAAACACAAATTTGTTAGCATAATGAGCAGAGAGAGAAAGAGCGAGATAATAATGATTATAGGTTTATAAAATTCAGCAATTTTAAGTGAAAATTGGGTACAGCCTATTTACATGATAATCATATTGATATTTAATGGAAATTTCATGGCTATTATAATTTTTTTTTTTTATTCAGATTCGTTGTAAGTCGATATTTTATTGATCTGCATCCGATTGTTGGCCGCAGGCGCTCGATTCAGAAAATACCGAATAAAATTTTTTATTTTGCTAACTGTTGAGCCGGGATATAGTTCTCTCAGGGTTGCCGATACGCTTACTTGGTAGATGGATATTTCGGGACTAAATGGCGAGAAATAAAATTCACAAGTGAAAAAAATAATAAAATATAAGAGATCCGCGAACGAGTATGCTAATTTTATGATACGATAGCTCCGAAGGTTTCATTGGCAAATATAAGGAGTAACTGATCGAAACGTATAAAATATTTGACAAGAACAAAGAAATTGATCAAATAAATGAAAAAAACATCGGTAAAAGTTAAACGTTTGCAATATTCTCAGACAAAATTACCGGTAACAATTAAATGCTTCGTAAATTTCGTATCGTCATAAGACACTCGAAGCTCCCCCAAACCGGTAGCGCATCCGGTCAATCAAAATTCGTGTCTTTGCTGCCTTGAGCAGAGATTGTTAACTTGAAGATCATCGCTTATAGCCTGCAGCAGGAAATGAGTGTCGGTATATTTTTAGCGAAAATTGCATCCTGAATAATGAAATAAGAGAAAAACGTAGGGTATAACAGTCTACGAACTAAGATTGTATGACATCATTACCTGCTGCACAAGTCCGCGGTATAAAATCGTAAAATCACGGGGAATCAATGACGTAATAATAAAAAGATCGCTCGATAGAATTCAAAAAGAGAGAATCAAGTTACTCTATAATCGAAAATATTGATAGACGTTTGCGAATAAATCGATACTAATAAATTATTAAAGTTTATTGCAGGATATGATGACGAATGCGAGAACTTTGCATAATGAAGGAAGAGAGATTTCCAAAAGTTGAAATAATTAATCCAAATAATTCGTGAATTATTTTCAAACTCCAAGGAATTATTGAGCATGGATTTCTAGCATAGGGATCCAGTTTATTGAAGTGGCTATTTACAGTGGTGACCAGATCAACTGTTGGCAAAGGCGCGGCGGTGCCATGCCAGAGAGAATACAAGCTATACGTGCAGGATGGGAGTAGGTATAATATAAAGTTGTAAAGGTGAGAGGGATTCAGCGTATAGGTACGTATATAGGCATATATTGGTTGTATAGATATACCCACAGACACATAGTCCGTATAGAGTAGGTATATAGAAGCTAAAACATAAAGAAAGATGATTGGTTACGTCATCATGGCTATTTCTGTTCCCACCGCATCTTCAGTCCGTATATCCTTAATCCGGTCGACCTTAGTAGCGCCGCGCTTACACGCTCGCTAATTACGGGATAATTGATACCATTAATAATCGAACGATTTTACCGCGTCATTGCATGTAATACACTATAGTCATAAGTAGCGTAAAGTTTAGGATATAGATGATGTGGATTGATGGGATAGAAAAAAAAAATGCCACATCGTATTGAGAGCGCATCTCTTATAATTGTTCTGTACAGAATTACATATAACTAGTTAAATGAAATAATTATGTAATAAAATTGTTGATATGATGAACATGCATTATTATAGCGAACTGTCGTATCCTTCATTAGATTACCTATAAGATCACGAGCAATCAATCGTTGCATTATTATTCCTCCTTGCTTACGTGGGAATTAAAATCATGAAAATAGCATTTGCACTAATTAGCGGCCCGATCTCCCCTGATATCATCACACTCGACTTTCTGTTACACTTGAATGCACTTCAATCAAAATTCGAAAAACTCTGTTGGCTGAAAGGTAGTCTATATTATAAGAACTTGTATAGCAGAAAGAAAACGAAGAGAGACTCTATGAAATGTGATGCATATACATAAGATATGATAAGAAAATGATTACAAATGATTACAAATTACACATGACGTTGACAATAAGAAATATTGTATTGATGCTGTAGCAATAAATACCCAGATATACCTATCAATAATGACTTCGTTATTTTCCATTCTCCCCTTCCTAAGACTCTGCATTTCAGATGTTAAGTAAGGTATAAGCGAATTTTATAATTTTAAGAAAGTACGATCGATTAGGATTGGGCTAATTTCGAAAATCCAGAATAACTTAAACATATAGAGACTCGCATAGAAACATAAATTTCTTATTTTATAAGCGAATGAGACATGCAGAGAGAGAGAGAGAGAGAGAGAGAGAGAGTCACATCTATACAAATGCATGCTTGCTTAGACATAGAGTCAGGGGGTTTTCCCGCCAAAAATTTCAGCACACCTCCTCGGGTCAGATGTTCTCCGGATACCAGGAGCAATTTTTCGACTTAAAATTCCAGAAATTTCTTATTTTATAAGCGAATGAGACATGCACAGAGAGAGAGCGAGAGACACATCTATACGAATGCATGCTTGCTTAGACATAGAGTCAGGGGGTTTTCCCGCCAAAAATTTCAGCACACCTCCTCGGGTCAGATGTTCTCCTGATACCAGGAGCAATTTTTCTACTCAAAATTTCCGAAATTTCTTATTTTATAAGCGAATGAGACATGCATTGAGAAAGAGAGAGCGAGAGACACATCTATACGAATGCATGCTTGCTTAGACATAGAGTCAGGGGGTTTTCCCGCCAAAAATTTCAGCACACCTCCTCGGGTCAGATGTTCTCCTGATACCAGGAGCAATTTTTCGACTTAAAATTTCAGAAATTTCTTATTTTATAAGCGAATGAGACATGCCGAGAGAGAGAGAGCGAGAGAGAGAGAGAGTCACATCTATACGAATGCATGCTTGCTTAGACATAGAGTCAGGGGGTTTTCCCGCCAAAAATTTCAGCACACCTCCTCGGGTCAGATGTTCTCCGGATACCAGGAGCAATTTTTCGACTTAAAATTCCAGAAATTTCTTATTTTATAAGCGAATGAGACATGCACAGAGAGAGAGCGAGAGACACATCTATACGAATGCATGCTTGCTTAGACATAGAGTCAGGGGGTTTTCCCGCCAAAAATTTCAGCACACCTCCTCGGGTCAGATGTTCTCCTGATACCAGGAGCAATTTTTCTACTCAAAATTTCCGAAATTTCTTATTTTATAAGCGAATGAGACATGCATTGAGAAAGAGAGAGCGAGAGACACATCTATACGAATGCATGCTTGCTTAGACATAGAGTCAGGGGGTTTTCCCGCCAAAAATTTCAGCACACCTCCTCGGGTCAGATGTTCTCCTGATACCAGGAGCAATTTTTCGTCTCAAAATTTCAGAAATTTCTTATTTTATAAGCGAATGAGACATGCCGAGAGAGAGAGAGCGAGAGAGAGAGAGAGTCACATCTATACGAATGCATGCTTGCTTAGACATAGAGTCAGGGGGTTTTCCCGCCAAAAATTTCAGCACACCTCCTCGGGTCAGATGTTCTCCGGATACCAGGAGCAATTTTTCGACTTAAAATTCCAGAAATTTCTTATTTTATAAGCGAATGAGACATGCACAGAGAGAGAGCGAGAGACACATCTATACGAATGCATGCTTGCTTAGACATAGAGTCAGGGGGTTTTCCCGCCAAAAATTTCAGCACACCTCCTCGGGTCAGATGTTCTCCTGATACCAGGAGCAATTTTTCTACTCAAAATTTCCGAAATTTCTTATTTTATAAGCGAATGAGACATGCATTGAGAAAGAGAGAGCGAGAGACACATCTATACGAATGCATGCTTGCTTAGACATAGAGTCAGGGGGTTTTCCCGCCAAAAATTTCAGCACACCTCCTCGGGTCAGATGTTCTCCTGATACCAGGAGCAATTTTTCGACTTAAAATTTCAGAAATTTCTTATTTTATAAGCGAATGAGACATGCCGAGAGAGAGAGAGCGAGAGAGAGAGAGAGAGTCACATCTATACGAATGCATGCTTGCTTAGACATAGAGTCAGGGGGTTTTCCCGCCAAAAATTTCAGCACACCTCCTCGGGTCAGATGTTCTCCGGATACCAGGAGCAATTTTTCGACTTAAAATTCCAGAAATTTCTTATTTTATAAGCGAATGAGACATGCACAGAGAGAGAGCGAGAGACACATCTATACGAATGCATGCTTGCTTAGACATAGAGTCAGGGGGTTTTCCCGCCAAAAATTTCAGCACACCTCCTCGGGTCAGATGTTCTCCTGATACCAGGAGCAATTTTTCTACTCAAAATTTCCGAAATTTCTTATTTTATAAGCGAATGAGACATGCATTGAGAAAGAGAGAGCGAGAGACACATCTATACGAATGCATGCTTGCTTAGACATAGAGTCAGGGGGTTTTCCCGCCAAAAATTTCAGCACACCTCCTCGGGTCAGATGTTCTCCTGATACCAGGAGCAATTTTTCGACTTAAAATTTCAGAAATTTCTTATTTTATAAGCGAATGAGACATGCCGAGAGAGAGAGAGCGAGAGAGAGAGAGAGTCACATCTATACGAATGCATGCTTGCTTAGACATAGAGTCAGGGGGTTTTCCCGCCAAAAATTTCAGCACACCTCCTCGGGTCAGATGTTCTCCTGATACCAGGAGCAATTTTTCGACTTAAAATTCCAGAAATTCTATATATCGTAAGCGAATGAGACATGCACAGAGAGAGAGCGAGAGACACATCTATACGAATGCATGCTTGCTTAGACATAGAGTCAGGGGGTTTTCCCGCCAAAAATTTCAGCACACCTCCTCGGGTCAGATGTTCTCCTGATACCAGGAGTAATTTTTCGACTAAAAATTCCAGAAATTCTATATATCGTAAGCGAATGAGACATGCACAGAGAGAGAGCGAGAGACACATCTATACGAATGCATGCTTGCTTAGACATAGAGTCAGGGGGTTTTCCCGCCAAAAATTTCAGCACACCTCCTCGGGTCAGATGTTCTCCTGATACCAGGAGCAATTTTTCGACTAAAAATTCCAGAAATTCTATATATCGTAAGCGAATGAGACATGCACAGAGAGAGAGCGAGAGACACATGCTTGCTTAGACATAGAGTCAGGGGGTTTTCCCGCCAAAAATTTCAGCACACCTCCTCGGGTCAGATGTTCTCCTGATACCAGGAGCAATTTTTCGACTTAAAATTTCAAAGGACTGGGCGTGTTAGGAAAGTACGGTCAATTAGGACTGGGAAAAATTTGCAAAAAGACAACTAATAATTATTTTCTCAAAAATAAATATGTACCCATTGCATTTGATCGAATCTCTTTATTTGCTTTTTGAGATACAGATCATCTTAATATAAAAATAATAATTGTATTACATACTACTAATAATACGCTACAATGCAACTATTTTGAAAATTTATATGAAATATCAGCATTGTATATGTATATGCACTTAAATAGAAATCATTATCATTATTATTTGTATTATGTGAAAATAATAAAATCAAAATCTACAAATTAAATTCAAATTATAAATTCAAAATTATATAAGAATAATCGATGTGCAATAACAATGCCATTGAAACAACGTGAATTAATATTTTTCGTAATTTTCAGCTTGTTTCAGGTTAGGATTGAGTGGCCGGACTGCGAACAGATGCTGTGCATCTCTGCAGAATACAGTATTATATTGGACTGTTACTATGTAATCTGGTTTGAATAAATAAATGAATACATAAAGAAATATCAGTTCGGAGTATTCATTAACACAACCCCCATGCGAACTCTTTGACGCCACGGGAGCCACTGAGTGCACTGACCCTGCTACAGCAGGTGCAGTTGATCAAGTTCAAGGTCGCTGTGCTCCCCACCAACGGAGTCTAAAATGGTATCGCCATCTCGCGGTCGAAGGGACAAACCACTTTGGCCCGTAATATCGGTATATGGCATGACTGCCGGTAAGAGTAGTACATACATCATCCAAAGTCTGCTTCGTAGATAGAGCAGGGAGCATTAAACAAAAGTCAAAAATGTGTTGTGCTGCGTTATAATTCTCTGACGTCAGACGTGGTGTTTCACGCTGCAACGCTGATGAACGACTGGCAGCTAATATACTCTGAAACCCCGGTTCCCCCACTCTTGACTAACGTTTGTCTATAGGAAACTGAACGGAGGGTCAGTGGCCCTCAAAGAGGCGTCAGAGTTTACATGAGGGTTACGTTTACGACATTTAATATGATTACCGCGAACTCACCCGGGTGAGTTCGGAAAGTTTTCCATTTCAGAAATTCCTTATTTCGTAAGCGAATGAGACATGCATAGAGACACATCTATACGAATGTATGCTTGCCTAGACATACACTCAGGGGGTTTTGGGTAAAAATCACGGAATTTTGGGTAAAAATCTACTTTAGTGACCCGTACCATCTCACCAGTGTGAGTTGCACATCCGCCGTTATAGACACTTTTGAAGATCGTTTAATTCTGCGTGAATGACGACCAAGAACAATGTGATAGCTTAAAATGCCGCTGAGTTATAGAGTTTTGAAAAAAAAAAATTTATTTACGTGTATTTTAGATGGAAAATCTTTTCACGCTCTGGGAAAGTACTTGATATTAATATTAAGGGCTATCACTTTCAGGGAATTTTTTTTTTCGACATGTCCAACAAGATTTCAGCTCTATATGGTATATTTGATCTGAGTTTGTCTTTGAACTCGACGGCCTTAAAACGCCCACGCCTTATAATCTCTGCATCAGCAGCAGCAGCAGCAGCAGTCCTAATTATTTATCGTATTTGTCATCAAGCAAACTCTCACACGTGGGTAGAATCCGATTTGAGAACAGGGACGTTTTATTTTTGATCCAAAAAAAAAAGTAAAAAATTCGCGAAGTTAACACGTTGTACGTTATTCGCAATGGATTTCGTGCGTGTGTACATTACAGCGGCGATAGAGGCCACGGGAAATAGTTAATCACAATATTAAGTACACCTGGGAGTAGGCATCTATAATATACCCCGAGTCATTTCATCCGCCCATGTAATATGTACACGTATCATGATTACCGCGGCGAGGAACGATGGCTAGGAAAAATTACGAACAGAGCAAACTGTCCTATTTACAAGTTAAGTTGATGCATTGGAAAGTGTACCGCCTAGACTTCCATAATCAGCGTTGGCGACGTACCTCAATGAGATACTGTCCTTCAGTCATTATTTTCTGTATAATAAATAAAAGAAGAAGAAATTTTGTAACACCTATCATATAGTCTTCAATCGATCGATTTCTTTTCGCTCAAGAAATCATGGGACAGACGTAGTTTCTTTATTTTACAACTTTCGGAATCACGATGTGACAAGTAAGATATGAATTTTGGAAGTTTGCTTTATGACGATTCTGGGTCCAGTTTAACTGATTGAATGAAAATCTGACGCGATATTGTATGGAAATTGGGATAAGTTTAGGCGAGAAGTATGTACTCAAAATTTAATACAAGACTCTGGAGAGATTAAAGCACAAAAGTTTCCAGGAATCATGTATTCGAGGTATTCCTGTCCGAGTGAAGTAACTATCGCTCATTACGTAACGATCTGTGTAAACCGAATCCGCGAATCCTTTAGTAGCGCGGTGTTACGTCGATATAAGTATTACGTGCTTCGAAACGAGTATTATCTGCATTCAAAGACAAGCATTCAATATTGTCGTCAAACTCGGAATATTATAAGCTTGAATAATTAACAGCAACTGTGCAGTAGAAATACACGAGTAATTCGCTCTGACGATTCCGCACAACTCTTCCTCGTTGTGGCTTTGCATTCAGATTCGAGAAATAGCTCTTCTATGGAATATTCTTACGTGATTATCAGAGCGTTTGTAAATTTATTCATCGCTCTTCGGGTGTGGATTTAACCTTATACGAAGCTAATATGCTATTGAAAAAATAACGAACAAATAAACATCATCACATTGCGATTGGTAATCGAGCAAAGGAAGACATTAAGGGACTGTTTCCACTATACGTTTAATTGTCAGTCATTAGAAACAAGAAATTATGATACTCATCCGTGCTAATAAATTTTTTTAATTAGTGATACTTTGCTGGAGGGATCCGAAGTCCTTGGAACCATAATTACGGCGGTCGATAGGGGCTTACGCTTTAAAAAAATTGTCGAAAGGACCAGAATCATCCTGCTACGTGGGCAGTACGAAGTAGGAACAGCCTACGACCCACGTCTCTGCAACCATATCTAGACGAACAAAATATCAAGGATTTTGAATTATGGTTCATATATAAGACTGACTCGGTGAAAGTCGTTGTTAATTTTTGTCATCCACATATAATTTAATTATAGATATCATAATTATCGAAAATTATTTACTTCCACAGAAGTTTCGCGAACAGATTTTTGGCGAAGTTGCCGCAGTAAAAGAATGAAAAATTAGCCAGTATATTATGTGCAAAATGAAAGCTCAGCATTCGACTCAAATTTATGCAGATTATTCGTATTTTTAACGAATGACTCAATTCGCCTAATCATACAATGGATAATAATGATCAGGTTCAATGCTGTGGTGAATGTAGGCTCTGTATACTTCCGCTCGGATTTCTATAATTTATCGTACTAAATTATTTTCAAACAAACTGAGGGGCTGTTGATGTTCTCCTGAATCACTGTTTCAGAGCTGAAAGCTTCGGCTCCAGCGGTGGTTGGATTATTAGTAAACATCAAAGAGGGTAGGTGCAGAGCTGTCTCAAGTTGCACCGGCATGGCACGCGTTCAAGTAATCCGCACTGCAGAAGAAACAGAACAAAAAATAAAAAAACCGAAAAGGAAACTGGTTCATATTCTGTCGTGTATGCTGCAGTTTCAACAAATCGAATAATGCCATGGGGACGAAAAGTTGAAAACTTTTTTCAACCGCTGAACGCTTTACTTAATCATCTAACTGTCGATTATTATATAGTGACGTACGAGCAAATCGCGTGTCTGTTAAAATGCGTAGGTGACGCGGATACTGATGTGTGCCGTATAAGGTGGCTGCAAAAATTTCGATTCGGCAGGCAGTTCGTTCCTCTTTGTGCTGGTTCGGCAATATACATAGGCGAATCGGTGTTGCACATTATTTCGCAACGTATTTGCAGGTCCTTCAAAATACATATCATTATGTACATACACAGGTATCCACTGGTATATAAGTTCAATAAAAAAATATCGCTTACGTATACACTGCATCTATCTATAGGTAGACTTTTTACCAAAATCGTATACCGACGCGACTAGGCCAATATTGCGAATAATCAGTGAACCAGTCTCCTGGTTCGGTACTGAGCCAGTGTCTCAAGTTCCCTGAAAAATATGTGTCGAAAGCCAAACACGAGAAGGGCGCAATCTCGCACAGGGATTACACCCTTCCGGCTTCTAGCCGTCGAACTCTAATAGTACTGGCAGATTTTACACGGTTCAATGCTGGCCCAGCGCTCAACACCGACGCTCGGCTGTTCGGGCTGTGCCAGTACTGGGTCGTATTACCAATATCGGTAGACTCTACCTGGGTATAATACCTATGAGTATATATTAGCAGTCATTATACCGCGGGATAACTATAGACATTTTCAAGCCGCACTGTATTCCACGATTTTTATAATAGATCATGTACCGCATTACCTGCAATATTAAGTGCTGAAATAAATCGGTGAAAAAGAAAATCAAACAACTCTTTTATATTGAAAGATGGGTCTTATAGGTTGAGGAGCAAAAATATCTACCTTCCATTAAGAATACCATACCGCATGCATCGTCTTTCAGGTCTCAATCGTGATCTCTCTGATTCTGAGAATAATTGCGCAAGAGCAAAGAAGTACCATCATTCGGCCGTGAGGAAAAAAAATTTGTTCGTTTGCTTTTAATTTTTTTCTTTTTTTTTTTTCGCCACACACAGGAGTTCAAGCGAACTTTGTAACACGCGATGATTCAATATAATCGTCTCTTCTTGTCCTGCAGATTACAGGTAGGTTTACCAATCGTTACGCTCACTTCAAGATGCATTATCATGGCCACCAAGCATATACCGCAAAAGGTCAGTGACAAAGTTGTTTTCTAGGGAAGTAGATATTCCTGTTAATTCGAGAATATATTTACCAGATTAAAAGCAACTGGAATATGATAATCAATGAGAACTTGAAACACGCGCGAGCGTAATCGTCTGACCTTATACCGGTGAATCGTTGAATCGGTGATATCAACGCTTTACAAACCCGCATAGAACGACTCCACAAGCATCGTTCGAGGCCTCAACAAATTTTCGAGATTCGCAACAGAAAGGACGAGCGCGCGGACACGGGCGTTGTAGTAGTTATTTAACGGATGAGAAAACAATTTAGTCATCGGTAAAGAATTATTTCTCAATTCAAGGTCGTGATTAATCATAATAATGGTACAATGCTGCAGTACAACTTATGGCATTCATACGTGTGTATATTCAAAATCCCAATTGCTGCAGAGTCTTCAAAAATAAAATTCTACAATTCCCATTGTCCGTCGAATCCATGTGAATATAATATTTTCACACGCACGAAGGAGATAAATGAAAGAAAATTTTGAGACGATATTTAGGCAGTGAAAAAAATAATTTTTACGGATAAGAAATATCGACTGCTGATGCGATATATTCTGACAAATTTTCAGTGAAGCAAGTTTTTTAGTTTTTTTTCTTCTTCTCGTTTTCATAAAAATTTAATTGACATTTGGGAATTTTTTTTCTCCAAACTTAATATCATCTGACGATAGTTATGTGCGCGTTGCATATACTCGTAAGGTCGCTGATGCTAATTCAAATTGAAATCTCCTGCACAAGCAGCGTTGCGTAAGCTAAGACGGTTGATTTTATAAATTGAGCCTTGACCAGACGATGTAATTACCTATAGGACTAAGTATAATTATTGCCAAATAGCTATCTGTGATCGAGATTTCATTTCGCCTGTTTATTTGAAAAAATGAACAAGCTGATGTCACTTGCATAAGTATAATAAGATATAAGAAATTATACCGTTACATTTTTATCACCGTTGAAGTAGAGAGAGAGAGACAATAAATTTCGAATAATAACGATATACGATCCACGGAGAAAATGATCAACGAATTTTAATTGGCAATTTTTTTTTCTTGTCTTCCTCAAGTTATTGTTATATGCAGAACAGAGATACTGATTACCGTTTTGCTGTGTATGTATTATAATTGAGTTACGTAACTGAAAATGGGAAAATAAATCTTCTCAAGGTTCATAAACCTGTTGGAACAGTATCATAATCAAACTACATTATTAAAATTTTTTCTTCCTTTTATACGGCCATCTCGATCATTGTCAACGTTAATTCGTAAATACAGGGATACAGAATTGCACTGGACATTCATATATACGTATTAAGACATCGACAAAGTTAAATTGAATGTTATATATTAATTCGCACACGAATATGCGAAATATCTGCATTATTAATTATTATTTGCTTTTTGCGATGAAGAATCGGGCAATTTCTGATCGGTATATATAATTATAAAATTTCACGATAATCCCACGACAGAGATGATCTTTCGTGAGCATAAAAAATTTTGTCGAGATTTCTTTCCGATTTTTCCGAATTTTTTTGTCCCACGATAGTTTTTCGAAAATCGTTTTCTCGTGGAATTTTAAGTCGTGATCGGTAAAACTTGGAGTCTACGAATATTCAAGAGTCTATAGGATCTCCCGTTGGACGTTCGGAGTAGAGAACACAGGATTCAGAACTCAGAAGCAACGCGGGGCCTCCCTGAGAAATTGTAGGTACACGGCAAGTCCGTAGGTGTGATAGAGAGAGAGGTGAGGTGAAACGCTTCGTCCAATCGGAAACCAGGTAAGGCAATGACGTCGTCTTGTCTCTGGTGAAGGTTCTCCAAATGTTCCTTCGAGCAACAGTCCGTCCGCGGTCTTCCGACTGGACGAAGAGATCGTTTTCGTTAGTGATACGAAATACGATCAAAAACCAAAAATTGGCTGGATACTTTTAAGGATAAACGTGCAGGAAAGAGGCTGCGCTCAGCCATGGGAACGGGTAAGTTTTTCCCAATGACTAAACGTATAGGTGCAAACGATTCTCTTAGGCGCAATACGTTCAATTCATTTATTTCTTTGAAAGAGGTAAAGACAGGCCGTTCTTAACGACTCTTACGAACAGTATCAAGAATCCCCTCTTAAAAAAAAAGGGCCATAAGGTGGTCGAGGTCGTGTCTAGAAACGATCGAGGGCAGAGGGTTCTTTTTTCTATTCAGTTTCGTAATTTTGTGGGAAACGGAAACAGCTGCCGAGTGGAGTTCGGATCTTAAAGATCGAGACATAGATCGGTAGTTTTTTTTCTGGGTTAAAATTTTCAGTTTTGGTGGTCAGGCATCGATGTCACTTTCTTTTATAGCCCAAGTCTTGCGCCTAAGCGAATGTGTCCACTTGTACAAACACGAACAAACACACACAACACACACACAGATACAGATACATCAATTTAAAGCTACACGACCAACTCTTGACACAAAAAAATAGAAAGAAATAAAAAAAAAAAATCACCTGTTGATCAAAAGCTCGTAATTGAATCAATAGAAGTGCGGAGGTCATGGTGTGTCTTACGTGTAAGTGTATCAGTGTCTTCATAAAGAGTTATCCGAAATTTAATGTACAAAAAAAAAATCAAGATCAGAGAGATGGGCTATCAATCGAGGAGTAATAACACAGTGATGAAGATGCTTACGTCTTGGAATTAACAATCGATATACCAAACGGGAGATGTATAATGAGAGAAAGAAGAGAGGAAACGAAAACGTGAAAAGTAATAAAAACGAAGTCCTAAATAACGAACTAAACGAGAAGAAGAAGAAGAATTGAAAAGGGACTAAATATTGAATGGGAAAATATTGGGAAAAGGGAAATAGGAAAAAAGGACACATGTGTGTGGTGCGATTAGTGAGTGACCAGTTCGGTTGACGCTTGTCAAGGATACGCGGTCTTGTGTGACAGGAGAGAAAAGGAGAGAGAGAGAGAGAGAGAGATATTTCCTGATAGTGATTTTCTGGATATCGCAACGCAAAAAGAGGTAACACAAGAATTAATTTTTTTTCTTCTTTTCCTATGATCGTGATTGCTGCAGAAATGCATCTATCGTTATAGCATGTCGATGATGCGATGATTCGATTGTCCAATTAGAGTTATATTACGTGACTACTATATCTTAGCATCTCATTGTAAGTATATTAGCACCTTATACCTGCTAAACGGAATTAGCGATTTTATCCCACTGCCTATCTTTGTTTAATATTTGTTTAACGAAACTATTAGAGCTTTTCGAATCGCGGACAGAAATTCAGATCCATAATAATTTTGCCAAACATTGCAAACTTGGTATATGTCGACACCTATGCAAAATTTAGTATGAAAGTCCAGAAATTGATACGAATAAAAAAGACTGAAATATTTGGCGCGAAAGAAATTTATTGAGAAATGCTTAACACGAAGAAGGCGGGGCTGGCTGTGCATTAGAATTTGCAATTCTAATTATATTCTAACTTCATCAAAGACGTAGAGTTCTTTTTAACAAATTAAACAGGATCGTACAGAATGTAGTCGAATTTGCAATGAGAAAGAAAATTACAAATTGAAAAAAGAGAGAGAGAAATTGAAGATAGATTTAAGGCAATTATGTGTACTTGTATCGCAGCGACTCGTGATCCGGATAAAAAATGATAGATTCTAACTCAGGTGAAAACGAAGATAAAAAAAAAAAAATACCGATGCATTTCGAAATGTGATAATACGCGGGCTATTTTTTATTCAACGCTTCTTTAGTTTTCTACACGCATATCGTGAGCTACGCCTAGGTGTATATAGGTGTATGTATAGACATACGAAAAATTCGGCAAGGTCCCGATGACGTCACGGGTCCCCTTTCGAATAACATATATGTACGAAAAAAAAAAAAAAAAAAAACCCGTTCCGTATAGAGTCCGCGCTTCTCCGATTTGGCATTACTCAATCGCATACAGCTTTCAAATTATTGTACATAGGTATATATATTTACGAAGTCTAAATCGATATCGGTTCAAATTCACTATATACTATATATATATCTACATACGTACACCTACGTGCTCCGTTTAAGTTATGAACAAAAGCAACTTTCACGACTCGAATGCTATCAAAACAGGCTCAAAAACCATTAAGAAAAAAGAATAGTACCACTTGACTTGCGGTTGAGTGAATCGTTATCATCGGCGGGATGAAGGAATTCAAAAAATCGCTCGTCGGATATTAAAGACAATCTTCGCCTTTCCCCGCGATGCCGTTAACCGCGCGCTGCAGGCTCGCAATATAAGGCTTTCAATTTTATGAATTTGCATACATTCACGATTCTAGAAGCCCGGATTCGCGATCGGGTATTATATACGGTTCATACAAATTAATGAACGCAAATGATTTTATTTAAGCATATGCTGAAAGGTATACTTCATGCATCGAGTTATAATACACCGTTTCTATAGTATATATCCGTTTCTATAGTTTGTATAGGGTATTCAAAAGTTTAAATAAAAATTCTTGAACCTGTGTAACGGTGATATCGGGTACATAAATATAATATCGAAGATCGAAGTCTGTTTTGTTTCATCCTCGTTTTTGTCTTTTTCGGTTCTTGTTTTGGCGCAAAAGGACACCGAAACTGGGTCCCTCATTCGTTTTAACAAAAAATATATATTTCTCACGGAGGCTTGAGATAAATCTGTGAAGCTATATACATACAAACACGTACGGTATATATGCTGTATCCTTGATTTCTTAATATCCCCCCCTCGCAAAAGCAATAAATTCAACACGATTATTAACGTATATGAGCTTCTAAAAGGAAGCCTTCGTATATAAAGGGCGGCGAAGTAACGCCCATTTTTTTAACCATATGATGGGGCGATGAGCGGGCATTGATCAAAAATAATTTCGGAAAAAGAGGGACGATTTTATAACGCTCTGGAGCCTAAGCGCGGGGGCAAGCCATCGACACCTCCGTCGAAACCGCGCCGTCTTCTTCTTTCTTCCTCTTTTTTTTTTTTTTTCTCAACATATGCAAAAGCTGATTCGATATAGAATTTAATTGCTAGTTGCGGTGTCAGGATCCGAAGAGAAAGGAGAAATAATTAATAAATCAGAAGAAGAAGAAGAAAAAAATTAATAAACTAAAACAGAGAGAAGGTATATAATAAGAGAAGTGTAGTAAAAATCTGTGGGGGGATCTTCGGACCGAACACATTCGTCTATGTATTTCTTATAAATTATCCCGGAAAAGCAAGAATAATGCCCGTTATGGTGTACACCGGAGAGGATCGCGTCGCGTGAAGGTAGGCGCGGTCAGTCAGATCCCCACATCGCCGATTATAGGCATCCGCCGCTAGTTGGTATATAGGTATACGGTATACGGGTATACGTACAGCTTTGCTTTTCCTATAGCTGAGTACTCGAGGTAGAGTCTGCAGCTAAGCTCAAGCTCAAGCTCAAGCTCAGGCTCAGGCTCAAGCTCAAGCTCGCGAAAGAATCGCGTTGCAGAGTATAGTTTACGGACTGCAGCTCAGAGCGGGAGAGAGGATCGCATTTATTTATGAGAGAAAAAGAGAGAAAGAGAGAGTGTGCATACCTATACGTGTGTATGTATATGTGTATATTATACATACCTAGATGCAGTATATAAGATATGTATACCTACCTACACCGTAGGGGATATCTGCTGCAGCACGGCCGGGTTGGCGTAGATGCCATTACCTCGCCTCCTCCTTCAACAAGTTGAACGAGTCAAGGACCGATCTCAAGGAGGTCGCTTATTTTCAGTCGTACCTACAACCACCTACCTACCTACCTACCTTCCTCTGCCTCTTTGTTGCTGCAAAATCTCACTCTCCGCTGCAACCTGTGTGCATATCCCAGCGTAGAGTCTGCCAATACTGGTAATACGGTTTAGCGGTCCAGCCTCAACAGCCGAGCATCGACGTCGAGCGCCGGGGCAGCATTGGACAATGTCAAATCTTTCGGCGGTATTAATACGGGCAGTCCAGTCTTGTCACTAGCCGATGGGACTTTGTTGGGCTTTTATCGCAATAGATTTCAAGGGCTAAAACCGGAAGGGGGTATAGTACCTGTGAGGAAACTTGAGACACTGGCTCGGTACCGAACCCTGCTACCGCGGCTCATTGCTTATTCGCAATGTTGGCCCAGCTCTGGTTACCGGCCTCGACACGATCTCGTCATTCTGACTATTTACCGACATTGATCCAGTACTGGGATGAATTACTATGCGTAGGGATCGCAGTAATTCATCCCAGATTCGTTAAACTCTATAATCCGAGCAGTTGAACAATAAATCGTAAGGCTGCAAAACGGAAGCTGCGATCGCGTTTGAGTTATTTCATTAGATTTGTCCGATCTTAATTTTCAGAGGATAACTTTTCAGCGGGTATAGACCGTTTTTATCGGACTATTAAAACAGGAGGTCTGCAAAAGGGAAAATTGATTCAATTTTTGGGACCAATTATGTCATTCTATTTCTAGTAAAACCGTTGAAGTAACGGAAATTTTATACCGATCGAGTTTCGAGCTTCTGTTTGTCGTTAATTGGCTAAAAAAAACGAAAAAAAAAAGAATATGAGAAAAAAAAAATTTTTGTGGTCAGCTATGCGGCTATGGGGACCTTCGATGTCATTGAACCGTTTAAAAAAAAATTTCTAAACAACTCGGCGCGATAATTATATCTCGAAGAATGCATACCGTTAAATTCGTTAATTATCTAAAACGCTGAAAGTTCTCGTATCGGTTTCGTATCATGTACAGAGCCGGTAGATGACTGAATTCAAGCAAAAAATGACGTTAGACCGGTTCTCTCACTGTGGGAGCTTCTCAATTACCTTCGAACATTGGACACGACGATCTGTATATGGAAATATCATCGAGTATTATAAATTGAGAAGGACGTAGGATATGGAGAGTCGAAAGTGCGTCCCAATGGCCCCGAAAAATTGAAAAAATATTCAATCCCATTCAAGATGAAATTTTTTTAATTAAAAATCTTCCACATTTTTGATATACTGTCGAAATAATTATTGCATAACAATATCGATTAGAATTTAGAAATATATGCTGTTATAATTTTACTCACGATATGAGTCGAATTTTACTATATCTGTGGTAAAAAAAAATCTACAGTTCATATACCTCAAAGATGAATATTACGTAAAACGGTTCCAGGAATGATGGATTCAAGTTTATATTACCAAATTATACCCCGAGACGATAAACTACGGAGGTCGAAGTAATGAAATTTTCGATAAGAAGTAGACCCGCATGAAATTATATACCTACCTAATGTATACGTAACCGTGAAATTGAATAGTTTTCGCTTTTATTTTTTGCACCTTGTGGAGAATTCCGCAGGATCGGTCAATAATGTACAACGATTACAGAGTGTTCAGAGCGATCGAGGAACGTGTGAGTTCGTTATGCGTATTCCCCGGAATATATCCCGTATGGCTACATTATGGTAAACTTTATTATATCCCAGAATTATACCTCAGCCGTAGATATACCTCTACACCTATAAGTTATTCTATCTATGTATAGAAGATCGCGTTGGAACTAGCTGCGGAGAGTTCAATGCTTGCCGCGTGCGGACACGTCACGAGCAAGCTCAAGTCTCCTCAAGTCCCGAGCTAAATTCCTCTCAGCGTGTCGTGTAGGTATACGAATACCTCGTTGATGTTATAATAGTGTAGCTTTTCATTACCTTTCGGAATTTCTCTTTCTCGGATCTTTGAAATTTCAGGTATCATTTGTAATGAAAAATTTAGACAGCCTATATGCACATGGGGTCCCATAATTAAATGTCCAAAATGAAAGGTGTCCTAGAGGAGGTCGAACTGAGTAAATTGACCCGAAGAACATGGGCTCTCCGAAGTCGCGTTCGCGAGATATCACGAGTTAAAAAAAAGTAGTGCTTTGCGCCGCCGCGACGCGGCGCAAAGCGCTACTTTTTTTTAACTTGTGATATCTCGCGAACGCGACTTCGGAGAGCCCATGTTCTTCGGGTCAATTTACTCAGTTCGACCTCCTCTAGGACACCTTTCATTTTGGACATTTAGTTCTGAGACACCCTGTATCAAGAGACTCGGTAGAGTCTCGCGCCAAGTACATAAATATTTACCAAAAGAATCATCGAAGATTTTATGGAGTTATAATGGATTAGTTATTGGCACGGACAAAGCTCCGTGCAAAGCAGCGGATCAAATTAGTCAATTTATCTACAAACCAAAAAAAACCTACATCTATAATAATTCCAGCGAATAAAATATACTGTGAATTCATATTTTACGCTCAAATAAGACTGTAAGGCAATTTATATAAAAGTTGAATTTTTTCTCTGTCGCGTCTGTGGAGATGTAGCTAATATTTAGTTGGATCTTCCGAGCACGATAAAGTCGAAAATTAAAGGTGAGAATTAAGAACAAAAAAACAAAAAAACAGGAAAAATTTAAGTATCTACCTACCAGCATCTTTCGAGGGAAGTATTTATCACAGTGTCATTAGCATTTCGAGTCAAGCGTCTGATGTAAGATTATAACGTTGAAAATAATATTCTACATATGTGTTAAATTTTTTATCTGCAGGGTATGGATAGATACAGCGAAGCAAAGGTCAATGTATCTACGAGTCGAACTGGCCGGGCCAAGACGGTTAATGACTTCGTTATGGACTGATATAAAAATAGTCAACACCAAAAAGTCAAAGCCCGTTTTGGCTCGGTGAGATAAATCGTGTGAGTTGATTTTATCCGAAAGATATACAGCTGGATAGAATTTTTGGAAAAAAAAACCAAAAAAAAAAAATTCTTAGTTATATTTTCAAACGCGCTTGACGTGTAATTATACCTGTATAGGTATGTGCGGTAACGTTGAAAGACACGAGTTGTAAAATATTACGCTTTTATATATACCTATATATACCTATGTAACATATACCGTTAGGAGCAAAAGTTAATCTACGTTGAGAGGGTATATAGTTGATCGGTATACCAATTATAGGTATGTGCAGTACATTATACGTGTATATCTATTTTCAATCGTGCGGTATTACCGGTATACCTATACCTCCGCAAATAATAAGCTATTGTGTCATTAAACGATACTCGAACTACGCGATTACGTCCTTGAGAATCATGCCCGGAGATTTTTCCTCTTAGATATAAAAGGAAGTATGTTATACCTACGATATTATTGGGTACAGAGTTAGGATATAAAGGCAATCGTTTTTCCTTGACACGTTAAAGCGTATAAGTACATATAAGTAGCTGTAGCTGTATATACAAAAAAGATCTACTATTGTATTCGCGATGGTTGTTAAAGCGAACGGAATATATCGATTTATCCATTTTCAACGGACTGCAACTGCAACGTGACGTATTTAATATTTGCACAAGAATCAAGAAATATTAAAAGTCATATTGTGGGTTATTCTGATCGCATGCTGCAGTGTTAATCATTTCGCGTTACAGCACTGCTAATAATACCGCTATTGTGTAATGAGACAAGACATTGCTGCAGCCATAATCATAGATCCTTGAGAGACTTTACGGAGCTATAAGTCAATGCAGTTAATCATAGTAAATAATTGAATGTACGGTTAATAATAAAAGTCTACGTACTTTGTAACGGCCAGTAATTGTTGAGACTGAAAAAACCAGATTAACGTTTAAGGAGGCATTCGTGTGTTCGGGATGTAAGAATTGAACACATTTTCGGGGATTTTTTGGGCCTTTATTCTACGTATTGTCATCTACAAATCTTGACGTTAAAAACCCTCGCATCTTGTGTCATGTGGCCACCAGCATAGATTAAAGAGAGCTCTGTAAAAATGGCATAGGTTAACTGTCGACTCGATTCAGAAGTCAATCCTAGTCCAAACTGGATCCGGCTGCGTGAGCTTATTCAGTATTAATGTGCTACTAGCGTAAGCTAAAATTATCAAAAAATCTTCAATTCTGAATACATTTTCCGATTTCCAAAGTCTGTGTACCGAAAAATACAAAAATTGTGAATTTTTGTTAATTTTTTGCGGCTAAGCGAACGAATATTTTCAAGATATTTTAGTCCAAGCTTGAACTACGTGCGAGAACTGCACGTGGAAAAAAGGATAGATTGATCGGACTAATGGTTCGTTAGTTATTAAGTCAGCAGTTGAGCTATGCCATTTTTACAGAGTTTACTTTAATCTATGCTGGTGACCACACGATGTAAGATACGAGGGTTTTTACCATCGAGATTTTTAGGTGATATTACTTCGAATGAAGGCATAAAACAGGATACCTGTGTATTTTGTATCCCAGTCACCACAATCCCCGAAATGTGTTTAACTTTTAGGTGAAAAAACACCGGTATGATCTCAGATGCTCGTTAATCGGATGAGGTCTTAACTCCGTGTTCAAGTCATCTAAAATAATGACAAGAAAAAAAACAATAAAAGAACGTTCTAGCCAGCAGAACAGCTCGCTTACATTAGTGAATGATGTCATGCTATTGGGAATTAGAATGACGAAAGCTACTGCTGCATTAACAGCCTATCCATAGCTCGTATACATTGACTTTCAGTTTTTTCAACCGATTCATCAGAGTTATGAAGAAAAAAAAAATTAATAATAATTACTGAATGATGGAATTGAAAAAATGATGAATGCATTCACCGAAATAGATGCTCTATAACTGTAGTTAAATTCGAAACTAAATTTCACCCAATTATTTAAGGCAACGGTGATCGGTCCTGCACCGCACCGCGCCGAGTAATAAATCGTGCATTTATCGAGTGGCCGACATTCTAAACGTTGTGCAATTTAACCAGACTTTGCCATAGACGGGTGCACAGCGTGCGCAAAATCATACACGCATACATATATACGTCTACGATATACCTATAATCGCACACAATAGCATAGAATTGTTTTTTCGGTCACTGACCTCTGTGCTAACCGTAGCCCAGGACTCGCGTGGGCATACCTTATATATTTCATGTTTGAGATGTGCGGCGTCTCGTCATTTTTTTTTTTATAATGAACCGTTGGCTTTCGAATTTAGGAAACGGTCTAAAAGTCTCGAATTTTCGGTTATGGTCATCTTCGTGGGAAGTTGAACGTGTGGCAAAAATTAATTAACAGAAAAGTCAAGTCGCCCGATATCTGTATGGAGATTGCAGATCGGAGTAACTGCCGCAGTGTAGGCGCGCGAACGATCAGAAGAGGACCTTCGTTTCTCTCACATATTTGCAAAAGAAATTTTATTTCAGTAATCTATATTCTGACAAAGGAATATCCAGTTTTTTTTAACGCATATTTATGATAATTCAAGCTTTGGGAGAAGAAACGAGAGGAAAAAAAAATTGTTTCTTATGCTACGCGGGTGCGATGGATGACGAGGCTTTGGATCAACCCACGCCAGCGTATCGAAACTATACTTCGACTTCGAACTTTCACTCTACAATATTAAATTCAGCTTTGCTTCGTCCAGTAATTCTTGGGTCCCCTTTATTTCGTAGGCGTTAAGTTAGGTTCTTTGGCACGACGACTCTCAGGCTGTTTTACTTTGTTGATTCATGCCGGATGTTGCCTCAGTCCGTAAGCCTCTTCGTGTCTGTATTAACTTGCACGTTTCGACGTCTATCTCTCTCTCTCTCTCTCTCTCTCTCTCTCTCTCTCTTTCTCTCTATATTCTTCATTTATATACATACTACCTTTATTTGTGCGTGTACAGAACACCGAACAGTATATATATGCACAGAGATCGCCGGTTGAATACAGATCCATCGAAATACTTACACCCGAACGACTTCTGACTGCAGCAGAACGAGTATCGCACTGGCTGATAATAATTGTCAGTCAGTACCCGGCGCGTCTTTCCTTTGAAAAATACTTCGCAGAATATTATATCCCATTCGTTTATCAAAAGCTTATAGAATTATTATAAATTTTCATTCAATTTTTTAACGGATATAGGCATAGAAATCCCAGACTGCTCGCAGTATTCGGAAGAATGTTTAATTTCTTCGGCTCGTTGAAATAGTAGACCGGAAATTCGGGTCTGAACTAAATTTTGTAAGTGTGAAATTTCCGTTTGAATTTTATTCAAATAATTAAGAAATTTTTTAGCCACGATAATGAATACAGTTATTTTCACGCTTTTTGGACAACACATATTCCCATCTTCCGTCCAAGTCCGTCGTTTGATTTGGCCAAAATTCAATTCCGGGTTTGAACATTGTCCACAGGATATTTGTCTAGGAATTTTTTTTTTCAAATAGGTTTGATATATTTCGAAAATTATTCGACGAACGGACGATGTTTTAGGCTCAGACTTTGTCCTAGTACTCTTTCTTCGGATACTGAAGAAGAAACTCTTGAACAATAGAAAAACACCTGCGTCGAAGATCGGCACGTGTTGGGTTCAAACTTGACCTGGCCGTATCCGGGGAGCCGGGGTACGTCTAGTTCCTCGATATCAAATCGAGATGAATTTTTAGTGAATTTTAATCCTATAGAGAATGTAAAACGTTTCAAGTATCAGATTCATTCGCTGAACCGTGTCTAATGGATAATTGATTACAGGTAATCGATCAGTTTCTCGAAATGAAGGATCCCATTATTCTAAAGATAAAAAGTCGACGTGTGTCTCGAGCTGAATTTCGTCTCGGAATCGAATTGAAAAGGTTTTTAACTATCCATTTCTCTTCCGAAAGAATCGTGTAGGTTTTGGTTCGGAATATATGACTTGTTTAACGAATTAGTCACAACGAATTTAACCAACGCTCAGGTAAATTCTAACAAGCTTTAGAGACGTAACTTCCCGTACATGAATTTTTAATGAAAATAATAGCCTCTGCGGCTGCATATATATACAAGATTCAACCGGATAATGACCTCTCGCTGGCAAGTTATCTAAACTCACGAAGACTGAAGAATATTGGTAGCTGCGATATCCACCTTTTATTCATTTTCATTATAGACAGTATTCAATATACTCCCATATAAAAATAATGTATACCCTTTCTCAAAGCATATACTATCTAGTTTTGAAATTTTCTATGCGGTATTTAAATAGCAAATTTATCTTCGGTTTCTTACCGACTTGTCCAAACATCAAACGATATACGTATCCCATAGGGTGTGTCATTTTGGGACAACTTTTTTTTTTCAACTTACAAATGGGCTGTATACTTGCAGGAAGGAAAAATAAGAAGCCTGTTGAAATTTGAGATCTTAATATTGATATTAAGAGGTGTCTCATCGCGAATATCTATTTCCTATTTAAATAACACGGAAAATGTTCTAGTGGCACACTCCAATTTTTATATCTCGAGCACTAATCTACTCAGAATGATTCTGCATAGCTATTTTTGTTCGAAATTGAACGTTCTGCAAAAAAGGTCTCTTGGTATTTTCCGATAAATCTAGCTGTTTTCAAGTTGGTCGTTGGGTATCAATATTAATTAACCAATAACCAACTTGGAAATGGTTAGATTTATCAAAGAATACTTAGAGACCTTTTTTGTAGAGCGTTTAATTTCGAGCAAAAGTAGCTATGCAGAATCATTCTGAGTAGATTAGTACTCGAGATATACAAATTGGAGTGTGCCACTAGAACATTTCCCGTGTTAATTAAATGGGAAATAGAAATTCGCGATGAGGCACCTTTTAATATTAATATTAAGATCTCAAATTTTAACAGGCTTCTTATTTTACCTTTCTGCAAGTATAACAGTCTGGTTGTCAGTTGAAAAAAAAGAATTTGCCCCAAAATGACACCCTAGTATCCCCGTTATACAAGATTCCACAGAATTCTGCAATACCTACTGCAGATTTATGCCCGTGGCTTTTTTTGCAACATTTGAAAAACCGCATCGACTGTATGGGATTATTTTCGGATAGTAGTTTCCCAGGGTTCAACCACTCTTGAAGTCTAGTGTGAATTTTTCTCAAAAGTGACTCGAAGTCACATGAAGTCGCGTGAAAAGTCACGTGAACTCGTTTGAAGTCGCACATAGTCCCATGATGTATGCAAAGTAAACGGATTGACGTCACATGAAGTCATATGAATTAATTTTTAGTCATCACGCGAAGCGATCTGACTTCACGAAGTCTTCGCTGCAAGTATTGAAGTCAAACGTTACGCTCAATCGGCAGAGTAGTCATTCCTCAAGTTTCCTATTCAGATTAGAGTGAGAAAGAAAACGCGATAAGTCCGTTTTATAATTCCAGAACGATATATCCGAGTGTCATCCATATCCGCGGACAGTTTGCGTCTCTTTTCTCTTTCCTCTATGATATGTTCTCATTATAATTCTTCTAGCATCTCCCCAAAGTCTCGGTTGGCATAATCATAATCCCCTTAATAATAATTAACGGAGAATGACGGGAAGCAGGTATATAGATATACATATATGTAGGTATACATACATATACCTATACGTAGGTACGACTCGGATCCCCGTTTTATATCGCTTTGTCTGGCAAGGCGGTTGTCTTATAACGGTTCCTTGATTTAATTTATAAATTCCGGTTCGTGGTCTGAAGCAGCAGCAGCAACAGCAGTAGCAGCAGCAGCAGCAACGACGCGTTGCATAAGATCTAACTATCCATATATTTGCGTCATTGAGAAGGTTCTCTTCAAGTAACGCCCAACGATGGTCTGTTATTTGCATAAAACTGTGGTTTTGCTATAGGTTGCGAGTATGAGCCACGTAAGCAGCGGCACCGAGCCATAAAGAGTTGGATTCTACGGTGAAGGCGAAGCTGACTGGCGCCCTGGGCAAGAATATATAGCTAACCAAGCCAAAGCCAGGACCCGGACAGGATATGTCTACCACACTTTCACAAAGACTGACTAAATACCAGTTGTTAACTCACAACCTTCCATAAACGATGATCCGTGGTGGGCGACGTTCAAATTCGACATTGCTCTAATCGTAGAAGGACTTAACTCACACCCGTTAATTTATTGCACAAGATTTCTCGCTTAAACTATTCGAATAGCTAATTATGTGGGTTTAGATTGATTTCGTCGAAGCTATCATTTTTTTTCTTTACATCCATGATTATGAATTCCATTCGATTGCCAATTAGAAATATTCTGTATATTTCACGATTTTTCTGAAAACGCCTTTCAGATCGATTCTTTTACAATAATATAAATTCTATCGACAAATGCTTTTCGCCTGATTCGACAATTCGAAATAAGGATTGACGCAAGGCTGCGGAATATTCTCGTATGTTAATTGCGAGCATACTGAGTACGGTGTTTGTCACAGCCAAATAAAGCCTCTTCGTATTGGGTCAGAAATTTCTCCTCACCTTATCGTCCTTGAACCATAAGTAGGTATAGGCGTCTTTTCGTGTCACGATCTTTGAGTCCAGGCACCACATACAGCTTAGTCCTTCCATCTGTTTAATCTAGCTTATTTATACATACTTATATATTATATACATAAACGAGTTTAATTTTACCTAAGTAGACTTTATACTACTCGATTACAAGGAGTTTATTTCTATATAGCACATTTTTAGCACGTCATAGCCCGCTTCTGTGACTGTACGTATGTCACATACACGTACATGTCCCACCTTTGGCACGAAACTTACGAAATCGTTGACTAGATAACCGAGAAACGATCGGGTCTTGTTAGTGTAATTATGTTAGCTCATGTACCTACTATATGCGTATAGTATGGGGAACACCTACGTTTGATTACATAGCTGTGAGATGACTATATACATGTGTTTGCGGGCATCGTATATTCGATTCGTGAGTCACGCTCTTAAAATCATGATAAATTTAGCGGTGTAAGATCGGTGCTTCTTCTTTTTTTTTTTGGAAAGCTCTGTAGCGTCAGTAATTAAAAAATTAGTAGTTTTTTTCTTCAATTCTTTAAATTCAAAAGGTGAAATTGAAAGTTTTGTGACAGTTAGTTGGTCGAGGACACCTTGAATCCGGTATGAAATGGTAAAAGTTGAAGAGGAATATTTCGGCTGCAGAACTTGCGGCCCAGGCATTTTTTTCGACGAAAAATTATGGCACCACGATTTTACTGTGGTCATGGAGGTAGATGTCATCGAGACTTGTTATATTAATTGAATTTTTATTTTATTTTATCATTTCCCCAACTTTTTATCGACGTTTGTTTAACCAGATGCCATTTATATATTATAATATATATACCCACGTAACACTTTATCTGTATCTATGTAACCTGTACATATACATACATACACGCGTGGTACATACACACGTTGAGAAAAGAGTGAAAGGAAGAGGTAGGCTACCGGCGTGAGTAAGAACTCTCGAAGAGTAAAGAAATTTATATCTTACCAAGGCTTGTGGTCAATAATATACCGGGTCTTTTCATGGATGAGACCCATAGGGCGCCTTAATCCACGAGAAGACTCGATGCATTCGAAGACTCGAAATCACGAATTTAAATACCATGCCATCGCCGTTGATCATGAGCTCCATCGATAATTTCAGGCCATTTGATCACCTCAGTCATGTAATTTTACGATGGCTATTTGGTCTAACGTGACGTTGAATTATTTTCAATGGAAAGTTCGTTTGGAGTTGAAAATTGAAACACAAATTCTCGTTTTATTCGACACTGTTAGGAGGATGAAAATGTCAAAGAACAGCGTTCAAACCGGGTTCTAAAGCGTTGAAAAGAATTTATGATAAAAAGGAATTCCAAGCAATACGTATAATAAGTAGGTATGTGCACACATCCGACAGGAGCTATTAATATAAGTTAATGCTCTTTTTGCCGCGGTGGTGACGTGCCTTTTCATTTTTAGTGGAGCCTTTATAATATTCATTTTACCGTTTAACGAGTGAAACGATAGCTAAAGCTTTTGCTATGTGATTTAATCGAAGGTCGAATTAATTCTACATTAAGTAAAACCCCTTTATATCAAATTGAATTCGTGGTCTTTCGCATATATCATATAGTTTCTGTCAAGTAACAATTTTTTTCGTCTCTTTTTGGTATCAGAATCATTTTTTTTTTGTACCTATTATATAGCCCCACCAATTGAATGCAGCGCAAGGTCGATGGCTAATGCTAATGGTATAAAATATACGTGATTCCCGTTTACTTCTACTCAAAATTAGTTCTGTTATCTAGATTATTCATTATACTCAGAAATCGTCGACGACGAAAGCGAGATCGATTTTGGAGTTTTTTTTTTTCATCAGAAATCGTCTTCACTTAAAAACCTGCAGAACTCTAGTATAATTATGGAAGTGTGATGTGCATTCGTGATGAATGTGATCGCAGATACGACGAGTGTGTGTCGAAGGATGTTAATTAAGCTTAGGATCTTTCTCTCGAATCCGTTCTTTGCGAGTCAAAACTTTCGAGTATCTTTAAAGATCCTAAAACAACTTGGATATCTTCGAACCATGCTTGACTGATCGTGATGATTCTCGAGGTCCGCAGGTGCGGGCTTATACAGTCCAATATAATGCTTGTGTCTGTGAGGCGTAGCGCAGGAGGTGCACAGGTGCATCGTTCCTGCACACCCTCCGTTCCTCCGTTAACAATCATAATTATCATTATTATTTTTACCGGCTTCCTTCATGCGTCTTTGACTTGAAACGTGGATACGACATGTTCCGCGAAATAGTTACGCATCGGGGATTCCGGTGTCGGGAATTTTGGACATCTACATGAACATATCTAAGACGCAGAAACTTAAGAATACCATACAACAAACGCGGGTTTATTCAGCTAAAAATAATGTGGGAATAAAAACCATAAGAATTTACTGAAAATTGTTAGTCACAATGCGAGCCTTTGTCCTATGACGAATCAAGATTTTCACGGTACAGCAACCCTTCCGCTTCACCGGACAGAAGTCGTGGATCAAGTATCATTCAAGGAATTGATGTGAAAAATGAATGCAGAGGGATAAGTGAAAGAGAAACATTGGATGTGTAATAAATAAAAGTGAATGACAGGACGAAAAAATCTCGAAGAGAAGGATTTGAATCATGCTAAAAATGAAATAACAGTGATCATGTAATTTTAGTGAAGAAATTTGACTGTGTCTTCATATACACTGTACAACCATGACATATTTTACACACAGAAAGCATGAAGCACCTTCAAGCAATACATTATCGGTTGTCACATGATCATTATCATTATCATAATTTTTTTTCTTTTACAGCAAAGATGAAACATCTTTTGCCGTTGGTGGTATGGATAATATTTACCTCATACCCAGTAAGTATATCGTAAATGTGTGATTCGATTTTGGTGATCATATTTTATAATTTTATTTGAACATTTATCAATCGCTGATTATTTCAAACAGGCCGAATCATTGAATAGAGGAAGACCAGGCGCTAGAAGAGAAGTATTCTTTTTAAATTTAGAAGATGGATATTTTGGATGTCAAGTAAACGAGTCTACAGATGTATTACAGCTACTAGAGCTGTCGAAACTTTGCGATGGTCATACGGACTGTTTTCAAGGCACTGACGAGCAGCGAAATAAGCTCAAATGTACCGGTGAGTATTCGTGCCTGTAATTTTTGCACAGAAGTTCGCAAAAGCTATCCTTTTAATTTTACGAAAAAATTATCATCATCATTTTTTGTCTATCGTAGACGATTGTACGAAAGAAGATGGAACAAAATGTCAAAACGGAGTTTGTCTAGACTCTGTGTGTCATTGCAACGACGGCTTCGGGGGTTGCAACTGCCAAGTTCCAGGTATGTTTCAATAAATACCTGCTTATCACAAGAACAGCAAATTTTGCCTTGTCTACCTCCCAGCGCGGACACGTACAATTTGAAAATTAATTTTACTCGTTACAGATGAAAACGAGTGCAAATATCGTCCGTGTGATATTTTTGCTCATTGTACAAATACTCTTGGTAGTTTTCAATGCTCGTGCTTCCCTGGTTATCGGGGTGACGGATTTCAGTGCGAAGGTACGGTTATCTCAGAGATTTGTTCTATCCATATTATCAGTCTGTTCGATCAGCAGAGAATATAAATCCATTTGATAATGCCTCAAATTTTTATCCCTATAGACATAAATGAGTGTGACGATCCAGTCCTTGCCGCAAGATGTGTAGAGAATGCCGAGTGCTGTAATTTACCATCGAATTTCCTTTGTAAATGTAAACCTGGATATATCGGAGATGGTGAAGAACACTGCGAGGATTTGGACGAATGTACCATTCCTGGTGCTTGCGCGGAAGATGCTATTTGCCAAAATATTCCCGGAAATTATACTTGTTCGTGTAAGGATGGATACGCTGGAGATCCGTACGCTGTTGTGAGTCCCTTTTGAAAAATCTGAATATAAAGAATTATAATTTTCTTTTAAATTTATCATCTCAATTCGTTGTCGAAGATCTGTGCCTGTTCCAAACAATTAATGATACATATTTTTCACAGTGCACTGATATAAACGAATGCGAGAATGGAAGAGCTTGTGGCCGAGGAGCTCTATGTGTAAATTTACCCGGAACACACAGATGCGAATGTCCTCAAGGTTTCGAAGGTAATCCCGAAGATGGTTGTCTGGATGTTGACGAATGTGTGCGAAGCCCTTGCGGTCGATCAGCCCATTGCACAAATATGGATGGAAGCTTTCGTTGTTCTTGTCCCGAAGGGATGGACGGAGATCCGATGACAGGTTGTTACGGTAAGTGACGCTGATATTTTCCAATTTTGAGCTTCGACGAATAACATAAAATTACTCAAAACCTTGAAGATTTTATTTTCGTAAAACGCAGCGTTTACTTCGATAAAAACTGTTGTTCTTAGGTGTGTCTCCTGGTAAATACTAATTGCTGTTCCAAAGATTAATACAGTGCAGTAAAATCAAATAATTACCTTGTCGAATAATATTCATTAATGAATCCAAAAGTTTAACAGGACTTAATCTGCTGTCCTTAATGATTGATCAATAATTTTGTATTAAATGACTAACGGCTAACAGATGTAAACGAGTGTGATGATGCCAGCCGGTGTGGACCAAATTCGGAATGTGTAAACACCGAAGGCAGTTTCAAGTGTCAATGTCTCGCTGGATACCAAGAAGATTCATTTCACGGATGCATCGATACCAACGAATGTGCTCAGAGCGATGCTTGTGCTACTAATGCCAAGTGTATCAATGTGCCCGGATCGTTCAAGTGCATTTGTCCACAAGGCTTTATTGGTCACGGTCTCACATTGTGTGAAAGTCAGTTTTTTTTTGTTCTGTTTCAAATCAAATGTTTAATATTATTAAACCTTAGATCAGCAGTCACTAACCAATGTCTATTAACTATTAACAGATGTTAACGAATGTGAAAACAATCCATGCGGAGAGAATAGCGAATGTACTGATACAGTCGGCAGCTACGTTTGCAGTTGCAAACCAGATTACACCGGCGATCCGTTTAAAGGCTGCGTTGGTTAGCAGGAATTCACTAACAATTTGTCTAATAACAGTTTTCAGATTTATTGACTGACTATAATTACAATGAATCATTCTTCTTTCCAATACAGACATTGACGAATGTACAGCTTACGAAAAACCATGTGGCAGAAATGCTATTTGCAAAAATTTGAATCCCGGATATAACTGCATCTGCCCACCAGGATTCAGTGGTAATCCCAGCCCAGCAATTGCTTGCGATCAGGTAGGTTTATATGATCATTATCGTTTCCTTGTTCAGAAGGCTACAGCCTTGTATGAAGAGCATTATAAGCCCACGCACAATTCCAGGAATATTAATTTCTCCAATTTTTGCAGACTGACGTGGCGATTCTTTGCAAGTCAAATTTCGATTGTGTAAATAATGCCGAATGTATAGAGGAAACGTGTCTCTGCAAAGATGGATTTAAGGCGGTTGGTGCCAAGTGCGACGATGTAGACGAATGTGTTGCAAACCCTTGCGGGTCTGCTGCAGTTTGTACCAATGTTAAGGGCAGCTTTCACTGCGACTGTGATATCGGCTTTGTTGGTAGTCCACCGCATATCCCATGCAAGGGTAAGATGGAAAGCTTGAGATAATATATTCCTATTTTCATCATGAGCTAATTTAGTTCTTCCAGTATTTCACATCAAGATAGCTTGATTATAATTGCAACTATTGCTAGAAGCCAATTATCCTTATTCAACGTTTCGTGATACTTATCTTTTATGAAATAGCACCTTGTGACGAAGTTACTTGCGGAGAGCATGCATTTTGTAAGCCAGATGGACACGAAGCTTATTGCATTTGCGAGGAAGGCTGGACTTTCAATCCTAATGATATAGCAGCAGGATGTGTCGGTGAGCAACCACTCTATACGAAATAAAGCGTTAATTAGCTACAAATACGTCGAAACAGATCTGAAGTTATCAATTATTTTCCAAACTATAGATATAAATGAATGCGAGACCGTCAATGGCCCGTCCGGACGTTGTGGCACCAATGCAATTTGCACAAACACCCCTGGAGGATTTAACTGTCAATGTGAACCAGGATATTCTGGAAATGCTTACAAGCAGTGTATCGGTAGGTTTAATAATTCTCTAATGCAGTGTCATAATTTTAATTCTATACCGAGTGAAACTTATTGGCAATTTTTGTTAACACGCAGATATTGACGAATGCTCACGTCCTGGAGCATGCGGTCATGGTGCTAATTGTATAAACCACCAGGGTTCGTACTCCTGTTTGTGCCCAGATGAAACTGTACCAGATCCAGACCCACATATCAAATGTGTCGGTATCGTGACCTGCAATACAGATGGCGATTGTCCTGGAAATGCGATCTGCGATTCGCAAAAACGTTGCTTATGCCCTGAGCCAAATGTCGGAAATGATTGCAGGCGTAAGTTTTACACGTCAAAAATCGCCAGCGATATAACTGACAGTCCAAGTATCACAAATCAATTTCCATATCACAATATTTTACCCTGTTACAGATCCGTGCGAAGATTTATCCTGCGGTCCCAATGCTCATTGCATGTTATTGAAGGATATCGCTACTTGCATATGCGGCAATGGATACACCGGTAAACCAGGTGTGAAGGGAGGATGTAGCGACATAAATGAATGTGCAGTAAATCCTTGTCCACCTGGAGCTATTTGTTACAACGAGCCAGGTTCATTCTCTTGCCAGTGTCCTAGCGGTACAACGGGAGATCCATATAATGGAGGATGCCAGGAGTCTGAATTGCCTCATGTTTGTGGACCTAACACCCCATGTCCTTCGGGTGAACAGTGCATAAGAGACGAATTTATTGGAAGCAGTGTCTGCATTTGTCAGCGAGGATATACACGCGACACAGAGAGTGGAAAATGCAGAGATGTCAACGAATGTATGGAGACAAGAGACAAAACAGCATGCGGTGTTAATGCTATCTGTAAAAATCTACCTGGAAGCTACGAATGTCAGTGTCCACCAGGGTTCAATGGAAATCCGTTTTCCCTGTGCGAAGGTAAGGCTTTCGTTAATTCACTAATTATATTGTATGTATGTAAAAGCAAAATATCATCGGAGATTCACGCTCTAATGTAATGATGTCTAAGTCGAAATCACTGATTTACAGAATGCAACAGCATCGAATGTCAATGTCAGCCACCATACAAGATCGTGGATGGCAAATGCATGTTGGCTGGTTGTTCAAAGGGTGAAAGCTGTCCAAGCGGTGCAGAATGTATAACCATTTCTGGGGGCGTGAGTTATTGCGCTTGTCCTAAGGGTTTCAGAACAAGACCAGATAGCTCCTGCGAAGGTGGGTGTGATTTAATAATAATATGATTTTAAGAAAGAAACCGAGAAATTTATACCGACCAAATTAACTCTAATACCGAATAAACTAAGTTGCCCTGAAAATTACAGATATAAACGAATGCATCGAGGGACAACAGATGTGTGGATACGGTGCTGAATGTATTAATCTTCCTGGATCATATCAATGCATTTGCCCTCATGATTACGGCGGTGATCCATACAATGGTCTCTGTTCACCAGCTAAGAGAAGATGTACCAATGACAACGAATGTAAATCCAACGAGAAATGTGTGCAGCCTGGCGAATGTGTTTGCCCACCACCATTTTATACAGATATGGATGACGGGAATTTGTGCAAAAGTAGGTTTCAGTTGATGCAATATACGTAGTTTAACAATCCGCCGAAATTGTAACCATACAAGGAATCAGGATTTATTTTTATATAATATTCGACAGATCCTTGTAAACGATTTCCATGTGGAATCAATGCTAAGTGCACTCCAAGTGATCCTCCAAAGTGCATGTGCGAAGCTGGATACGAAGGTGACCCACAACACGGCTGTGCTGACATTAACGAATGTGCTCAAAATCCCTGTGGCCGAGGAGCTTATTGTCTTAATACCAACGGAGCCCATGTCTGCGAATGTCCGAGGGGTGCAGTTGGCGATCCTTACGGTGCCGGTTGTACTGATATTGGTGCACCAAAACTGTGTTCATCTAATGACGATTGTGAGAACTATTATGCTTGTGATCATGGTAGCTGCGTGAATCCCTGCGATACGTTGCCTTGCGGACCAAATGCTTACTGCGAACCAGACAAGCATGCTGCGTGGTGCCGATGCGTTGTGGGATTCACCGAAGGAAAGGATAACGAATGTGTTTCTCGTACGTATACACACATTGTTCATATCACTTGTTTAATATCACCTTTCCAACCGGCTTGATTATTAAAAATCTTTTATTATTTTGATTTCAGAATGTAATGGATTTGTTTGCGGTGCTGGTGCACAGTGCATTGTTAGTTATGACGGTCCGACTTGCAAGTGTATTGAAGGATTTATAGGCAACCCCTTCGCAGGAGGTCAGT
The DNA here is from genome assembly GCA_949628255.1 of Macrophya alboannulata. NCBI lineage: Eukaryota > Metazoa > Arthropoda > Insecta > Hymenoptera > Tenthredinidae > Macrophya > Macrophya alboannulata. Next base: position 5,377,504 of record OX451212.1, on the reverse strand, counting down.
GTTCTCCAGATGTATGTTCACCAGATGTACCATGTGCCGAGCCAAGTATTTGTATAAGTGGCCGATGTAAGCGTCGTTGTGAAAGTGTGGTCTGTGGCGTTGGAGCAAATTGTGATCCATCTACCAACAAATGTGTATGTAATCCATATTTTGTGGGAAATCCGGATCTTCTATGTATGCCACGTAAGTTTACTAGTGTTTGCTCACTTGGTTTGCAAAACAGTTCTGAATGCACCGGTCAGGAAGTAATGTAGATTCATGTACTGATAAATGATTCTTCCTGCAGCTGTTCAACCCCCGACATGTGATCCAAGTTGCGGTGATAACGCGCATTGTGAATATGGCTCAACAGTTTCTAAATGCGTTTGCAACCCCGGTACAAGCGGAAATCCTTATCATGGATGTGGCGTGCAAGAGAAATCGGATTGCTCTGGTCAGTTGTGCGGTAAAGATGCTCACTGTAGTGCTGGACTCAATGCTGTCGAATGTCTGTGCCCGCCAGGGTATGCCGGGAATCCCTACATTCAGTGCCACGGTAAGAATCAATGAAAGAATTTCTAATTGTGACTCTCATGGCAGTGAATATGATTCGTTCACAACGATATGCTCAATATTAATAATCCGCAAGACATTCTTGATCCGGTATATAATGTTATATTCATTTTCAGATATAAACGAATGCAATGGAAATGCTTGTGGAAATGATGCAGTTTGCATAAATACCATAGGGAGTTATGATTGTCGGTGCAAGGAAGGATTTGTAGGAAATCCATTTATTGGATGTCAAAAGGTACCCGTTGGTCCTTGCGAAGATCCTTCCAGTTGCACGTGTAATAACGAAGTGTCATGCCCACTGGGTTATTCATGTATTCAAAGCAAATGCATCGACAGATGTAGTGACATAAAGTGTGGCCCAAGATCTGTGTGTGAAGAAGGAACGTGTATATGTCCCCCTGGCTATAGCGGTAATCCAAATGATCTCAATAACGGCTGCTATTTGCAAGGTCACTGTGCGAATGATCTCGATTGCGAAGCCCAAGAAATATGCTTCCAAGTTGGAAAGGGTGCCCGAAAGTGCGTGGATGCCTGTAGCAAATTGCAGTGTGGTCCGAACGCGTTATGTGTAGCACAAAACCATTTATCATCCTGTATTTGTATCGATGGATACACCGGGAATCCAAGCAATCTTGCTGATGGATGTCAACTCCAGAAGACCGCTCCTCCTAACGAATGTTCCGATGACACAGAATGTGTCCAGGGCTCCTTCTGCATAGTTACAGAGAATGGACTTCGATCATGCGTAAATCCGTGCAGCCAAGTGGTATGTGGTTCTCATGAAAAATGCCAGCCGGATACATCGGGACATGCCACGTGTATCTGTCAAGATGGATATGAGTGGAATCCGGTACTATCCTCCTGTGAGAAGCCATCAGTACCTGATTGCATAAGCGACAATGACTGTCAACCAACCGCTGCTTGTCGTCCGGATGCTCTTGGAGTTTTAAAGTGCTCTTTCGTCTGCACAGAATTTACCTGTCCTATCAACTCACAGTGTATCGCTCTCAATCACCAAGGTCATTGCGAATGTTTGCCTGGTTATACTGGCAATCCCAATGATCGCAGTGGATGTCAAACTTCCCACAAAGACAAATGTAACACCGATACACAATGCCCCGAAGATCAAACTTGCAGATCTTCCAGCGATGGTACCTTGTCGTGTCAACCTGTCTGTAACTTTGTTTCCTGCGGACCAAACGCACTCTGCATTGTAAATAATCACGTAGCACGATGTGAATGTCCGCCAGGTCTTTACGCTGGAGATGCGAACGATAAGATCAAGGGATGCCAAACTGTTCCCTGTGTTTATAACATCGATTGTCCACCAACGCAACTGTGCAATAGATTAACCCATACTTGCTACGATGTTTGCGACGAGAATTCATGCGGATTGAACGCTGTATGTATAGCAGATGATCACAAGGCGACGTGTCAGTGCCCGCCAGGGTTCAGAGCAAATCCTGTACCAGATATCGAATGTGTTGGTAGCGAGGTGTGCTCACCAGACTACTGTCACGCCTCTGCAGTGTGTATTGCAGGAGCTTCTAGCACTCCCATTTGTCAGTGCCCACCAAATCAAGTTGGTGATCCGTATACAACTGGATGCCAACCGGAAGGATCTTGCGTCACAAGCAAGGATTGTCCTGTACAATCAATTTGCCAAAATCGCAGATGCATTAATCCGTGTGAAAATGTCTGTGGAGCAAATGCAATATGTGAAATCAACAACGGAGAGCCTATCTGCAGGTGCGCTCACAGATTTGTACCATCTAGTAGAGGTGCAGAAGAAGGATGTGTCAGAGCTACCAGCTCCTGCTTATCTAATGCCGATTGTGATGGCGATTTTTGTCTGGATGGTCGATGTAGAGGTACGATTGATACTCAATATATCAATATCATTGCAGCGTATATCAGACATTTGTGCAAATTTTAAAGCGTACCATTAATTCTGTTTTAGCCGCTTGTCGTTCAGTTTCCGACTGTTCTGAGGGGGAAAAGTGCATCAACAATCTATGCGCGATCCCTTGTGTATCTCATTCTCAATGTCAATCGGACCAGGCTTGTGTAGGCGGTACATGTGCACTTGGGTGTCGAAGCAATAAGAATTGCCCATCGTCCGAGTCATGTATCAATAATAAATGTCAAGGTAGGACAACATTTCTTATCTTATAGGTGACAAGAAATTGACGGTGAAAATATATCTTCTTCAACATTCTAACATACGATCGGATTTCAGACCCTTGCACGAAAGAAAATGTATGCGGTGCTAATGCAGTATGTAACTGCATAGATCATTCCACAACATGCAGCTGTCCATCCGGATTTCAGGGTAATCCAACCCCAGAACAGGGTTGCGTACGTGTTCCAACTGTATGCGAGACACCTCGAGATTGTCCGTCTCAACATACGTGCATTTCTGGCTTTTGCCAATGCCAGTGTAATGCACAAAATGACTGTGCTCATGGAGAGCGTTGTAAGAATGGATTATGTGTAAAGATATGTTATGGGGACAGCAATTGTTTACCTGGTGAACAATGCATTGGCGGTCATTGTGAAATTGGATGCACTTCTGATTCCGGTTGCAAAACTGATGAAATATGTATCAATAACAAATGCAGGTAAAGATAACTTTGAAATTTGGAATACGTAATTATAAATTTGACAGATTCTGCTAAGAGATTTTCATTTTTATTGCAATCTCAAAGTGTTCATTGCTCCATTTTAGATGCGGCCATGGATTTATTGCTGGTCCTGAAAAGTGCTTGGACATTAACGAATGCGAAGAGCAGCCTTGTCACCAAAGTGCGGAATGTATTAATGTTCACGGTTCATACCGTTGCATATGTCCCCAAGGAACAGCTGGTGACCCAATGGGAACTGGGTGCTTGATACCACATCAATGTGAAATTCATTCCGATTGCGCTGATTCGCAAGCTTGTCTTCAAAATAACTGCACAGATCCATGCTCGTTTGTAGACTGTGGATCTAACACAATTTGTTCTGTGATTGACCATACTGCATCATGCCAATGCCAGCCTGGTTTTATCGGAGATAATTCCGGATGCTTCAAAGTCGAATGTCTTTCGAACAATGACTGCTCAGGGGACAAGTATTGTAATCAAGAAGTAAATAAATGTGCAAGTAAGTAACTCCGAAGAATAAATCTTCTTTGTTTTACATATAAATTTTATAACACACGCCTTGATTTCGACAAACAATTTTTTGCGTCATATACTGCTACAACTTGAACCACACAACACGACAAATTACTATAACACTTATATCTGAAATAGGCCCTTGTAATCAAATGAATTGCGGATATGGAAATTGCGCTGTCGTCGATCATATTGCTACGTGCAATTGCTACCCGGGTTTTGCTCTGCTTGGTGATACGTGTTCCGACATAGACGAATGTTCAGAAAAGCCATGCCATTCAACAGCTACGTAAGTGCAATTATGATATGCTATTCTGGTCGAGCATTCGTATTGTGAAAAAATTCAATATAACACATACTTATGATGAATCGCAGATGTCACAACACCGAAGGATCCTTCACATGCGTTTGTCCTCATGGTTTGGTGGGAGATCCCATAAAGATCGGTTGTAGACAACCTGGTGATTGTTACACGGACTCTGATTGTCCGACTTCGGCAGCATGCATTGAAAACAGATGTCGCAATCCTTGTGACAGTCCTAGTGTCTGTGGACGAAATGCTGAATGCAGTGCTGTGGGTCATGCGGCCGTTTGCAGATGCCCCGGCCAAACTACTGGGAATCCAAAGGTATGTACAGTGTAGTCACATATATGACTGTCTGGCCGATTGGAATCCCAGAATAGGTTGATGATTCTGCAGTATAATATGAACAAATATAAAAATAATTTGTTGAATTTCAGGTTGATTGTATTCACCTAGAATGTAACTACCACAGTGACTGTGGCCCATCTGAAGCATGCTTTGACAATAAATGTATCGATCCTTGTTTGGTACCCAACGTGTGTGGACAGAGAGCAGATTGTTCTTCATTAAATCACAGTGCAGTTTGCACTTGCCAGCCGGGAGGTACGGGCGATCCAAATCTCGGCTGTGTTGCTGTACAGTATTGTAAATCTGATTCACAGTGTCCAACAAGCTCTGCCTGCAATGGAGGAGTGTGCACATGTATGTAATATTGGTTTAAAGAAAAACACGATACGCTATTAGCTTGCTGAATAAAGTAAATCGATAACTGAATATTACATGATTTATATAGTTTTGATTTATCGACAACCGACTATTCATTTTTCAGCTGTTTGTACAAGTACACGAGATTGCATTGGGGACCAACTATGTATCAATGAGGTTTGTCAACCAACCTGCAGAAGTAACTCCAGCTGCCCAGAGTTTCAGTTTTGTCAAAATAGTATTTGCGTCCAAGAACTGCGATGTGTGTCAGATGATGATTGTGGTTACAGCGAGAAATGTATCAGAAACGCGATTGGTCAAGTGAGTAAATGAAGATATTCTGAAATATTGTATAGTATGATATTCAAATTCGTCTACCAGCGTGATTTCATGGAACATAATATGCTCTCTTCTCTAGGCTGAATGTAAAGAGTCATGTGAACTTGTGCTCTGTGGTCGCAATGCAGTTTGTAAGGGTGAAAATCATGATGCTACTTGTTCCTGCGAACGCGGTTTCTTTGGGGATGCCAAGGACGATAAAATTGGCTGTCAACCAGTGGAGTGTGAATCTCACGAAGACTGTTCAGAAGAAAAAGTATGCGATTCGTTCAAATGCAGAATTGCTTGCCTCGCGCACAATCCTTGTGGCGCCAATGCTATATGTTCAGTAGCGAAGCATTCACAAGTAAGATATCAATTGTCTATTGTCAGCTTTTTTCATTATTACTTGCCATAATTTTATGAGACTAATTCGAATGAATAATGGCATGGTCGAGATAAGAATCATGTGATTGAATCTTTTTATAGGTTTGCACCTGTCAGCCCGGTTATACAGGAGAGCCTACTCGAGGATGTGAGCTTATCGATTTCTGTGCTACAATACCTTGCGGACCCGGTGCATCCTGCGAAAATTCGCGCGGATCATTTAAATGTCAATGTAATCCAGGAACTGTCGGAGACCCATACAACAGCGGTTGTCACGAGCCTGGTTACTGTCAGGAAGATCAGGATTGTCCGTTGACTGCACACTGCATCACTTTTAATGGAAAACCCAAATGCGTTGGTACGTAACTATTCTTTCCTGTAAAGACTTATTGTAATTTTCCGAAACGCTGTACAAAGTTATTTGGAATCTTTTTACACCATGGAAGAGTCAAAATTAGAATTGGACTCTTGAATTTATTACAGAAATAACACAGGCATGGCTTATAACTTGCCATGTAACCAATTTTTTGACTCATAAAGGTATAGGCATAATAACTGCTATTTAACGCAACATTTTCTAAGATGGTTGTCAATCTATTACAGACGTTTGCTCCCAATTGCGATGTGGTCCAAATGCTGAATGCGTTGCATCGGATCATGCTGGCTCTTGTCAGTGCCGGCCTGATTACGAAGGAGAACCTGATAGTCCAAGCATAGGTTGTCGACCAAAACCAATACCTTGCTCATCAGCAGCTGATTGCTTACCGAACACCTATTGTTATGAAAGCATTTGTCGACGTAAGTATTTCACTCGATATAACTGAATATTGTGATATTCTTTCTCTTCCTCGAGTCAGTTGAATAATATCGATTCAATTTTACAGCCTCTTGTCAATCGGATGAACAATGCAATTTATCAGACGTTTGTCTAAACGGACAGTGCTTGGATCCATGCGACATAAGAGCTGCATGCGGAATAAATGCCGAGTGCCAAGTAAGAAGCCACATAAAGCAGTGCAGTTGTCCACCAGGTTTTACCGGTAATTCAGAGGTGGAATGCGTGAGAGGTGTGTGTTGTCATATTACTTAACTATAACATTTCACTGGTTCAATTTGTTATTTATGCTTGGTGATACATATTTTGTCATATATTTTCAGTGCCTGTTTCTTGTAAGAGCAACAGCGATTGCAGTGACGGAAACAGTTGTCGGGATAACATGTGCCTGCCAACTTGCACAGCAGACACCGAATGTGCCTTCAATGAGAAATGCATCAATAAAAATTGCCTGCTGACTTGCAGACTTGACAATGATTGTTTCCTTGGGCATATATGCTTGAATAGTATGTGCACGTTCGGGTGTCGTGGTGATGAAGATTGTAACGCAGATCAGGCCTGTTTTTCCAACAAATGTACAAATCCTTGTGAAGCAACACCATGCGGTCCAAACGCTAAGTGTACAGTAACCAACCAACGAGCAACATGTTCTTGTGGTTCAGGATTCATAGCTAATCCAACTGCTAAAGTGGCGTGCACACGCACTCCTGGACCAGGATGTCAAGCAAACAGAGATTGTGCAGCCGGCACAGCCTGCGTCTCCAATCTTTGCACACCCGTCTGTTCATCTAATGCAAATTGTTTGAGCAATGAGAGATGCGACAGCTCTGGAATATGTAAATCACTCTGTAGACGCGACGAGGATTGTAGTAGCGGTGATATATGTGAAGGTCTCGTTTGCTCTATTGGTTGTAGATCGGATAATGAATGCCCAGAAAGTGATGCCTGTGTGAATAATAAGTGCTCAGGTAAAATATCTGTTATCATCTACGTATGCAGCACATAATTATCATTGTTATTCATGTTAATTTCGCATTTCGCATTCCAATTTTTTACAGATATCTGCACTTCTCCCAATGCATGTGGTACGAATGCTGAATGTTCCACTGTTAATCATCAAAAGCAATGTGTATGTCCAGCACCTTTGGTCGGAGATCCAAGTATTGGGTGCCGTCAAGCATTCTCTCCTTGCGAATCAAATCCCAATTGCTTGCCAGGTCAATCATGTTACGGCAGATTATGTTATACGACTTGTAGAAGGTGAGTTCTGTTCCATGGTATACATAATTATTGAATACATAAGCTATTTCGAGGACCAATATAAGCAATTCGATGATTTCCCGTTTTAGTGATTCTAATTGTCTGAATGATGAACGGTGTGATGGTGGATTATGCAAGACCATATGCAATAGCGACGACAAGTGTGTATCACAACAAATTTGTAAAAACCGACTGTGCGACCTTGGCTGTCGTAGCGATAACGCATGTCCAAACGATGAATCTTGTCTGAATAACAAATGTAAAAGTAAGTTATGACCAAACTCTTTCCTGATATCTTTCATCAAACCGTAGATTTTGAATGTCTTAATTAGTTGGATAGAATGTTCAAGTTTATCAAACTACATATTCCAACTTTCAGACCCATGCGAAGGAGGCAATGCTTGTGGCGAATGTGCAGGTTGTCGCGTTGTGAATCATGCAGCACAATGTAGCTGCCCAGCTAATTACTTCGGTAATGCTATGATTAGTTGTACTAAATCTGCAATTCCGTGCAACGGTTCCTGTGAGTGTGACGAAGTCGGTTTTTGCACGACAAGCTGTACATCCCAGGTTCAATGTTCTTGTGGAGAAGTTTGTAACGCTGGAAAATGCAGAGCTAAATGTGACGTGAACAGTGCTTGTCCAAAGGTATGATAATACATTTTTCTTCTACGATGTATGTTACAATCTGTTATTACGATGAATTGTGATAAACTTTGTATTTCAAATTATCTACGAATATCTTCAACGCAATGCGCTGACTACTTATAAGAAAAAAAGTCTGAAACAAAATTCCTGTCATCTGTATTCAAATGTGGGAGTATTAAATGAATGTGAATCTCGCAAATTAGGGTTACACGTGTGAAAGAGGACTGTGCCTTGTGGGATGCCGAACTTATGATGACTGCCCATCGTCACTATCCTGCACAAACAATCAATGCGTAGATCCATGTAACAGTGGAGAATCACCGTGTGGAATAAACGCTCTTTGCCGTGTCTCTAATCATCGAGCTGTATGCCTCTGCCCAGAAGGCTTCCAGGGAGAGCCCAGCCAGGAATGTTACCAATTGGAATGTCATTTAGATGAGGATTGCGAGCCCAATAAGCGCTGTAGCCCGAGTGGGGTTTGTAGTAATCCATGTCTACAACATGGAGTATGCGGATTTAATGCACAGTGTCGTGTAGTAAACAGACAGGCGCAATGTTCTTGTCCACCGGGACATTTTGGAAATCCTAAAGTCAATTGCAAGAAAGGTCAGTACAAGTCTTTTCATAATGAATTGGGATCGGTTTAGAAAAAGTTTAATTAACAATTACGGAGTAGCGTATCAATGTGATAATAAAGCACCATTACAGTCGCGTAAAGTTAACTTTAGGACCTTGGTACGGAAAACTGTTATCGAAGGTTTAGGATTGACATCCAAAACGAGCATGTAGATAGGCAACTTCTTTATGCTTTAACAGGTGGAGATGAGTGCCTGCGTAGTCCATGCGGGGCTAATGCCAAGTGCCGAGACACAAACGGAGGCTTTGAATGTACTTGCGAGGCTCCATGCACAGGCGATCCTTATTCAGGCTGCGTATGCGATGGAGGAGATCTTTGTCGGGACTACCAATGTGGAGTTAACGCATTGTGTCGTATTTATAATAATCAACCACAGTGCTACTGTCCCCAAAATTTCCCGTCCGGAGATCCATCTCAGAAATGTAAGTATCAATATTATCTGGTCATATTGCATACATAATCTGATTCACGTTTGTTGGATTGATTTTCAAAATAGGTATCACAGAGCGAAGCGGGGAAGACTGTCGGACAGCCGGTTGTGGAAAAGGTGCGGAATGCTTACGAGATGGTACAATATTCGTGTGTAAATGCCCCCCAGGTACCAGCGGCTCTGCATATGTTGAATGCACAACAGGTAGGAGACAACCTACTAACTGTTTAACAAAGTATACTAGTTAATTATGTGTACAGCACTTGTGATTAGAAACAAAAATAGATTTGTGACTGACGAGAAAGGAACATGGTGTGTAGAATAACCATGTATCGTCCAGTAGGATTTAATAATATATTTAGATGTATTAATCCAGTGGATCGTTAACACTGAGAGACAGATGTGATTGGAGCAGATCGATAAAGTTATCGATGCATCGATTGATTATTTTTGTTAAGAAATGTCAATGCTCGTGTACATATTCGTTAGGCATACTGTACATAATCTGATATACAACATGTTCACACATCTCACATAATAACCTCATATGTAGAATGTTTATCTCAGTATCCAATCTGTCTTTATCATTGTTTGATCGGAAGAAAGCGTTCGATATAAATACTTAAGGAGGTATACAGTGATACAATTGACACGACATATATTAGGCTAATACAGATTGGGAACTGCGAAAGGGACATTCTCATATACCCATGCTTGATATTTGCTGATATTCACAGGTCATTTCCTCTTTCTTAAATCTGTGGGGGCTTATGTGTAAATATTGCTGCTTGTCATTATTCTGTACGAGATGTCTGAAATTGAAAAATTGTAAATTCTTTCCACCTTTCACAAAGCTACCCTATTTTCATCATAAATACAAAGCATGTGGTTAATGTTATTTGTGAGAAAGTTTCTTTTCACAGTTCTTATAAATGCTTTTTTTCTTTTTTTTCCTGTCCCATCCGCAACCCATCAATGAAAATTTCGTGACAATAGAAAGAGAATGCACCAGTGACTTAGAGTGCCCCAATGAGAAAGCCTGCATAAATCTACAATGTCTGGACCCATGCGCGCTCCGTGGTGCCTGCGGAATAAATGCCTTATGCCGCGTTGTGTTACACAAGCCACGTTGCTCGTGCCCACAATGTTACATTGGCATGCCCCATACCGCTTGTCAACCAGATCCTAAGTGCGAAACTCTCGATCCCCGACCTTATCCCCCAAGTATAGGTTGCACTTCTAACTACAATTGCCCGGAAAGTCTTTCCTGCAATATTCAGACTGAAGAGTGCCGCGACCCGTGCTTAGGCTCCAAGTATAACTGCGATGTAAATAAGAAGTGTCAGGTGCGAAATCACAGCCCGATGTGTGTCTGTAAATATGGGTTCGTTGTCAACGAAATTGGGGAACTAACTTGTGCTCCTGACACCTTGACCTGCTTGAGAGATTTTGATTGCCCATCAAATGCTGCTTGCATTAACGGAAAATGTCAAAACCCTTGTAACGTACGAAACAAACCGCCATGCCCGGTTGACAAAACTTGCGACGTATTGGATCATCGCCCTGTGTGCATATGCACTCGAAACTGCAACCCTTCCTTATATATCTGCCTGCGAGACAGTGGCTGCTCTGCAGACTTGGCGTGCCGCAACTATCGCTGTGTGGATCCTTGCAGCAACTCTACCTGTCCGGCTGATGCCCCCTGTTACGTGGAGGAGCATAAGCCTATCTGCAAGTTCTGTCCCTCGGGCTTTGTGCCAGATACTAAATATGGATGCATGAAAGGTAAACACCATTTCTCAGTTGCTATCTGAGTAGGTCATATCATATGCGGACAACTTGAAATGTTCAATGTGCTTTGCCTTTACCGAAAAGTTGCCACGCAATTTTTTTCAAATTTAAATCACTTATATGCAACATTGAAGGTGTCATTTAACAGTTAATTAGTACAAGAATACATAGATAATGTCCTTTGTCCTGACCTCCTGCACTCTTCTGCCAGTCCTATACTACTAGAAGGTACTTTCCGTTACATCTGTCTCAGTAAAGTCCTAATAAATATTTCTTAATTAGCTTGTCTATTATGCAGCATGCCAACTTTTAATCTGTAGTACTATTATATTAAAAAATTTTACCTGTAGCATAGCGTAATACAAGATGCTTGATATTTACTTAGTTTAACCAAAAGTATATTGTGTGTATGTATGTATTGTATCCACAGCAGTTGAGAACTTCAATCCAGCGATTGTCTGCGAGTCCGATGACGACTGCAATCATACAAATGCCTGCGTAAAAGGGTCTTGCGTAGATCCTTGCACCACCAACTGTCCACTGGCAGCTCAGTGTCGGGTCGAAGCACACAGGCCTATTTGTGTTTGCGATTTAAATGATTCCCAATGTTTAAATAGCACATCTAATCTTACAGAATCCGTATTGAATGAAGAAGCTACAACTGCTTCAACTATGACATACACACATTCTAAATTAAATGATAGTACCGTAGAAGTGGTCACTTCTAGGGTGAACAATGCAGATGTGACAACAACACCCAGTACTGAAGACTCGATAGTCTCATTTACCACACTGAATACTCAGCTCACATCATCTTCTAATACTGAAGGCACAACCATTACATTCAGCACACCAACTACAGAACCCACACATAGTACTAATACTGAAAGCTCAACAACTACTTGGGTTACATCAACTACAGAGCCAATATTAAGCACTTCCGACAAAGATATGCCGATTACATCCACCACATTGTCTAACGAACCTACGCTAAGCACTAACACTGAAGCCTCAACAGTCTCATTTACTACAGTGAATACTCAGCTTACATCTACTTCCAATACCGAAGGCACAACGATTACATCTGGTACACCAGCTACAGAACCCACACAAAGTACTACTACTGATAGCTCAACAACTACTTGGGCCACCTCAACTACAGAGTCAACATTAAGTACTTTCGATCAAGATACGCCGATTACATCCACCACATTGACTATGGAGCCCACAATCAGTACTAGCACTGAAGCCATAACTATTACGACATTTACTACGGAGACTACGTTGGGAACCAATACTGAAGACACGACAAGAATTCCCACTACACCTACAACGGAGAGTATATTGAGCTCGATTGGCAGTACTAAAGAATCGTCGACTCCGTCAACCACATATATTACGGATTCCACATTGTTTACTAGTATCGAAGATTCGATTACTTCAACCACACTAGCTGCAGAATCCATGACAAAGAGTGATAGGAATGATATAGCAAGTCAAGGTTCTGAAAATCCTACGTCACAGCAACCGGAAATAAACACACATTCGGGAATTACGGAAAAGATCACAACGAAAAACATAGAATCAACGACAGACTCATTTATAGATAATGTTGGATCATTAACAAGTCAAAGAGCAACTTTACCAAGTAATTTGGGTACGGTACCGAGTGAAATGACTGAGAGTACAGTTACAGAAAAAGTACCAATACACGTATCAGAAGTAACTTCACTGAAACCCAGTAGTGAAATATTGACTTCAGTGGCAACTACGATAACGGTAGTGAAGGATAATATAGATACAACGCCTTCCAATAATGTCGATCAACCCGTTTTAACTCAAGATACTGTTGACCCCAGCCAGGGTTATACAATAAAACCAACCACACAAAATATCGAGAATGCTTTGCCAAATACGGTGACAACAGAGCATTTGCATTCAACACTTAACTGGTTTACAGATAGCATCACAAATACAATACCAAATTTGGTTGATAATTATATGGAAGCATCCACTCAAAGTTCAACTTTTGGAGATTCAAATTCAAGGACGACACAAAAGATTATCACATTCTCTGACACTTACGTAACTTCTGAAAGTCCTTCAGAGACGAGTATGACGTCAGTAGAAAAAACGGACAGAACTACAACTACACTGGGGCTCAATGAACCAATGATGGATGATACAATTCAAGGAATTACAGATGAAAATGAGCACACGACTTTAAAAGTAAAAACAACTTCTTTCCTTACAACTCCCAGAGCTACTGAATTTACTAATTTTGAAGACACTACGCAACAATCCATTGCTACAGATAAAGGTCAATCAATGCAACAATCTACTGAGGCAACGGAATCGTCAGTCACCCATTCACATTTGTTTGAATCTAGCAGCCTAAGTACAACATCTGATAGTAACGAACGGACTTCAATGAATCCTGTCAATACAGATAGGGATATCGAAGGTATACACTTTACGACCACGACAGACGAAATCGGTAGAGATGAATCGACCACTCAAAATTTACACGGTATATTCAATCAGTCGATGATCGATGACATCGGTCAATTTTCCACCACGCTGAAATCAGAAAATAGCACTGAAATACCTACACTCCAATCCACATTTTCTCCTTCTAGTATAGATGTAGATTATAATACAAATAAGGAAAATACCATTTTACCAGGAGATACTACAGTATCGACTTCTTCACCTGAAAGTCAAACAATGCACATGTATGTAGTCGAGACTGACTCTCCAGCACAGATCCCAAATACGAGTAGCAATGATTCGTTCACTACACAATCGTCTTTTATGATACATAGTCAAAGTACAACTTCTGAATTGAATGAATCTACACAGTATGTAACTACAAAACTTACAAGTGAAGATCAAACTCCAGATATAATTAATGGTAATTTTGTGACTGTTACAACGACGGAGCAGGTACAAGTAAGTGATGTATATATCACATCGACATCCAGTGAACCGACGAAGGAAACTATTACTACAGATCAAGTAACAGAAGTTACTACTGATAAAGTCACACTCTTCTTCAATGAAACATCAGTTACAGATAACTCATATTTGGCATATAATTACAGCAAAGTGTCTGACGCTACGACTACGTTCATACCGCCATATTCCAACCAAATCAATGTAAGTCAAGGAATGTTCGATGATAATGAATCCTATACTGAACAATCATCATTTCCGGATGTGACGTATTCTACACCAACATATGGGACTACAGCACAGCAATATTTCCCATCGGATGGTCTCACAATACAACACGCAACACAGGATGTTGTCACTGATAAGCAATTTCACACATCAACTGATGGTGATGTATCTGAACATGTTTCAACACCAGCACCATTATACGCTGACGAATTCCAAACGACTGATAAAACTAACATTGGTACTGTATCTACGAAACAAACTGACTTACCACCCACATATTACACATCTTCAACTTCTCATGATGAAAATCCAGTGACTGACGTCAACGATTCCCAGAAAACGGAAATAAGTATACCAGTGTTCGATTCCACAACCCAAGCTGATATTCAAACAAACATATCGACAATAACGAGTACGCCTGACCAAATGCAACCAGCTCCAAGTGTTTTAACGATACCAGACCATATATATTCCGTAGATTCTACAACGAAGGCAGACTTATATAATGATTCAGATCCACCGTTCATAACACAAAAAGAGATGAATGTGCACTCATTTGATGACCAAACAACAGTTGCCTCTGACCTCACAGTATCTTCTACAACAATAAAAGAGGCGGTAGAAGAGATATCAACCTATAGAAATGAAGATACAACAAGTCCACGCACTACTAGCTACGAAATTCAGGAAACTACTCCGGTAGTTCCTGAGTCAGATTCACAATACACAACAGGTAGCATGGACCAAGTTCATGACTCTTTAACAACCATAAAGCCTGTTCATTTTGGTGATCATACGGCCAATATTGATGACAATAGTCCATCGACACAAAGTACTCTTCAATTCAATAGTCAGACCACTACGCAGAGCAATAATGAAATCACAGAACAAACAACAAAATTACCTCAAAGAGGACCTGAAATTGATCATACTACAGATCAGTCCGTCTCCACTATTTCGGTGACACAAATCCCCAAAGGTGATGTGACTGTAGCTTCTGAGATTCGTACAACAGAAAAACCCACAGATTCGGAGCAGATTAAAACAACACATGATAATATTGATAACAGTCCAACAACTGAGATTGTTCCTCAGTCAAATTTCCAGACAACCGTGCATGAAACTTATGAAATCACAGAACAATCAACAAAACTGGTTCAGAGAGATTCAGAAATTACTACACAAATATTTTTCCCTACTGCTGATCTGACTACGCAAAAGCCTGGAGCGGATTTCAGTACAGTTACTGAATTCCAAACAACAGAAAAATCTACGAATGTTAATGAGGCTGGAACAATTCATATGGCCACTGATTTCAGTCCAACAAGTGAAAGTATTCCCCAGCTCAGTATCCATTCTACCACGTATAAAAGTAATGAGGTCATAGAGCAAACGACAATAAAGCTAGTCCAAGAAAAATTAGAAGTCGATCATACTACTCAGAGATATGTCCCTACCGTTGGTTTGACTGAAAAAGTAACCGAAGTTGGTGTTAGTACATTTTCTGAATCTCAGACTACACCAAAATCGGTTGATCTAGGAGCGATTAGTACAACACAGGCATCTTATAATAATGATGATAATAATACAACAGACGATATTTCTTTGTTAAATATCGGAACCACAACGCAACAAAGTAACACGTTTACACTTCATACAACACAATTGACTCAAGGAGATTCGGAAATTGATCAGACTACACAGAAATTTGTTTCTTCCGTTGATTTCACCACACAACCACAGGAAGTAATTGTCACAACCGTTGCAGAATCCCAAACAACACAAAAATTCATAAATGCGGATGGGTTTGAAACCACACATGCAAATGTCGATGATAATACTCTGACAACTGATCATCCTTCTCAGGGGAATATTCTGACTACTGTGCATAAAATTAACGAATATCCAGAGCAAACAACAATACCAAATCAAGGAGATTCAGCTTTTGGTCAGACTACTGATAAATTCATTTCTACTGTGAGTTTGACCTCGCAAACAGCTGAAGTTGTCACTACCGTTCCGGAATCCCAAACAACACAAAAATTCATAAATGTAGCTGGATTTGAAACCACGCTTGCAAATGTCAATGATAATAGTCCGACAACTGAGAGCCCTGCTCAGGTGAGTATTCTAACTACCATGCATGGAATTATCGAGGATCCAGTGCAAACAACAATAGCAAATCAAGGAGATTCAGCCATTGGTCAGACTACTGATAAATTCATTCCTACTGTGGGTTTGACCACGCAAACACCCGAAGTTATTACTGCCAGTCCGGGATTCCAAACAACACGAAAATTCACAAATGTGGATGGATTTGAAACCACACTTGCAAATGTACATGATGATAGTCCAACAGCTGAAAGCCCTGGTCAGGTGAATATTCTGACTACCACGCATAGAATAAACCAATATGCAGAGCAAACAACAATACCAAACCAAGGAGATTCAGCCATTGTTCACACTACTCGTGAATACGGTTCTACTGTAGGTTTGACCACGCAAATACCTGAAGTTGTCACTGCCGTTCTCGAATCTCAAACAACCCAAAAATTCATAAATGTGCATGAACTTGAAACCACGCTTGCAAATGTGAATGATAATGGTCCCACAACTGCAAACTCTGCTCAGGTAAATATTCCGACGACCACACATATAATTAACGGAGATCTGGAGCAAACAACAATATCAAATCAAGGGGATCCAACCATTGGTCAGACTACTGATAAGTTCGTTCCTATTCTGGGTTTGAACACGCAAACACCTGAAGTTGTAACTGCTGTTCCAGAATCCCAAACAACACAAAAATTTATTTATGCAGATGAATTTGAAACCACACTTGAAAATGTGCATGATAATAGTCCGACGACTGAAAGTCTTTCTCAGGTAAATATTCTGATTACCACGCATAGAATAAACGAAGATGCAGAGCAAACAACAATACCAAATCAAGAAGATTTAGCTATTGGTCAGACTACTCATAAATTTATTCCTACTGTGGGGTTGACCTCGAAAACACCTGAAGTTGTCACTGCCGTTCCGGAATCCCAAACAACACAGAAATTCATAAATGTGGATGGATCTGAAACCACGCTTGCGAATGTCAATGATAATAGTCTGACAACTGAGAGCCCTGTTCAGGTGAATATTCTGACTACTACTCATAGAATTAACGAAGATCCAGAAAAAACAACAATACCAAATCAAGAAGATTCGGCCATTGGTCAGACAACTGATAAATTTATTCCTACTGTGGGTTTGACCACGCAAACACCCGAAATTGTCACCGCCGTTCCGGAATCTCAAACAACACAGAAATTCATAAATATGGATGGATTTGAAACCACGCCTGCAAGTGTCGATGATAATAGTCCGACAACTGAGAGCCCTGCTCAGATAAATATCCTCACTACCACACATAGAATAAACGGAGATCCAGAACAAACCACAGTACCAAATCGAGGAGATTCAGCCATTGGTCACACCACTCACGAGTTCATTCCTACTGTTGGTTCGACCACACAAACACCTGGAACCGTTGTCACAATGGTTTCAGAATCTCAAACGACACAGAAGTATGTGAATGGGTTTGAAACGACACATGCAAATGTCGTTGATAACAGCGTGATGACTGAAAATTCTGTTCAGTTAAACGTTCAGTCGACTATCCCAATTAAATCAGATGAACAATATACAACAACAAAATATGATGAAATTTCAGAGCATGTGACGGGAGAAAATGTAGATCCTTCAATCTCTGTAACCAAACCAAAGACGCCGCAGATTTCTGAACTCACTACACAAACACCATCAGGGCTAAATGTCATGCATACAACTGTCAAGGTTCTTGATGATAGCCAACAGGTTTCTACAGAGAATCCCCAGGAGTCTTTATTAACGACTGCTCATGAGTCAGTTGAGATCAGTCATTTGGCTACGACTGAACCAAATGAAATCAATGAACCAGTTATGACTTCGAATCCGATTTCATCTCAGGTCTATGAATCTGTAACAACCCAAACGGTACCTTTAGTAGACACCACCATAAAAACAACAAATTTCGAAAATCCGGAGAAAATGGAAGACACAACACAGGAAACTGGCGGTGAGCTACTAAAAACCACAACTTACAGTTCATTGGAAACGCAGATCAAACACACGTTACCTGGACAAACTGTGACAGAAAAAGTGACAAATACCGTAACAACAGATCGTAATCTATTAATTGAATCGACAACAGAATCAGATATTGTTACTGTACAAGCTACGTCATCAACAATTAGCAATGTGAATGAGAATGAGAATTATGACACAAGTAGTACGATGGAAATGCTCAGTACGCAAGATATAATTTCAACTGATTCGCCAAGCACAAATATTGTAATTAATTTACCTAGTACTACAGAAATGACCGACCCATATAATGAAATTGAAATAACAAGTGCAATTAGCACAACAGTAACAGATGGAACTAGTACAATGGAAACGACTGCTACATCAAGTACGGTAGAAATGATTGATACATCGGTCGTAACAGATGCAAGTGATGTACCTAGTACCACAGAGATCGTAGGGGATCTGAGCGCAACTGGTACAACTTATAGATTTAGTACAGTAGAAACTACCACTTCATATAGTACAACGGAAACTGATGCACCAGTGTCGTCTACTGGATTAACTGGATCAACTGAGATCACAACTACAGAAATATACATTACACGGATGTCCAATGACACGTCAACTTTACCTACCACCGAAAGTAACCTCCATGTTACAAATGATTATTCAACGAATCTTCCAGCAACTAGCTCTGTGGTTACCGAGACCTCTTTTAGGCCTGATCTAACCACAGAGGAATTTAGTGATACAATTGACACAAGTACAAAATTAATTATAGAACAGTACAGTGATAATGAAACGAATTTATCAACCACACCTAATTCTAGAGAAATATTTTGTAATGAGCATATTGATTGTATTGGAAATCGATCATGTATCAATGAAATTTGCCAAAATCCATGCGAAGTTAGTAACCCTTGTTCAGATAATATAGAATGTCAGGTCATCGAACATCGGCCTGTGTGCTTGTGCTCAGCTGAACACCAGAATTCGTCTAATTGTAGCATACTCCCAGGTAAAAGAACCTCTCTAGACGGGAGTTTAGTAATTTTTGTCACATCATTTTTTTTTCTGCCACCGATGTGCCTCTGGAAGCTTTTTCAGTGCGTATCCATCACATCCAGATGAAAATTGGAGACAACCAATTCTGGAGGGTCTCGATGTTGTGCTGCTTCCCAATGATTTGTCTTCTACTGTCATGTAATGGCTGTTATGAATATATTAGGTGGAATATGCTATGTGTACTTCAAGAACAGGATTCAGTCGAAATACTCTCATAATACGAATAAGAAAAATTATACGAATTATTATATTATGTTGCTTGACTATGCGATTGATTGACTTTTTGCATCGTAGCACGAGTGCCTGCGGTGAATTACTAAGTAGCATGTTTGTTTCCATTATGGCTTGTGCATGTGTAATCAATAATATTGGAAATGGGATAAATATATTAAAACCCAAAAACATGTGAGAATGTGAAACTGAACAAAGTCTACGGCTTTGGCTTGAACGTATAACATAATATACATGGATGTCTGATGGTGTTAGCAATATGGGTCACTATATACTCTTTACCTTGCATTTTCATTGCACTTGTATATTTACATAAACATTTCATTTATTCATTATGTTTTTTATAGAACAGTATTTTTGTCATGTAAATATTAAGCACCATCAAAAGAAAAGATATACATTATTACTTACGTGCTATCAAATTGAAAATTATTGGAAATGATATCAATTTTCGTTATCATGCTTTGATATAGCTGAATATATATATTATATGTATATTATTTGGTGCTTACGTAATATGAAAATACAAACTTTTCAGATATTAGCTTTTTTCTTGTTGTAAATATTTATCGGAATTTATTATCGCATATTCTAATCATTATTGTTTTGATTAGAGGTGAAATGCACGTCGCATACCGACTGCCCAGAGCAGTTGGCTTGCATAAATCAACAGTGCCTGAATCCATGCACACTTGGAAATCCCTGTGATTATATCGAAAAATGCCACGTCCAAGAACACCGACCAGTCTGTGTCAAACCAGGTATTATTCATACTTCATTTCAATTTTCATAAATATACAGTATGGGAAATTTAAAACTAATAACAATCTGAAGCACTTTTGACTGTCTTAAAAATATTATTCTCTGTACATGAGATTCTGAAAACTAATTAGTATTTGATTGGGTCATGGTGAACTGTAGACTATATCTTATCGTTACTTGAAAAAAGAAAATTATTCTCAATTTGCAGATACTGAGCCCTCTGAAAGCTGTCCGGAATACTGTCCATCAGGAATGGAATGCGATCCTTATACAAGTACTTGTGTACAAGGTTTGTATCAATGTAATTGGAACTCTTCGAAAAGATATCGGTAAAAAATGTTGCTGTTTAGACAAAGAGTTGCACAGAGTTATGTTGTTATAATGACTTGCGAATTGTCAATGACTAAATGTAAATATGTAAGTAATGTATATAACTGCAGTATGTGTACATATAGATTCCTCAAAAAATTGAATAAGAATATGCAATTCGGTTAATCGAAGGACAAAATCCAGATGAAACTCACATATTCCAGTTACGCTTTGTTGCACATTGCATGTATCGCGTCAAGATTCCAAATTCGAACAAACTCTGAAAAAATATCTTCAACTACGACACCACTTTTCCAATAAGACGGATTTACACCATACTGCTTTCATCAATGACATTATGATCGATGTAACATCGTGTAATTATTCGAATCGATAGTCTACATGATAGTCGTCCTTATTAGTCTTACGACACAATATGCACCTTTCTTTGGGCTATATGGGCTTTCTCACTCCTCCTTTAGCGGGTTGCACTAGCAACAGAGATTGCTCGCTGACACAGGCCTGTGTCGAGCAAATTTGTCAAGAGCCATGCGCTGTCCATAATCCGTGTACCAGACATGCGGTTTGCATCAACACGAATCATGGAACGGACTGTAGCTGCGAGGAAGGCTATCATGGCAATGGATTTGTTACTTGCAATTTTGGTAAGGCATGACATGAATCTCTGCATTTCTTAGTGCAAAAAAATTAATGTGCGATATTATTTTCGGTCTGAACCTGAGTAGGCTGAAATCACGTATACGATATTAGCAGCTTGTCAATTTTTTCAGTTGAGGACAGGAAAAATGTTTGCCAATATAATGAGGATTGTCCACCAAACAAGCTTTGCGATCGGTTGAATAGGGTTTGTATTAATCCTTGCTTCGAAGATACCTGTGGAGAAAATGCTCGATGCGAAGCCATCGATCATGAAGCTCAGTGTAAATGTTTATCTGGATACCAAGGCAATGCATACACTGAATGTACTAGAGGTAATTTTTTATGAGGATTCATTTCTAAAATATCATATTCGCTTCATTTCATCTTCATACTTTTGTATTTTTGAAACAATCATGGCAATGTTAAAAACTTTTGTACAGTTGCTGGATGTTCGAGCAACAGGGAATGCGCAAACAATGAAGCTTGTGTAAACGGTCGATGTGGTAGCCCATGTGCTTGTGGAAGAAATGCAATATGCGACGTAAAGAATCACAAAGGATCGTGTAAATGTTTACCTGGATATTCAGGCAACCCAGAACTTGGTTGTCAAGAAACATCTTCAAACCCTTGCATTCCAAATCCATGTGGAATTCTGGCAATGTGTGAAATTGACAATGGAAATCCGATCTGTTTCTGCCCAAGAGGCTTAACTGGAAACCCATACAAACTGTGCAGTGTGTATTACGTTCGATTCGTTATATTTTATTTATAATGGCGGTACTAAAGTATGGAATTTATCGATTCTGATTCCCATTTCAGTTCCCGAGGGAGACAATTGTGAAAATAATCCGTGTGGCTTGTATTCTGGCTGCCGAGTGGTCGATGGTCAGGTTAAATGCTTCTGCTTACCTGGCTACGAAGGAAATCCGCCCACAACGCAATGTGCTCTTCCTGATAATCCTTGTGATCCATCTCCTTGTGGGCCGAACACCCAGTGCTCAATATTGGAGAATGGATTTTCAAAATGCTCGTGTCTCCTAGGCTACATAGAAAGTCCCAACACCATCAGAGGCTGCATACCTCAATCCAATCCCTGTCAACCAAATCCATGCGGAGTAGGGGCTTTATGTGACATCAATAAAGATCCACCATGTTATTGTCCGGATTCAACGATTGGAAATCCTTATAGAGAATGTCAAGGTATGCACTATATAATATCACATGAAGACAATATATGAACTAATTATTTGTGAACTTCGATAATTAATCATATGCATCACATTGCTAGTAATGTTTTGTTCAGTCGCATTCGTTATCTACATAGCATTGTACCAATTGCAACCGTTTCTTAACAGCAACGAAACTAGTCAAACTATGCAGTCCTGGGCCATGTGGAGTTAATGCAGACTGTTATGTATCCAATGACCGAGAACAGTGTTATTGCAAGACCGGATACATTGGGGATGCTTATTCAGGATGTCAGCCTCCGGCTGTAAGTCCTTGTCAACCGAGCCCGTGTGGTCCGAATGCAGAATGCAGGGTGACTTTGGAAAACCAAGCTCTGTGTGAATGTGCGCAGGGAACATCCGGTGACCCAACAAGTTCTCTTGGCTGCAACAGGCTGGAGTGTACGAATGATGACGAATGTTCTTTGACGGAAGCATGTATAGGATACAGATGTCGAAATCCATGTTTGGGAGCTTGTGGCATTGGAACTCATTGTCGTGTTGAAGTACACCATCCAGTTTGTTCCTGTAGAGAAGGACTGTTTGGAAATCCGATGATCAGATGTTCTCCACCGCTGGACGAAACCCCACCAAACCCTTGTCAGCCAAGTCCATGTGGCAGTAACACGATCTGTCAAGTCATGCAAGATCGAGCAGTGTGTTCGTGTCTGCCAGACTTTTTGGGTGATCCACAAAGCGGTTGTCATCCGGAGTGTACTATAAATTCAGATTGCTCACTAGACAAGGCTTGTCTGAATATGAAGTGTGTTAATCCATGCTCATTGGGAGTAATTTGTGGCTCTAACGCCGAATGCAGTGTATCTTATCATACAGCAGCTTGTACTTGCGTTCAAAATTATTTCGGCAATCCTTTCATCAGATGCATTCCAAAACGTGAGTACAAATATTGGAGTATTGGTCATATATCTTTGGAAACATCGATATGTTGAGATCGGAAATTTTGATTGTAATACCGATCTTGATATATTTTTTTAGCAATCATTACGATGGACCAACAAATCAACACTACTCGTCCTTGTACTGCATCGCCATGTGGACCAAATAAAGTATGTGACACATACACTGATCAAGTAGCCATCTGTGGAGGATGTGATTCTGGAGAAAGTGTAAATGATATGTCTTGCCGGCCTGAGTGTTTGAGTAATACTGATTGTCAATTCAATCAGGCTTGTATTGGTTGGAAATGTGCGGATCCTTGTTTAGGTTCCTGTGGTATAAATGCAAATTGTCAAGTAATCTTACACACACCGATCTGCAGTTGTCCAATTGGTTTGTACGGCAATCCGTACGACAGCTGTTCACCGCAAGCTATTGGTAAATATGCCTATCAGTTATCTGCCAGTCGTTCTTTTTCATGACGATTTGTGGTATCACGAAAAATGTTATCTTGTATAAAAAACCAACTTCAAATAATGAATCTGTTATAGAAAATCCAGACCCTTGTGGCGTCACACAATGCGGAGCGAACGCAGTATGCGAGACGCGAAATGGTGCTATTACCTGTAAATGCTTACCACATTACTTTGGAAATCCTTTCACGGCATGCCATCTGGAATGTGTTCAGAATTCCGACTGTAATTTGAATCAAGCTTGTTCAAACAACAAATGTGTAAATCCTTGCACCGGTGCATGTGGTACAGGAGCATCTTGTGATGTTATCAATCACTACCCAATTTGCTACTGCGATCGCGGGCGCACAGGGGATCCATTTGTTCACTGCCAACACCAGCGAGATCGTAAGTTGAAAGATTCGCTATATTCCACAACACAATATCATTCAATTATCAATCTTTCATTTCACCACAAATACGGGGACAGTCAGTTCTCCGTTAATTGACCCGTATCAATTATAATGAAATATTTGCCTTCTCTTTTATAGCGGGTGTGCCTATAATCTCAGGACCTTCCAATCCATGTGATCCATCACCATGTGGGCCAAACAGCAGATGTATAGTTTCACAAAATGGGTATGCAACCTGCTCATGTCTGCCAGGTTACAAGGGAAGCCCTCCACTATGTAACCCAGAATGTGTAGTCAGCTCAGACTGCTTACATATACAAGCTTGCATTGACAATAAGTGTGTAAATCCATGCAACGGAATCTGTGGGCACGGAGCGCTGTGCTCAGTGATCAATCACAATCCAACGTGCAGCTGTCCTGCTGGTCAGGAAGGTGATCCCTTCAATAGTTGCTACGCATCTGGTAAGCTTTAATACCATTCGATAGTATATTATTACGTAAGAAGTATAAGAATTAAAGATTCACAATTCTTCATTGTGGAAGTATCTTCACATATCAATAATTTTCAGATGTAGACTTACCAAAGTCACCGTGCAGTCCATCTCCATGCGGTCCTAATTCTGTTTGTCAAGTAAAAATGGGAAGGCCAGTATGTTCTTGCTCAAGTACTTTCGTAGGAAGTCCGCCAAACTGTAGACCGGAATGTTTGATTAGTCAAGAGTGCCCTACCAATGATGCTTGCGTCGCACACAAATGTATCAACCCTTGCCCAGAAAGTTGTGGACCTAATTCTGATTGCACAGTTATCAGTCACACCCCGTATTGCTCTTGCAAGCTAGGCTTTGAGGGCGATGCATTTGTTGGATGTACTCCAATTCGTGGTAAACTCATTGTTTCAGATGTTTTCGAAACGGCATATTTTGATTAGTTATGTACGATAATATTTACTTGAGTAATACAAAAATGTTTTCAGAACGAACACCCGATGACCCTTGCTCGCCAACTCCATGTGGAAATAATGCGATATGTACTGTGAACGACGGGCAGGCCAGATGTAGTTGTATACCACCTTATATTGGAAACGCATATGTTGGGGGATGTAGACCTGAATGTCTAATGAATGGAGACTGCGCGAGTCGTTTGGCCTGTTTAAATCAGCACTGCCGAGATCCATGTCCAGGTGTTTGTGGTCCAAACGCAGAATGTGAAGTAGTTAATCATATACCAGTATGTTCTTGTTCAAGGGGATACTCCGGTGATCCTTTCCAAGGCTGTAAAGTTGAACGTATCCGTGAGTTTATGCAGTATACTTTTTTCAGAACTATTTATTTTATGATATAACAAAGTGATCAGAGTTCGAAAATAATTATTCACAATTGTTATTCATTTTCAGCAATACTTCCGTCACAAAATCCATGTGAACCGTCACCATGTGGACCATACAGTATTTGTCGTGTCATGAATGATCGGGCAGTTTGTTCTTGTAGTCCAGGATATCAAGGCACACCGCCCTCTTGTCGACCCGAATGTCTGGTCAGCTCAGAATGTTCCCAACATCTTGCCTGCATTGGGCAAAATTGTATTGACCCATGTCCAGGAGTGTGTGGCCTGAATGCTCACTGCCAAGTGGCTAATCACAACCCAATATGTAGTTGCCCACCTCAATATAACGGGGATCCATTCGTGCAGTGCTTGAAAGGTGTGGTTTATATTTCACTTCTTATCTTCTTCAATTGAATCAATCGACTTTTATCGCTTGAAATACACAAACCTGATAAGTTATGCAGACTGGCCAACAAGAGATAACAAGAAATGATTCTTTCACAACATTTCTCATGCTCACCATTAGTCTAGGGCTCAATCAAGACAGTTATTGGTTGATGCTAAATCGTATACATGTATGTATGTCTCCTTTTATATTGTTGATGTTACAATCGTATTTGTTTTTCAGAGCTGAAACCACCGACTCCCATAAATCCATGCTTACCATCACCTTGTGGACCAAACGCACAATGCCGTGTAGAAGGCATTCGTCCTGTGTGTATGTGCCTTAGTGGAATGTTCGGAGCACCTCCGAACTGCAGACCGGAATGTCTGATCCACCAAGATTGCCCGAACCACCTTGCCTGTGTGCAGAAGAAATGTCTGGATCCATGCGTTGGATCCTGTGGATTCAATGCTCGTTGTACTGTACAGAATCATCGTCCAATGTGCCAGTGTTACGAGGGTTTCGAGGGGGATCCTTTCTCTGGATGTAACCAGAGAAGTATGTTTCATCTATGATGATTGTGACTATTTTTTTCCAATAGTAAAAAGAAAGTCTTTTCACGCCATAATTATTACTAAAAAAAATTATATTCGTCAGGTGTCGAGCAACCACCAGCCGAACCTTGTAATCCGTCACCATGCGGCTCAAATGCTGTATGCAAAGAACGTAACGGAGCAGGTTCATGCACTTGTCTTCCCGAATACACAGGAGATCCATACCTGGGATGTAGGCCAGAATGCGTGCAAAATTCTGATTGTGTTCACACTAAAGCATGCATTAACAACAAATGTAAAGACCCATGCATAGGAGCTTGTGGATTAAATGCTGACTGTCAAGTTTACAACCATCAACCCTCGTGTAGCTGTTTCTCAGGCTATACTGGAAACCCCTCAGTGTCTTGTCACATACCACCAAGTATGTCCAATCTATATTGCTACGATATTACTATTTCATTGCAGAATTGAACAAGATATTCTCTCATTCCACATTCAGAGTGAATTAAAACCAATATACAATTATTGCAGAGACTGATGACCCACCAATCAGACCATGTGAACCTTCTCCATGTGGACCTTACAGTAATTGTCGGGAAGTTAATGACCATGCAGTTTGCTCTTGCCAGCCTAGCTATGTCGGTAGTCCACCGACTTGTCGTCCTGAATGTGTAGTGAGCGCGGATTGTGCTCAAGACAAGGCTTGTATCGGCCAAACATGCAAGGATCCATGTTCAGGAACTTGCGGTGAAAATACTAATTGTCAAGTCGTCAATCACAATCCAGTGTGCAGTTGTGTTCCAGGATATACAGGCGATCCATTTTTCCGATGTTCAAAGGAAGAACGTAAATAATTTTCAGATATATTATATATGGTTTTTCTGTCACTACTCCTTCACATCACGGTTCATAAATAAAGTTGATATGTAGACAAATTTTTTAGGCATCTATATATTCCGCATATGCAATATACACACATACATTTATTCAGTATATCCAATTTGTAAATACGTAGATTTATTAACTGTTTACAACATTCTCATATAGCTGAGACAACCCCGCCACCCAGGGCAAATCCATGCATGCCATCTCCATGTGGTCCTAATTCACAATGTCGAGTGATTGATGGTTTTCCTGCATGTTCGTGTTTACCGAACTATGTTGGCCGTGCTCCTAATTGCCGCCCGGAGTGTGTGATCAATGAAGAGTGCCCTGGAAATCTTGCTTGTCAAGGTGTACAGTGTAGAGATCCCTGTCCAGGATCCTGCGGTGTCAACACTCTGTGTAATGTGATTAAGCACAATCCCATATGCGTTTGTGGTCCAGGATATACCGGTGATCCATTCACCGAATGTATACCGATAGTAACAGGTAAGTTTATCAGACATCAGTAACGATTTCACTAGCGTCTTGTGCTGAAAAATTGGAAAGTTTTGAATTTACAAGTAATATATTAATCACTCATCATTCTTGCAGTTCCGACGACAACTGAAAATCCTCGAACACCCTGTAACCCCTCGCCTTGTGGTGCTAATGCAAGATGCAATGAAAGAAACGGAGCAGGCTCATGTTCTTGCCTTCCCGAGTACTTCGGAGATCCGTATACAGGCTGTAGACCTGAGTGCGTAACCAATTCCGATTGTGAACGCACGAAGGCTTGCCTAAATAACAAATGCATCAATCCTTGTTCAAATACATGTGGTCAGGGTGCAACTTGTCAAGTGTACAACCATGCGCCCTCTTGTACTTGCTTACCAGGCTATACTGGAGACCCATTAACATTTTGTGGTCCTGAACAAGGTGAGTTGTATTTCCTGGATTGCATATGAAGTAAATTATAATTTGAGTTCTCCTCAAGTTAACTTGAGTTAATTTTTTCGTTCGTATAGATCCCCCATTCCCAATTGACAAACCGTGCGAACCATCGCCCTGTGGACCCAATAGTCACTGTCGTGTATTGAATGAGCATGCTGTGTGTTCCTGTCAAACTGGATTTATCGGAACTCCGCCATCTTGTAGACCGGAATGTACAGGCAGCTCTGAATGTCAACAAAATAAAGCATGTGCCAACAACAAATGTATCGACCCTTGTCCAGGGACATGTGCCCAGAATACAAAGTGCCTTGTGGTAAATCACAATCCTATTTGTAGCTGCTCGATTGGTTACACTGGCGATCCGTTTGTACACTGTGAAAAGATTGATGGTAAGTATAAGTCCTGGAATCCAATCAGACTGAAGAAATGTGTGTGATTATTTGGAATAATTTATGAAAAACGGAGGTGGGCGACAGTAGTACATTTCATACATAATTGTTTCAGTGACAACACCATCACCCGGCAAAGGAGCAGACAATCCGTGCACTCCGAATCCATGTGGTCCTAACTCTCAATGCAGAGTTATAGGATCGCAACCTGCATGTTCATGTGCGTTGAATTTCATTGGACGACCACCCAACTGCAAACCAGAGTGTACAGATAACTCAGAATGCCCCAGTATTGCAGCTTGCATTAATACACGCTGTAAAGATCCGTGCCCAGGAGCATGTGGTTCGTTTGCAATGTGCACTGTACAAAATCATCAACCGCTCTGCACGTGCCCAGATGGTTACGTTGGAGATGCATTCTTTGGATGTAGTCTAGCTCCTCCAACTTGTAAGTAACACAAAACAGCTGAGAAGTCACATGCCTCGAGTTGCGTGAATGATTAGAAGCACATCAGCAGTAGTAAACTCGTTAATGTAAACGATACTCATTTTTCCAGCTACCGAATACACTCCGACCAATCCCTGTAATCCAACACCTTGTGGACCAAATGCACAATGTCGGGAAAGAAACGGAGCTGCCGCGTGTGCTTGTTCGTCCGATTATATTGGAGATCCTTACGATATACAAACAGGCTGTAGAAGAGAATGTGAATCAAACAATGACTGTGCGTCCCATTTGGCTTGCGTTGGATTCAAATGTATCGATCCATGCCCAGGTACCTGTGGCACATTATCCATTTGTAACGTGGAAGCACATGTTCCTGTTTGCACCTGTCCACCCCAATACACAGGAGATCCATTCTTCGCTTGCACTCAGGATGAAAGAAGTAAGTCGCATTTTAATTTAGATATAAAACTGAAATCGGCGCTCTTCTGAGAATTTTTAAAAGGCAATGTAATAATTGGAATACATTTATAGCTGTCGAACCACCGAGAGATCCTTGCACACCATCGCCTTGTGGGCCAAATAGCAAATGTCGTACCATCAATCAGCAAGCTGTGTGCATATGCTTACCAGATTATATCGGTGTACCTCCATCGTGTCGTCCGGAATGTGTCGTGAATGCAGAATGTCCGGTTCACTTAGCTTGTGTTAATAAAAAATGTTCTGACCCTTGTCCAAACACGTGTGGATTGAGGGCTCAATGCACTACGAAAAATCATAATCCAATTTGCACTTGTCCTCCTGGATTCACAGGCGATCCTTTCACTCAATGCTCTCCTTATGGTAAGTTTTTTTAAAAGATAAATTACGAAACATTGCTATGATATCCATCTGTTTGCATTTTGAAACCAAACGTTTCAGCTAGAAGGCCTTACTTTACTTGGATATTTGAAATATATTTGCACCTATGATTTTAGTACCGATTGAAGCTCCGCTCACTCCAAGACCTCCGTCTTGTACACCATCACCTTGCGGGCCTAATTCACAGTGCCAAATAATTTCCGGAAGTCCGGCATGTTCATGCCTTCCAAGTTATATTGGCTTTCCACCAGAATGC
Organism: Macrophya alboannulata; assembly: GCA_949628255.1. Taxonomy (NCBI): domain Eukaryota; kingdom Metazoa; phylum Arthropoda; class Insecta; order Hymenoptera; family Tenthredinidae; genus Macrophya; species Macrophya alboannulata. Next base: position 5,347,134 of record OX451212.1, on the reverse strand, counting down.
AGACCTGAATGTGTTCTGAGCTCTGAATGCAAAAGTCATCTTGCTTGTATCAATCTAAGATGCGAAGATCCTTGCCTAGGATCTTGTGGAGTTAGTGCTGAATGCCATGTATTAAATCATATACCAGTGTGTACGTGCACCACAGGATTTACTGGGGATCCATTTTCACAGTGCTCGCCGATTCCAACAAGTAAATTGAACACTCAGTTATTTTTAATACAAAGTGCGGGACTTTTGTATTTTCATCAGGAAATTTTATTTACACCCGATACAGCATTCTAATGCAATTATAGAAATGTTAACCACTTGCTTTCGTTTTTAGGCACAGAACCACTGAATACTGATCCTTGCAATCCATCGCCATGTGGACCGAATGCTTTGTGTAGGGATGGAGACTGCGAATGTTTACCAGAATTCATTGGTAATCCATTCGAAGCTTGTAGACCCGAATGTATCCTCAACTCTGAATGTCCACGTGATAAATCTTGCTTACGAAACAAGTGTAAAGATCCTTGCCCTGGTATTTGCGGGCAAAATGCACAGTGTGATATTGTAAATCATATTCCGGTATGCTCCTGCCTCACTGGATACGTTGGAGATCCTTTCGTTAGCTGTCGTCCACAAGAAATTGGTAAAAAATTCAATTTATTACAGATTAAAAAAATTCGTAACAAAACGATTAGCAATAATTATGCAAGCGTCATTTCAGTCGAGAAGCATGTTCATCCAAATTTGAATTAATTATTGTAATTTATGATCCGCTCGTATCTTTCAGTGCCCCCATACAATCCCGATCCGTGTTCACCATCACCGTGCGGACCAAACAGTCAGTGCCGCAATTCTGAGGATCACGCTGTGTGTTCTTGTCTTCAAGGATATTTAGGATCGCCACCATCATGCCGACCAGAGTGTATTGTTAGTTCTGAATGCTCATCAACAAGAGCCTGCATCAACAAAAAATGCACTGATCCATGCTTAGGCTCATGTGGGCTTAATGCGCGATGTGAAGTAATAAATCACAGTCCGATATGTAGCTGCCTTCCCGGGCAGACTGGAGATCCGTTCAGAAGTTGTTATGAAATTACAGGTAATAATTTACATCAAAATCATACTTGAAACTGGCTCGATGTGTAAGCTTTGCAGATAAAATGCTATAATTAGAAATATAAACTGTTAAGCGCCTAAAACAGCTCAAGTTTTACAATAAGCCATGAATATTCAAGAATATTTTATTGCAGTGCCACCAGGACCAAAACTAAATGATGACCCTTGCAACCCTTCACCGTGTGGACCAAATGCACATTGTCAAGATAGTGGCGGTAATGCTGCGTGCTCGTGTCTTCCAACTTACATCGGCAACCCACCTTCATGTCGTCCGGAATGTGTTATAAACCCAGATTGTTCCAGCAACAAAGCGTGCATCAATGCCAAATGTACAGATCCTTGCCCAGGTTCTTGCGGAGAAAATGCTGAGTGTAATGTAGTTAATCATGCTGTTACTTGCACATGTTCTACCGGGTACACGGGAAATCCATTCGTGCAATGCGTAGTCAAACCAGGTCAGTCACACATATACAGAACATTCTGATTGTTGTACACTCATATATTTTTAATCATCAGTAATGTGATCCAGAAATATGTCAATACGGAAAACTTTACACTTTTCATGTAACTGCAGATGAGGTTTTGAATCCCTGTGAACCATCCCCGTGTGGTGCAAATGCCATTTGCCAACGCCGTGATAATGCAGGTGCATGCAGTTGCATTCAAGATTATTATGGAAATCCATACGAAGGTTGCCAGCCCGAATGTATTCTCAGTCCGGATTGCCCGACAAACAGAGCTTGTGTTCGTAATAAATGCGAAGACCCTTGCCCCGGTGTATGTGGTACCCTCGCTCAATGTTCAGTTGTGAATCATATACCAACATGTACTTGCATGAACGGATACATCGGTGATCCGTTCACAGCATGCACACCACAACCAGTAACAGGTACAATTACAAAATCTGTGCAGCATCAACAGTACATACAAAATAAAATTCAAAAAGAATGCGTATATTATCGTTTACTAATCTTACAGCACCAACAGTCTCCGATCCGTGCGCAGACTCCCCGTGTGGACCAAGTAGCATATGCCGAGTGGTCAATGGTCAACCCGTTTGTACTTGTCAAGAACTGTACATCGGTTCACCACCAAATTGTAGGCCAGAGTGTGTTGTCAATTCTGAATGCCCTCAAGATCGTGCGTGTTATAAATTCAAATGCAATGACCCTTGTCCGGGTACTTGTGGAATCGGAGCAAGATGTCAAGTTGTGAATCACAACCCGCTCTGTAGCTGTCCGCAAGGAATGAGTGGAGATCCGTTTTCAAGGTGTTATCGAGAAATAGGTAAAATGTGCATTCAAATTATTGGAATGATTTGATGGAATCTTTCAAAGCCAGCCGCAAATGATTGTCTTTTTAATACAACTGTGGTAATTCAGTTTATGCTAATGATCCTTTTAAATTTACCATCCATTTTCACAGTCCCACCTCTGAATGATCCGAGACCGAGGGATCCTTGCTTGCCAAGCCCATGCGGTCTATATGCAGAGTGCAGAGCTATTGGTGATCAAGCAACTTGCTCTTGTTCGAACAATTACATAGGATCTCCACCAAACTGTCGCCCCGAATGCGTCGTCAACACTGACTGTTCTTCTAATCAAGCTTGTATCTCAGAAAAGTGCAGAGATCCCTGCATAGGATCTTGTGGGCAAAATGCTGACTGCCGTGTTCAAAATCACATACCTACATGCCTCTGTCAGCAAGGATTTAGTGGAGATCCTTTCACACTTTGCTCACCATTCACAGGTTCGTTGGATGTGTACATTACTGTTTTAACGTGCACCCTCGCTATCCCGTACGATCGGTATTGCTCTCTTCAAACATGATTGAGTAATAATTACAAAACTGAAATTTTATTACAGAACAAAGAAACGTGACTAATGACCCATGTAATCCATCTCCGTGTGGCTCGAACGCTGAATGTCTCCGGGGCTCTTGTACATGTCTACCAGATTATTTTGGAGACCCATACTCTTATTGCCGTCCGGAATGTACAATGAATTCTGATTGTCCACGAATCAAATCATGTGCAAATCAGCATTGCATAAATCCATGTTCTGGTACATGCGGATCGAATGCCCACTGTGACGTTGTCAATCATATCCCGATGTGCAGTTGTCCGGCTGGGACGACGGGTAACCCGTTCGTTCTATGTAAACCAGACGAACCACGTGGTACGCATTCACATTTTTAGTATACATATCATAATTATTTATTCCGATTCATTGCAATCGAACAACTTTTCTGAACAGAGTCAATTGAATTCGACACGTTAATTATTTAATTTCAGATGTGCCACAGCAAACTTGCACACCATCACCATGCGGTCCATACAGTATGTGCAGAATTGTTAATAATCACGCCGTCTGTTCTTGTCAAGCAAATTCAATTGGCAGTCCTCCGTCTTGTCGACCGGAATGTATAGTCAGTTCAGAGTGTCCATTAACTCAAGCATGCTTGGGTAATAAGTGCTTAGATCCATGTCCAGGAACTTGTGGACAAAATGCAAGATGTCAAGTGGTCAATCATAATCCGATATGCAGTTGCAGTGAAGGTTACACCGGGGATCCATTCACTAGATGCGATCGAGTGCTAGGTAATTTATGAAAAATGATTTTCTGTTCAGAGCGACTCAATAGCGTTAGTGGTAATTGCATATAGATTTTGTCAGATTCGTCAACTTAATGCAGTTTGTAACAAGATATTTTGTCTTTGATTTCAGTCACTCCACCGCCAATAAATCCATGCGATCCATCACCGTGTGGTCCAAACTCGGAATGTCACATCCGCGGAGAAAGTCCCGCGTGTTCATGCTCACTAAACTATATAGGAACTCCACCAAACTGTCGGCCAGAGTGTACGATTAATCCAGAATGTGCGCCGCAACTGGCTTGTGTTCAACAAAAGTGTCGTGATCCTTGTGTTGGTGTTTGTGGTTTAAATTCACGGTGCTCCGTAATCAATCATCAACCTGTTTGCACCTGTCATCAAGACTTCACCGGCGATCCATTCAGAAGCTGTCATCCAGTTGGTAAGTCGATTTTCATCAATATAGCATGTTGCATGAATATAAAACTGTTTGATTAATTGTAAAGCAGCTGGGAGATTGCGTATCCCGTAGCTACCAACAACGAATGGTTGCTTCTAGTCCATCAAGTAGGGCTATAGCCTGCTTGGTTAATTTGCCGAAGACACTACCCCAATTACAAATTTGATAAGTCCCGATTGCGGTCTTGGAAAATATTAGAACACTTGTGTTTGCCTATTGGAAATAATATTTCTACTTACATGCGATATTATGTGGGAATGTATTCCTACTTGTGTTTTTATAACATGTCCAACCTACGAGATATGACTCTTATAATGATGAAGTCCCTCACATAATGTGATTGATATACACATTTTGAAAAATCGACCCCTCATGCATATCTACAAATAGATTATGCATGGTCCCCAAAATTGTCCTTGATGAAAATAATCAAAGGGTCTATACACAAATGCACACATGCGCTTATACACCTGGGTAGAATAAGAATAATCATCTGAAACAATAAAAAAAAATGTGGAATGGTCCCAAACTTCGTATGTCCCTGAGAAAGTTATGTATTGCTACTGCAATATGATGCAACACCATCGTATGATAATAACTCCCCATGCTGGTTTTGGTCCACCAATAAACTAATTGGTTGAATGAATATATGAGTTTATGTATTTTGCACCGCAAAAAATCTGCCCTAATCCAAAAACACGATTAAACCCTAGCTCTAGAAAATGAACACGAATTGTCGCAGCTATTATTATACATATATGGAGATAGAGCTAACAAGCACTTTAACAAAGCTGTCGAAGTTAATGCCTACTTAAACTGCCATTATTAATGATTTATAACATGAAATACATGCGAAGTTGGTCAGAACAGAACAAATTCTGAGTCCCCTGAAGCAATTATTATAATCCGAAATTCAAATAAATAATATCCGCTGACCTACGACCTCTCTATTTGTAGAAGAAGCAGTTTAAATGGCGTTTTTCTGTCCATCCTGCACAGTGCACTTCGTAAGCACGTTATATAAGTCTGACCAACTCAGATGTACACAACGCCTCACATAGAATTAAGGAAACGACCCCTGCACAAATGTGATACTTAGATCTAGTGAACTGATGATGCTTTTAACCGCGGTGCCGTTCATTTTTTACTAAAACATAATCACTGAGTAACCCATTGGATAGTTTCTATTTGAAGTTATACATTGTCGAGTATATTTCTCTTTACAGTAGAGCCCCAAAAAGAAATTAGGAAACCATGTGATCCATCTCCCTGTGGCTCAAATGCTATTTGCCGTGAATATAATGGCGCTGGATCATGCTCATGCCTCCCAGACTATGTAGGAAATCCCTACGAAGCCTGTCGCCCCGAATGTGTATCAAACTCAGATTGCATGTCGAATATGGCTTGTGTCAACTCTAAATGCAAGGATCCCTGTCCTGGAACATGTGGCTTAAATGCACAATGTAATGTCGTTAACCACCTGCCGACTTGTAACTGCAATTCGGGTTACACAGGTGATCCCTTCAGATACTGTGTTCCACATCAACAGCCTAGTAAGACCTTTTTTCACTCAAATTTATGTAAAGAAAATCCTGAAACTGTTTACAGTCAATGTATAAACGTGTTTTACACTATAGCTTTGGCGATTGATGTAGACCCATGTTACCCATCACCCTGTGGACCAAATAGTCAGTGCCGAGACATAAACGGTCAAGGTGTTTGCTCCTGTTTACCAACATACATTGGAAGTCCACCAAATTGTAAGCCAGAGTGTGTGGTGAACAGCGAATGTTCTTCAACGTTAGCATGTGTCAATCAAAAATGCATCTCGCCTTGTCCAGAACCGTGCGGATTGAATGCGGATTGTAAAGTAATTCATCACAGTCCCATTTGCAGTTGTATTGCTAGATATACAGGAGATCCTTTCACCAGATGCTTCCCAGTGCCACGTAAGATTATTTGCCGAAGAAATTCACTACGAATCGTATCTGGTAATCTACTTTAAACGAGAGAATATTATATTTCAGAAACTGTACCAGTACAACACGTTGATATTGACCCATGCGTTCCTTCCCCTTGCGGATTATATTCTGAATGTCGCAATATTAGGGGTACGGCATCTTGTTCGTGTTTATCAACGTACATTGGAGCCCCGCCAAATTGTAGGCCCGAATGTAGAGTCAATTCAGAATGTTCTATGAACTTGGCTTGTATCAACGAAAAATGTAAAAACCCATGCTTAGGATCATGCAGCAGCACAGCTTTGTGTAATGTACGCAATCACGTCCCAATGTGCACTTGTCCCGATGGCTATACAGGAGATCCTTTCAGTAGTTGTTATCCAAAACCACCACCACCAAGTAAGAATTTTTCACAAAGGATATATTTCAACCTCTGATACAGCCAGTGCCCAACCTCGAATTATTCTCCCTTCTAGCTGAAACAGCAGTTCGTGATCTGTGCAATCCATCTCCGTGTGGTCCAAACGCTCTATGTGAGAATGGAGCTTGTACATGTTTACCCGAATATCAAGGTGATCCATATTATGAATGTCGTCCGGAATGTGTTCTTAACTCAGATTGCTCGCGAGCAACAGCATGTATTCGTAATAAATGCATTGACCCATGTCCAGGAACATGTGGGCAAATGGCTCAATGCGTTGTATTCAATCATGTTCCCATGTGCAGCTGCCCCGCAAGAATGACAGGAAATGCATTTGTACTTTGCTTACCATTCCAAGGTATGTCGTTAGAACTAACGTAAGACTATGAAAATAATGAGGATTGGCACAACAATAAACTGATATTATAACCATAACATTTCAACAACTTGAACTCAGCTGCTACAGTATGTGAAAGATAGAAGTATTGGAGAAAAAAATTTTTAATTTGCAAATCAACCAAAATGATATACGCCAATTATGAGCTCCGCTCTGGCAAAGATACTGACAATCTTACATTCGAGCTTTATACCGTTTCAAACTCATGTATTTGAATAGTAATAATATAGAAGAGTACACTATAATTTGTTAAATAAAACTCCAATTTCTCTACGGAAAAAATCATTGATTTCAATAATCCAAGTGATATCAGAAATGTCAAATTATTAAGTGCAAAGCAATTTTGAATACTGTATTAGTCTTGAGAAAATATCTTCTACAAGCTTATGTTTTCACATACAGACCCCGTAGAGACGAATCCATGCCAGCCTAGCCCCTGCGGTCCAAATAGTATCTGTCGAAAGATTAATGAGCAAGCAGTTTGCACATGTGTACCGGGCTATATTGGTGCCCCACCCTCTTGTAGACCGGAGTGTACCGTGAGCTCTGATTGTTCGTTAAACGAAGCATGTAGTAACCAGAAATGCAGAGATCCATGCCCTGGCTCTTGTGGTATCAGTTCTAAATGCGAAGTCATTAATCACAATCCGATTTGTAGCTGTCCAGAACTTTATACTGGTGATCCGTTCGTGAGATGCATTCCAAAACGTAAGCATGGCTATTTCCTTAGAAATTGAGTTATTTACCCTGCAAAATATAATTGAATCTTCATTTTTTCTTCTCTTCAGCACGTGAAAATGATCCTATTCGAGTAAACCCTTGTCAGCCATCCCCATGTGGGCCTAATGCCCAGTGCAAAGTAATTAACGACTCACCGTCGTGTTCATGTCTCCAAGAATATATAGGTGCTCCGCCAAATTGTAGACCAGAATGCATAAGCAACAGCGAATGCAGTAGCCATTTGGCATGTATAAATCAGAAATGCAAAGATCCTTGTCCAGGCTCATGCGGCAGCAATGCCGAATGTCGAGTCGTTAGTCATACACCGATGTGTGTATGTATTCTTGGTTTCACCGGAGATCCATTTACACAATGTTCAAAACAATGTAAGCTTTCAAATATTTAATTCTTTTGAAATTGACCCCTTTCAAAATTTCAGTTTCAATTATTCAAAAAATACTATTCTCCCCATAGCTACTGTGGTTACTGAACACCTCACTCCATGCACTCCTTCTCCATGCGGCTCAAATGCCATTTGTAAGGAGCAAAATAGAGTTGGATCTTGCACGTGCCTTCCTGAATACATTGGAAATCCTTACGAAGGTTGCCGACCGGAGTGTGTAATAAATTCTGATTGTTCGTCTACTCTTGCCTGTATTCGGTCCAAATGTCAAAACCCTTGTCCGGGAACATGCGGTCAAAATGCTGAATGCCAAGTTGTAAATCATTTACCTTCTTGTACATGTATTCCCGGGTACAGTGGAGATCCATTCCGTTACTGTCATGTAACACAGCCTGGTAATTATAGATACGATATCATTGCACTCCGTTTATAAATCGTGGTTTTTCATATTTTTTTTAACTTTATTTTCTACTATTCTTTAGTGGTAGAAGCAGATCCCGTAGATCCATGTAACCCGTCACCTTGTGGGCCAAATAGTCAATGCCGCGTTGTTAATGGCCAAGCCGTATGTTCTTGTCAACCCGAATATATCGGAAGCCCACCAGGTTGCCGACCTGAATGTGTAGTGAGCTCGGAATGTCCTTTGAAAAAGGCGTGCATCCAACAAAAATGTGTCAATCCGTGTCCTGGACCGTGTGGGTTGAACACCAATTGTGAAATCTTAAATCATAGTCCGATTTGTGCTTGCAAACAAGGTTTCACTGGCGATCCCTTTACGAGATGCTTCTCAATTCCGAGTAAGAAAATATTCCTCATTCTTCCGTTGTTTATGATGAATTGCCAAGGAAATTTGAATTAAATTATTTCACTACTCTTCTAGAACCTCTTCCAGAGAGAGATCCAGTAATAAATCCATGTGTACCTTCACCGTGTGGTCAAAATGCCGAATGTCGTGATATTAGAGGTTCTCCCTCTTGTTCGTGCATAGCAAATTATATTGGTAGCTCACCAAACTGCAGACCTGAGTGCACAATAAATCCTGATTGTCCAAGTAGTAGGGCTTGCATCAGAGAAAAATGTAGAGATCCTTGTCTTGGATCTTGTGGAATAGGAGCTCAATGCAACGTTATCAATCATACACCCATGTGTACATGCCCAGATGGTTATACCGGAGATCCATTCAATAACTGCTACCCCAAATTACGTAAGCGAAACTCAAGCTTCATCTACTGCAAAATTTCCTCGATCGAAAGTTAATGTTGTATAATAATATTACAGCAACAGTGATAATTGAAAAAGACCCTTGCAATCCTTCTCCTTGTGGACCAAATGCCGACTGTAACAATGGTATTTGCACATGTTTACCGGAGTATCAAGGAGATCCCTACTCAGGCTGTCGACCCGAATGTGTTCTTAATTCAGATTGTCCATTGAACAGAGCTTGTGGAAATAATAAATGCTTTGATCCTTGTCCTGGTACATGTGGGGAAAATGCACTATGCAACGTTTACAATCATGTTCCCATGTGTAGTTGCCCGATAGGAATGTCCGGAAATGCCTTTGTTTTCTGCTCACCTGTGAAAGGTATGAGATATATTCGTCAAATTTTAACTTCGTTACATATTTTCTAACCGCTGCTGTTCATCACAGAACTAGATGTGCAAGATCCGTGCAATCCGTCACCCTGCGGTCCTAATAGCTTGTGCCGTAATGTAAACGGGCAAGGCGTATGCTCATGTGTCCCTGGTTATATTGGAAGCCCTCCATCATGTAGACCTGAATGTGTGGTCAGCTCAGATTGTGGGAGAAACGAAGCTTGCACCAACCAAAAATGTATTGATCCATGCCCTGGAACGTGTGGTCTGAGAGCTCAGTGCCAAGTCGTTAATCACAATCCAATATGCAGCTGTCCTTCTGGTTACACTGGCGATCCATTCCTAAGATGTGAATTCGTCTGTAAGAACTTGATCGAATTTTTTTTTGCCATCAGTTGATAGCAAACACCGTTTTACATGTAATTGTCTTTCTTAGTGCCAACTGTGGTCAAACCTGTGAATCCATGTCAACCATCTCCTTGTGGCCCAAATGCTCAGTGTCAAGTGATCAATGAATCACCATCCTGCTCTTGTTTGCCACAATTCATTGGATCCCCACCGAATTGCAGACCAGAATGTGTCAGTAACAGTGAATGCTCTAGTCACTTGGCATGTATCAATCAAAAATGCAAAGATCCTTGTCCAGGTTCATGTGGTCTCAATGCCGAATGTCGTGTGGTTAGTCATACGCCAATGTGTGTTTGTACTACAGGATACTTCGGTGATCCCTTCACTGAATGTAACATCCGACAATGTAAGAATAATTTTCATGGAAGTGATTTTCTTCCAAGAACATTAAAATAAGTTTCTGGAACCAGGAAAAACTTATTGCATTTTACACGATTTTAGCTGATCCAGTTATTAGTGAAAAACTTTCTCCCTGCACGCCATCACCTTGTGGTTCAAATGCCATTTGCAAAGAACAGAATGGTGTGGGCTCGTGCACTTGCGTACCTGAATACATCGGTAACCCTTACGAAGGATGTCGACCAGAGTGTACAATAAATTCGGATTGTATATCTAGTCTGGCATGTATACGATCTAAATGCCAAAATCCATGCCCTGGAACATGTGGCCAAAACGCTGAATGTCAAGTAATTAGCCACTTGCCTAGTTGCACGTGCGTCCCAGGATTCACAGGAGATCCATTCCGTTATTGTCACCCCCATCAACCGATAAGTAAGTGTCCTCCCACATACAGCAAAAATAAAATGGGCTTAATGACTAATAACACTATATTGAATTGATTAACAATTATGATATAAAGTGATATTTCAATGTTTGCACAAACGAATTAATGAAACCACTTGTTCGTAACCAAACTAAAGACTACCACTGACTAATAATTTGAGGAATAGAGCGCACGATAAAGACTAAAACTAAATATTATATCCACATTATCAAATGTGATACAAAAAACCAAAATCGACACGACCTCGAGTTCACTTATAAATAATATTACACACCCTGCACTGAAAATCTAATACATAATACGTAATATTTATGATATGAGGGTAGATATAACAACAGTCCCAATAATAATTCATTCCCAATGTCTAATGCATAAATAATTAAAGAGCCTAATAATTTCTTAGACTAGGTACTTAACAAGGCTATCAATTTTTTGTATCGTTTTTACAAACTTCAACTTCATTTTGAATCAATATTATGATTTCTTTTTGTCATTAGTAATAGGTATTTCTGATTCTCTAAATTTTGTAGTTATTGAAGCTGATCCACAAGACCCATGTAACCCTTCACCCTGTGGGCCAAACAGCCAATGCCGTGTTAGTAATGGACAAGCAGTTTGTTCGTGTCTCCCTGAGTATAGAGGATCCCCACCTGGATGTAGGCCAGAATGTGTTGTGAGCTCAGAATGTCCAACGAACAGAGCGTGCATAAATCAAAAATGTGTTAATCCATGCCCTAGTCCATGCGGTTTAAATACCAATTGTGAGGTTTCAATTCACAGTCCCATTTGTGCCTGCAAACCTGGACACACTGGAGATCCATTTACTAGATGTTTCCCGATTCCAAGTAAGATCATCTACTTTTTTCACCATCCCCTGTCAATAAGATAGAGGTCCGATTAGCACCGTCCATTATATCTTACAGAGCCTGAACCAACATTTGTTCAACCAACGAATCCTTGCATACCATCTCCCTGTGGATCTTATGCAGAGTGTCGTAACATTGGTGGATCCCCGTCGTGTTCTTGTCTTGTAAATTACATTGGCAGCCCACCTAATTGCCGACCAGAATGTATCATAAACCCAGATTGTTCGAGCAATAAAGCATGTATGCGAGAAAAGTGTCGAGATCCGTGCCCTGGCTCTTGCGGAATTAATGCTCAGTGTACCGTAATCAATCATACGCCAACATGTACTTGTCCCGATGGCTATACTGGTGATCCCTTCACGAATTGCTCCCCAAAACCACCAAGTAAGAATCAAAGACCTATCCCATGGTACATTATCAATACGTCGAGATGAACCAGCATTAACAAAATGTGTTTACAGTTGTCGAGCCAGTCCACACAGATCCTTGCAATCCGTCCCCTTGTGGGTCGAATGCTGTATGCGACGCAGGGACTTGCACATGTTTGCCAGAATACAATGGAGACCCGTATTCTGGTTGCCGCCCAGAATGTGTTCTGAACACGGATTGTTCTCTTGACCGAGCTTGTGTACGAAACAAATGTGTCGATCCGTGCCCTGGTACTTGTGGTGAAAATGCTATTTGCAATGTATATAATCACGTTCCCATGTGTAGTTGTCCAACAGGAATGAGTGGAAATGCCTTCGTTGTATGTTCTCCTGCAAGAGGTACGAACTTCACCATTAGAAATAGGCTAGCTTTTTTACCCCCGTTTTTATTGCTTTTATTACACTTCAATTGTAGATCCGATCGTGGAAAACCCATGTAGTCCTTCACCGTGTGGTCCCAACAGTCAGTGTCGAGTAATAAATCAACAGGCAGTATGTTCATGCGTACCTGGATACATAGGAAGCCCACCATCCTGTAGACCCGAATGTACTGTTAGTTCTGACTGTCCTAGAGATCAAGCTTGTAGCAATCAAAAATGTATCGATCCATGTCCTGGGACATGTGGCCTCAGGGCTCAGTGTCAAGTCAGTAATCACAACCCCATATGCAGCTGCCCAAGTAGATACACTGGCGACCCGTTCGTTAGATGTACACCAATTCGTAAGGATTATTCATACCTAAACGCAAAATCGATATTTGGCTTGGCCAGAGTAACCTCATTAGCAATCTTATGATTTAGTTCCCGAGACGTGGTATTGTACTTCAGGATTCTTGAATGAAAATTAAGTCTGTGTCATAATAGAAATTCAATTTGATTCAAAGTAGATTATATTTTAATCCATCTGCTCCAGTGACTTAGATAATACTCGAAATTTTTACTTTTGTGAATGACATACTGTTCTACGTTTGTTAAATTTTCAATTTGTCTTGATACCTTTTCTTGTTGAACTATTGAAGCTCTAATTTAATCAATGTTTCAAAGCTCTCTGTTACGAGTAGGCACCACTAACCATGGGTTATTCTGGTCTGGAAAATCGGAAATGTCTCGTTATAACACAATTACTTTTTTCCAATATAGCGGATACTCCAATTGTAAAGGTTAATCCATGTCAACCATCACCTTGTGGCCCCAATGCTCAATGTCAAGTGATCAATGACTCACCATCGTGTTCTTGCCTCCCAGAGTTTACAGGATCTCCACCGAATTGTCGACCCGAATGTGTTAGCAATAGTGAATGCTCCAGTCATTCAGCATGCATTAATCAAAAATGTAAAGATCCATGCCCTGGTTCCTGTGGAGCCAACGCTGAATGTCGTGTGGTTAGTCACACGCCAATGTGTGTTTGCGTTAATGGCTATACCGGCGATCCTTTCACACAGTGCACTGTTAGACAACGTAAGATTGATTACATCAATTTGGAGTATCACTTTCACTTCCACTTTCGTTCGGCAATTATAAAAATAACTAATTTTCTCCTACAGCTGATCCTGTATTTGACAATATATCTCCATGCACACCTTCTCCATGTGGTTCAAATGCTATTTGTAGAGAACAGAACAATGTAGGTTCTTGTACTTGCCTACCAGAATATATTGGCAATCCTTACGAAGGATGTCGCCCAGAGTGTGTGGTTAATTCCGATTGTGTGTCAAGTCTTGCTTGCATCCGATCCAAATGTCAAGATCCTTGCCCCGGAACTTGTGGCCAAAATGCACAGTGTCAGGTTGTAAATCACTTGCCTTCATGTACCTGTCTACCTGAATTTACCGGAGATCCATTCCGTTACTGTCACCCAACACCAGTGCCCGGTAAAATTTTCTACACTCTCTATCGTTTTTTAAACTAATTCAAACTGTACAATATTGAACATGAAATGTTATCCTACAGTAGTTCAAGCAGATCCTACAGATCCATGCAATCCCTCACCATGTGGGCCAAATAGTCAATGTCGCGAAGTCAATGGCCAAGGCGTGTGCTCGTGTCTCCCTGAATACATTGGAAGTCCACCAAGTTGTCGGCCCGAATGTGTCGTGAGCTCAGAATGTCCCTCCAACAGAGCTTGTATTAATCAGAAATGTGTCAATCCATGTCCGGCACCATGTGGTTTGAATACTAACTGTGAGGTTTCCAATCACAGTCCAATATGTGCCTGTAAACAAGGGCACACTGGAGATCCATTTAGCAGATGCTTCCCGATTCCAAGTAAGAATGTGAAACTAGTATAACAGACAGCCATGCATTGAATCGGTGTTAGACTTCGGTTATTTGTAGATAGTCTAGCTACATTAATTTTTTGCATCTCCGTATATGAAAATTAGATTGATATAATACTTTTCTTGCGCTTAACCATTTTTCAAAAGTTATCGTTGTAATAATCTTTCCAATAGTCTTGTTCTGTCTAATAGAGAATGAAATTTCATTTTCAAACCGCGTTCTAAAATCTCTTTTTTTCTGTAGAACCACTTCCAAATATAGAGCCAGTGCGAAACCCATGTGTCCCATCTCCGTGTGGGCCTTACGCTGAATGCCGTGACATTGGAGGTTCACCTTCCTGCTCTTGTCTTTCAAATTACATTGGCAGCCCACCCAATTGCAAACCAGAATGTACTATAAATCCTGACTGCCCAAGTAACAGAGCATGTATGCGAGAAAAATGCCGAGATCCGTGTGCGGGTTCGTGTGGTATAGGAGCTCAGTGTAGTGTTATCAATCATACTCCGACATGTACTTGTCCCGATGGATACACAGGAGATCCCTTCAGCAATTGCTACCCGAAACCACCAAGTAAGGATACATCTTTTCACAGCTTAAGACTTCTTCTGCCAAGTATGACACAATTCAAGGCAAAGACTACGTTATACATTCATACTTACAGTAGCAGATGTTGTGGAACCTGACCCATGTCATCCTTCTCCTTGTGGACCAAATGCTGAATGCAACGATGGCATTTGTACCTGTTTACCAGAATACCAAGGAGACCCTTATACAGGGTGTAGGCCTGAATGCGTTCTCAATAATGACTGCCCACTGAATAGAGCATGCGTACGCAACAAATGTATCGACCCTTGTCCTGGTACTTGTGCATTAAATGCACAGTGTAACGTATACAATCACGTGCCTATGTGCAGCTGTCCGTCAGGAACAAATGGAAATGCATTCGTTATGTGCTCTGTCGTCAGAGGTAATTTGACGCTCTCACAAATTATTGTCTTGGATAAATCAATCTTTACAATCCCTTTTATGATTTTATCACAGATCCCATCGTGATAGACCCGTGCAATCCATCGCCTTGTGGGCCCAATAGTCAATGTCGCACGATAAACGGGCAAGCAGTATGTTCTTGTGTTCCTGGATTTATGGGAAGCCCTCCATCTTGTAGACCTGAATGTACAGTAAGCTCAGATTGTGAGCGAAACGAGGCATGTAGTAACCAAAAATGCATTGATCCATGTCCTGGTACTTGTGGTCTTCGTGCCCAGTGCCAAGTTAACAACCACAATCCCATATGTAGCTGCCCCCCAAGATATACCGGTGATCCATTCGTCAGATGCGAACAAATCAGTAAGCATGCGTAAAAATCATAAGAACTAGCATTTTCGATTTTTAAACATACATCCAACTTTTCGATTTATACAAAAAAAGTTCAATACATTTTCAATATTTCATGTACAGTAGATACACCAGTGATTCATGTAAATCCATGTCAGCCGACACCTTGTGGCCATAATGCTCAGTGCCAGGTGATCAACGATTCACCTTCATGTTCCTGCCTGCCAGCGTTTATAGGATCACCACCAAATTGTCGTCCAGAATGTGTCAGTAATAGTGAATGCTCAACACATTTAGCATGCATTAATCAGAAATGTCAAGACCCTTGCCCAGGTTCCTGTGGTGCCAATGCAGAATGTCGTGTCGTCAGTCATACACCGATGTGTGTTTGTACTATTGGCTATACCGGGGATCCTTTTACCCAATGTATTTTCAGAGAATGTAAGCAGAATGCTTTGAAATTGAGATTATTCGAGTGCGACTATTGAATAATGAATTAAAAATATCTACCTTCTTCAACAGCTGATCTGATATATGAAACAGTGTCACCTTGCACGCCCTCTCCGTGTGGCTCAAATGCTATTTGTAAAGAACAGAATGCTGTTGGATCTTGCACATGCTTACCAGAGCATATCGGTAATCCGTACGAAGGATGTCGGCCAGAGTGTGTAGTGAATTCTGATTGTGTATCAAGTCTGGCTTGCATTCGTTCTAAATGTCAAAATCCTTGTCCTGGAACATGTGGTCAAAATGCACAGTGCCAAGTTATCAATCATCTACCTTCGTGTACGTGTGTACCTGGCTTTACTGGAGATCCGTTCCGTTACTGTCACCCAACACCAGTACCTGGTAAAACTTGCTATATTCTATATTGTCTTTGAACTGATCTAAGCAGAACGATAATCAACGTAAATTTTTACCCAACAGTAGTAGAAGCAGATCCTACAGACCCATGCAATCCATCACCATGCGGACCAAATAGTCAATGTCGCGTTATCAATGGACAAGGCGTATGCTCATGTCTGCCGGAATATATAGGAAGTCCGCCCAGTTGTCGACCCGAATGTGTCGTGAGCTCAGAATGTCCGCTTAATAGAGCCTGTATCAATCAGAAGTGCGTTAATCCATGCCCTAATCCATGCGGCTTAAATACCAATTGCGAAGTGTCAAGTCACAGTCCGATATGTGCCTGCAAACCAGGATACACTGGGGATCCATTTACTCGATGCTTCCCTACTCCAAGTAAGACCAAAAAATTCCATATGAAGCATAGCCTATTAAAATTGACCTGTAGCTAAAGTCAAACGTGGATAGGAGTTTTATTTCATGAATATGAACTACTTTGCATCGGAAATTACCTTGAAATGATTATCTTGGTTACATCAGAGTGCCTAGAAAAGAGCCAACCCTATTGAATTTACAGATACTTGTTGAACTTTCATTTCGAAACGTTGGAAAAAATTTTAAATTCAATTCTTCCTTATTTTTAGAACCTGAACCGGAAATCGTTCAGGTACAAAATCCATGTGTACCATCGCCATGCGGACCTTATGCAGAATGTCGGGATATCGGAGGGTCACCCTCTTGCTCTTGTATGTTAAATTACATTGGCAGCCCACCTAACTGTAGGCCGGAATGTACCATAAATCCTGATTGCCCTAGCAACAGAGCATGCATGCGAGAAAAGTGCCGCGATCCTTGTTCTGGTTCCTGTGGTATAGGAGCTCAATGTAACGTTATCAATCATACTCCAACATGTACATGCCCCGACGGATATACAGGAGATCCGTTCAGCAATTGCTACCCCAAACCTCCAAGTAAGGATTATAGATTCATTCAGAGCTGATACATGTTCTTTTCCAAATCATATAGTTCATCCTAGAGACTACGTTATGCATTTATACTTATAGTAGCCGACGTCGTGGAATCTGACCCATGCAATCCCTCTCCATGCGGATCAAACGCTGAGTGCAATCAAGGCATATGTACCTGTCTAACAGAATACCAAGGAGATCCTTATACAGGTTGTAGACCTGAATGTATTCTCAATATCGAATGTCCATTGAATAGAGCTTGCGTACGTAATAAATGTGTCGATCCCTGCCCTGGTACTTGTGCAGTAAATGCACAGTGTAACGTATACAACCACGTGCCTATGTGCAGTTGTCCTCCAGGAACGAATGGAAACGCATTTGTACAATGCTCTCCCGTTAGAGGTAATTTCATTATTCTTTCAGTTATTTGCCCACGTAAGGCCTCTGAATAATTCTCATCACTTCATCACAGATCCAATTGTGTCGAATCCGTGCAATCCATCGCCTTGTGGGCCAAATAGTCAATGTCGCACGATAAACGGGCAAGCAGTATGTTCTTGTGTTCCTGGATTTATGGGAAGCCCTCCATCTTGTAGACCCGAATGTGTAGTGAGCTCAGATTGTGACAGAAACGAAGCATGCAGTAATCAAAAATGCATTGACCCATGTCCTGGTACATGTGGCCTTCGAGCCCAGTGCCAAGTTAACAACCACAATCCTATATGTAGCTGTCCTCCGAGATACACTGGTGATCCATTCGTCAGATGTGAAATCATACGTAAGAATATTATTAAACGACATATTTTTTGAAAAGCTAGTTAACGTCGTTGTCCATCATGTAGTATCATCAAATGTTGTATTTCACTTTTGCCATTAATTTTTTTTGTGTAAAGCATCTAAGGTTTAGTCACCTTTTTTTTTGTTTCAATAGAAGACTTTTCATGTATTCATTTTCGCTGAAACTAATTTCTCAATATTTGTCAATTCACGTGGGTTCTTGCTTCTACATGTCCTAGTCTTCGATTCATGAACATTCAAAGTTAGTGACGAAATTGACATTCATATTCTGTGTAAATATTTCATGTACAGTTGATACACCGGTGCAGCATATAAACCCATGTCAACCATCTCCTTGTGGTCCGAATGCTCAGTGTCAAGTGATCAATGAATCACCATCTTGCTCCTGTCTGGCAGAGTTTACAGGATCCCCACCGAACTGTAGACCTGAATGTGTTAGTAACAGTGAATGCTCCAGTCATTTGGCATGCATTAATCAGAAGTGTCAGGACCCGTGTCCAGGTTCGTGTGGTGCAAATGCAGAATGCCGAGTTGTGAGTCACACACCAATGTGCGTTTGTAGCACGGGCTATACTGGTGATCCATTTACTCTATGTAGTGTCAGACAACGTAAGTCTAATTTTCTCACTCAATAGTTGTACGAATTTCACGAAAACTTTCCTGACCCTCTTACTGAATGTGAATATTTTTCTACAGCCGATCCAATATTTGATAATATATCTCCATGCACACCTTCTCCATGTGGTTCTAATGCCATTTGTAAAGAACAGAACAAGGTTGGATCTTGTACATGTTTACCAGAGTACATTGGAAATCCTTACGAAGGATGTCGTCCAGAATGTGTAGTCAATTCTGACTGTGTTTCAAGTTTGGCCTGTATTAGATCCAAATGTCAGAATCCTTGTCCTGGAACCTGTGGTCAGAATGCCGAGTGTCAAGTTATAAATCATTTGCCTTCGTGCACATGTATTTCTGGATTTACCGGGGATCCATTCCGTTATTGTAGTCCAATTCAACAACCTGGTAATATTCTCAAAATCTCGTAGTCCGTAAAAAAATTCTCTCTAGAAAAATATTAACGATGTAATATTGACCTACAGTCGTAGAAGCAGATCCAGGTGACCCATGTAATCCATCACCTTGCGGCCCGAACAGTCAATGTCGCGTTTCGAATGGACAAGCCGTTTGTTCATGCCTTCCCGAATATACAGGAAGTCCTCCAGGATGTAGGCCTGAATGTGTCGTGAGCTCCGAATGTCCAACCAACAAAGCATGTGTCAATCAGAAGTGTGTGAACCCATGCCCTAGTCCATGTGGTCTCAATACAAATTGCGAAGTTTTAAATCATAGTCCCATATGTGCTTGTAAGCAAGGGTACATTGGCGATCCATTTACGCGTTGCTTCCCTACTCCACGTAAGCAAATGACATTTCAAATTTTCAATACGTTGTTACGTTACACACAAGACACAATTCCATCGATCAATATATTTCAGCGCCACCACCAAGCCCTGTTCCAATTCAAAATCCATGTGCATCTTCCCCATGTGGGCCACATGCGGAATGTCGGGACATCGGAGGTTCGCCTTCATGTTCTTGTTTACCAACTTACATTGGTAGTCCACCAAACTGTAGACCTGAGTGCACTATAAATCCTGATTGCACGAGCAGTACTGCTTGTATCAGGGAAAAATGCAGAGATCCTTGTCCTGGATCTTGTGGTATTAGCGCTCAGTGTACAGTAATCAATCACACTCCGATGTGTACTTGTCCCGATGGTTATACTGGAGATCCATTTAGTAGCTGCTATCCAAAACCACCACGTAAGAACGAATAATTAACATCTGTTGAATTATATGTATAGAATGTGCCGATAAACCACAAGGACACAAATCATATTTAAAATAACGACCATCGTGTTGAGAAATTAATGCAGCCGGGCAAAGTTTTCGGGTGAACATAGCAAATATACTTAACATCTTCTTGGGAAATGGAATAAAATAAAGTACACGTAACACAGTACAAGTCTGCAAAACTTTTAATTTGGGCACTTTGCATCAAGAATTTTACAGAATCAGTTCGTGGGATAATTTGTATTGTATTTTAAATGTGACGCTTGTGGTCTATTTCGAGATGCACAGATATGGTAGATTATCGTGCGTATTCTTGAAAAATCTGTATTTTCAGAACCCGTATTTGATGAGTCAGACCCTTGCAATCCATCTCCCTGTGGACCAAATGCTCAATGCAACGCGGGTTCATGTATATGTTTGCCAGAATATCAAGGAGATCCCTATTCAGGGTGTCGGCCAGAATGCGTTCTCAATGCGGATTGCTCTTTGGATAAAGCTTGCAAGAATAATAAATGTATAGACCCTTGTCCGGGTACTTGTGGTCAAAATGCGGAATGCAATGTCTTTTACCATGTTCCAATGTGTAGTTGCCCAGTAGGAATGACAGGAAATGCATTCGTATCATGTACACCATTCAGAGGTATAATTATCTTCTCTGATATTGACATATATAGATTATATCCAATATATTTTGATTTTGATTTTAAATATTCAATATTTCAATAGAACCTGTATCCGTACATCCTTGCAATCCAACGCCGTGCGGACCAAATAGCCAATGTAGAGAAGTTAACGGTTTGGCTGTTTGTACATGTGTTGTCGGGTTTATTGGGAGCCCTCCCACATGTAGGCCTGAATGTATTGTGAGCACAGACTGTGGTCAAGCCGAAGCATGCATAAACCAAAAATGCAAAGACCCATGTCCAGGCACTTGCGGAATAGGAGCTACATGTCAAGTCATAAATCACAATCCCATTTGCAGTTGCCCTCAGCATTTAACCGGTGATCCGTTTATCAGATGCTCACAAATACGTAAGACACCCGTTTCTCATATTTGAGCATTGATATTATCTAGTCTATGGTGCATAAACATAATGATAAATATTTTCAGTCCAAACTCCTATTCCTGAGGCAGACCCATGCCGCCCATCACCTTGCGGACTTAACGCTCAATGCCAAGTGATCAATGATTCCCCGTCATGCTCTTGTCTACCAGAATTCATCGGATCTCCTCCGAATTGTAAACCTGAATGTGTTAGCAATAGCGAGTGTTCTAGTCGACTTTCTTGCATTAATCAAAAATGTAAAGATCCCTGTCCAGGATCTTGCGGAGCAAATGCCGAATGCAGGGTAGTTAGCCATACGCCAATGTGTATCTGTACCATAGGATACACAGGAGATCCATTTACTCAGTGCAATATTGAACAAAGTAAGCATCTAACATAGGAAAAGCAAATGATTTATGTAAATATGATCCATTTAACGAATATTCTTGTGATTTATTTTAGTTCAACCTATCGCAATTCCATTGCCATGTACTCCTTCTCCATGCGGCTCCAATGCTATCTGCACGGAGAGAAATGGGGCAGGAGCATGTACTTGTTTACCAGACTATATCGGAAACCCGTATGAAGGTTGTCGCCCTGAATGTGTCATTAATTCAGACTGTGCACCAAATAAAGCATGTATTCGTTCAAAGTGTCAAGATCCATGCCCAGGAACTTGTGGTCGAAATGCAGAGTGCCATGTAATAAATCACCTACCCTCCTGCATATGTTATGTTGGATTCACAGGAGATCCATTTGGTTACTGTAGCAGACAACCGGAGAAAAGTACGTCTACACAAAATGATATCGCGCTAGTCTATGCAATTGAAATAAAATGATCTAAAAATTTCTTTAAACTTTTATCACAGTTCCTCAAGCCGATCAAACTGACCCGTGTTATCCTTCACCTTGTGGACCAAACAGCATATGTCGGGAAAATAATGGCCAAGCCGTCTGCTCTTGTTTGCCAACATATAGTGGCTCACCACCAAATTGTAGACCAGAATGTGTCGTAAGTTCGGAATGTCCCACAAATAGAGCTTGCGTCAATCAGAAATGTGTTGACCCATGCCCAGATCCATGTGGGCGTAATGCAAACTGCAAAGTTATAAACCACAGTCCGATATGCACCTGTCGACAAGGCTTTACTGGAGATGCGTTTTCATCCTGCTTCCCAACCCCACGTAAGGATCGAAATGATTTCACAAAATGGAATTCGAATTAATTATCTGAAATTCTTGTAGGTCCACCGATCGAAAATGATCCACCTATCCAAAGCGATCCATGCCTACCCTCACCCTGTGGTCCATATTCTCAATGCCGAAATATCGGCGAAACACCGTCTTGTTCCTGCTTAGCTACTTACATAGGAACACCACCAAACTGTAGGCCCGAATGTACAATAAATTCAGAATGTACTAGCAATATGGCATGTATACGTGAAAAATGTAGAGACCCATGTCCGGGATCTTGTGGTTTAGGAGCAAGATGTGACGTTATAAAACATACCCCAACTTGTACATGCCCAGAAGGGTATACGGGCGACCCATTTACCAACTGTGTTCCCAAAAGACCACAACGTAAGCCTAGCATTAGATTAAAGATCTATTAATTAGACTTTCTTATATATAACATTCTCAGCATTTTCAAACTGACGCTTGGACATTAATTTTTTCGGACAGTCCTAGTTTCTTGTGTTTTTATTTTTTTCGTTTTGTCGACAGTATCGCTTTTACTTTTGTCAGAAAAATTTCAATAGATTCATTTCTTATAGTCGATCAGTCTCCCGCAGTAGTGGACTTATGTAACCCTTCACCGTGTGGGCCGAATGCAATTTGCCAAGGAGGCACCTGTTCCTGTATAACAGAATACCGTGGCGATCCTTATAGCGGATGTCGACCAGAATGTGTTGTAAATGATGATTGCTCTCGCGACAGAGCTTGCATCCGTAACAAATGTTTAGATCCATGCGTAGGCACTTGTGGAATAAGTGCGCAATGTATAACGACAAATCATATACCAATGTGTAGCTGCCCACAAGGAACGAATGGAAATGCTTTCGTTCAATGTTTGCCAGTGCAAGGTATCTATGCCCCGATAAATCAATTTTTTTTCGTTAATACTCATCATTGTAAGCTAATACATTTCACGAATTCTAAAGAGCCTAAGTTAGTATTTTCACTTTTTACGGGAACGTGTGGTAACAAGAATAGAAATGATTCATTGCAAAGTTTTATAATTAAATTCAATCTACTTTCATTAGCCGACACCATTACAAACCCATGCTCACCGTCACCATGTGGACCGAACAGTCACTGTCAGGAAGTTAATGGACTCGCTATATGCAAATGTGTGCAAGGGTACATTGGAAGCCCTCCCACCTGCCGACCTGAATGTACAGTTAGCTCCGATTGTGGGCAAAATGAAGCTTGCATTAATCTGAAATGTAAAGATCCGTGCCCCGGAACCTGTGGTCTCAGAGCTCAATGCTCAGTTATTGGTCACAATCCGATATGTATCTGTCCTCAAGGACTAACGGGAGATCCTTTCCGGTCTTGCACTCCGATTCGTAAGATTACATTTCGCTTGATTATATGATTACATTTGAATTGCTAAGTGCCATTGTATGTAATGTGTATTATTATTTTTTGGAAATAGCTGTAATTGAACAAGATCCGATCAATCCATGCCAGCCATCACCTTGTGGACCGAATGCTCAGTGCCAAGTCATAAATCAATCGCCTTCATGTTCTTGTTTAATTGAATTTACCGGTTCTCCACCCAACTGTAAACCTGAATGTGTCAGTAATAGCGAATGTCCCGGTGATAAAGCGTGTATCAATCAAAAATGTAAGGATCCATGCCCTGGATCGTGTGGAGCGAATGCCGAGTGTCATGTCTTCAGTCACACACCAATGTGTACTTGCATCTCAGGTTTCACGGGAGATCCGTTCACACAGTGTACTGTAATTCAACGTAAGCAATTTTCTCTTCAATCTCGGATGAGTAGTCTTATTCCCATAAGAATGTTTTAACACTTCTGTATGTAAGATATCACTTCATAACTTCTAGCCTCGTTTTATTTATATTAGCTAATCGTTTTTGTCGATACAATTAACTCGGTTAAATTCCTATTTAGTTTTCTCTTCAAAGTCGATTGAAGATTGTAGAAAATTAATTTTTCCGTAGCCAATATTGAGGAAAGACCAATGCCATGCAGACCCACTCCATGTGGAGCAAATGCGATTTGCAAGGAACTAGGCACAGCTGGATCATGTTCATGCTTACCTGAATACATTGGTAATCCCTATGAGGGATGTAGACCAGAATGTGTCTCGAATTCGGATTGTGCATCCAACCTCGCATGCATTAGATCTAAATGTCAAGACCCTTGTCCAGGATCTTGCGGCCAAAATGCTCGTTGCCAAGTCATAAGTCATGCGCCAACTTGTACTTGCATTGATGGTTATACTGGTGATCCGTTCCGTTACTGCAACATCCAAAGCCCAGCTGGTGAGATTTCCATCCCTAATCCGGAACTAACACTAAAATTTTGGTAATAATAACACCAATCATTTCCCACAGTTTTCGAAGAAGAAAAACAAGACCCGTGCAGACCGTCTCCTTGTGGGCCTAATAGCGAGTGTAGAGTCAATAATAATCAGGCAGTGTGTTCATGTCTACCCACCTACAGAGGCAGCCCTCCGGCTTGTCGCCCTGAATGTATAGTTAGCTCAGAGTGTTCTTCTACTCGTACCTGTGTTAACCAGAAATGCATAGATCCGTGCCCAGATCCATGTGGCCGAAATGCACAATGTAAAGTCATCAATCATAGCCCAATATGTTTCTGCATAAATGGCTATTCAGGAGATCCATTTTCACAATGCTTCCCTATAATCGAAGGTAGGATATTAGTCGGCAGTAACTGATGATACCTTGAAATGCTTCATTCATAGAAGGTTTCTCATCCTCGTATGTACAATCTTCAAAAATATAACTTCTTACAGCCACACCCCCACAGCCACCTACCATGAGAGATCCTTGTATTCCGTCACCTTGTGGTGCTAATGCTCAGTGCCGAGCTGTCGGTGACACACCTTCGTGCACTTGTTCACCAAATTATATAGGCAGCCCACCAAACTGTAGGCCTGAGTGCACAATTAACGCTGATTGTCCCAGTAATTTGGCTTGTATCCGAGAGAAATGTCGAGATCCATGCCCGGGATCGTGCGGTTTCAATGCCCAATGTGCAGTAATAAATCACACGCCAATGTGCACATGTCTTGAGGGTCATACTGGAGACCCGTTCAGTCAATGTCATCTAAAACCAGTACAGCGTAAGTTACCTTTGAACACCAGTAATTATCTGTAATTTTTTGTCATGATACGACATTTTTCTCAAACTATTTGACTGAACCAAATGATATCCTCTCTCAGAAATAGACCCAGTAGAAACTGATCCGTGTAATCCATCCCCGTGCGGACCAAATGCACAATGTGACAATGGAATTTGTTCCTGTTTACCTGAATACCAAGGAGATCCGTATGCAGGATGTCGCCCAGAATGTGTTCTTAACGCTGATTGCCCCCGTAATAGAGCTTGCATTCGTAACAAGTGCACAGATGCTTGTCCAGGAACATGTGCAAGTAACGCCATTTGCAACATGATAAATCATATTCCTATGTGCAGTTGTCCAGAAGGATTCGAAGGGAATGCTTTCATATTATGTACTCCTATCCGAGGTATTTTATTTAATGGCCGTAATCTTGATATTTTGATGGATTAGTTCACTAATCCATACGTTTAACATTCTCTATAGCACCGGCAGTTTCATCACCGTGCAATCCTTCACCCTGCGGGCCGAATAGTCAATGTCGAAGTAACAACGGCCAATCAGTATGCACTTGCGTCCCTGGTTATATTGGAAGTCCACCATCCTGCCGACCGGAATGTATAGTCAGTTCTGACTGTGCTCAAAATGAAGCCTGTAATAATCAGAAATGTAGAAATCCTTGTATCGGTACATGCGGCCTGGGAGCTCTTTGCGAAGTTGTTAATCACAATCCGATATGCCACTGTCCCGTGAGATATACTGGAGATCCATTCGTGCGATGTTCCCCAATA
Organism: Macrophya alboannulata; assembly: GCA_949628255.1. NCBI lineage: Eukaryota > Metazoa > Arthropoda > Insecta > Hymenoptera > Tenthredinidae > Macrophya > Macrophya alboannulata. The sequence continues at coordinate 5,320,749 of OX451212.1, read as the reverse complement.
CGTGAGATCCGTTATATTATTCAACCATCATTCAAATACAATTACCCATACGTCTTACCAATTACCACCTTTGATATTTCTAGCTGAAATTCCCGTCGTAATCGAAAATCCATGCCAACCATCTCCTTGTGGTGCAAGTGCTATATGCCAAGTTATAAATGATTCACCATCGTGTTCCTGTTTACCGGAATATATCGGGGCCCCACCAAACTGTAGACCGGAATGTGTCAGTAATAGTGAATGTCCCAGCCACCAAGCATGTATTAATCAGAAATGCAGAGACCCATGCTCAGGCGCATGTGGTAACAATGCAGATTGCCGAACTGTAAGCCATACACCAATGTGTTTCTGTGCTGTTGGACACACAGGAGATCCATTCACCCAATGCTTTATTAAGCCATGTAAGATATACTACAATCGATACAATCAATCATTTTCATGACATATTCGATCAAATTATTATTTGCAAACAAATTCATAAAATTTTGAGTCATATAAATTTACCAAACTTGATCAATCCAGCATTACACAAGTTTTATTAGCAAAATAATAGACATTCCAATCCTTGCATGATTTTCACCGTTTGTAGTTATAAAACAAATCAGAATAATCATTGAAAATTTACAATAATCTTTGCAGTTGATGATGTTATCGATAAAAGGCCGACTCCCTGTTTGCCATCGCCATGTGGATCTAATGCCATTTGTACAGAACGTAATGAAGCCGGGTCATGCACTTGCTTGCCTGAATATGTCGGAAATCCTTACGAAGGCTGTAGACCAGAATGTGTTCTTAATTCAGATTGTCCATCTAATCTTGCTTGTGTTAGATCTAAATGCGTAGACCCCTGCCCAGGAACTTGCGGTACAAATGCAGAGTGTCGTGTAGTTTCCCACCTTCCGACTTGCTCTTGTTACGCATCTTATACAGGAGATCCTTATCGATACTGTTCAGTGCAGCAACCAATCAGTAAGTTTCACGCGTTAAGCACCTCGTACTGTTTGATTTTTGAATTTGGGCGACGAACATTCAATGTTTATAAAAGTCTTGCTATACTCAATTCCTTTTTCTTCATTCTTCTCAGTTGCTGATGTAGAGAAATCTGATCCGTGCAGTGAAGCTCGTTGTGGTCCCAATAGTCAATGTAGGGTAATAAATGATCAAGCAGTTTGCTCTTGCCTTCCCACATACATTGGCAGCCCACCATCGTGTAGACCAGAATGTGTGGTTAGTTCTGAGTGCCCTTCGGACAAAGCTTGTATGCAACAGAAATGTAAAAATCCATGTCCAACGCCATGTGGTCAGAATTCCGATTGCAGAGTGATAAACCACGCTCCATTATGCAGTTGTAGATCAGGGTTCACGGGTGACCCATTCACCGTATGTTTCCCAGCGCCATGTAAGAACCCATATATTCTTTATTTGTTTGAAATATCGACTGGCTATACTGTTACACCGAGTTGATTACGTTAAAATAATTTATGAAAAAAATTACAGTGACATCTCCAGGTCAAGATGAAATAGTCCAAAGAGATCCTTGTATTCCATCTCCCTGTGGCCAATACTCAGAATGTCGGAATATAGGAGGAGTTCCATCGTGTTCTTGTCTGACAAGTTACATCGGAATGCCCCCGAATTGCAGACCTGAATGTACAATTAACCAAGAATGCGCAAGTCATCGCGCATGCATAAGAGAGAAATGTAGAGACCCGTGCCCTGGATCATGCGGCATATTAGCTCAATGCCACGTCATGAATCATGTCCCAGTATGCACTTGCCCTCATGGGTACACTGGTGATCCATTCAGTAATTGCTTCCCGAGCCCACCACGTAAGATTGATTAACATTTTTCTCTCCACAGTGATTTACACTCTACACAGTCTATAATGAAATTCAATTACAGCACCTCAAGCTGACGTAACAGACCCATGTAATCCATCCCCCTGCGGTCCAAATGCTCAATGTAACGATGGTGTATGTACATGCTTACCCGAGTATCAAGGAGATCCTTACTCAGGGTGCCGGCCGGAATGTGTTCTAAACACAGACTGCCCCCTTAATAGAGCATGCATTCGTAATAAATGCACAGATCCTTGCCCAGGAACTTGCGGTCAAAATGCTATATGCAATGTGTACAATCACGTGCCTATGTGCAGTTGCCCTCCAGGAATGAGTGGGAATGCATTCGTTTTATGCTCCATACAACAGGGTATGCATACGCATAAGTTAGCTATTACTGTATCTGAAATTGTTGATTCTTGCCACACAAGCGAAGATATTATATTGCAATAATGTAACAATTACAGCCCCTGTCTTTACGGACCCATGCAATCCATCTCCATGTGGACCAAACAGTCAATGCCGACAGAGTAACGGACATGCGATATGTTCGTGTATTAATGGTTACATCGGTGCTCCACCCACTTGTAGACCTGAATGTTCGGTCAGCTCAGATTGTGCCCAGAACGAAGCTTGTAGTAATCAGAAATGCCGTGACCCGTGTCCCGGAACTTGTGGAATCAGCGCAAACTGCGACGTTATAAATCACAACCCGATTTGCAGTTGTCCCAGTAATTTAATGGGAGATCCGTTCATTCGATGTTCGCCAATTCGTAAGAATGCTCACCTTATACTTTTGACCATGAAATTATAACTTTTCAATAATCATATCTTTTGTTTTCACAAAATTATTTTGACATCGCGCGAATTGTTATTTGTAGCGAAAGTTATAATTTGATGAAAACAAAGTATAAAGTTTGTCACCATACTAATGTATATTCGATACACTTTCAAGCTGTGAAACCAGTGGAACGCGTAGACCCATGTCGACCATCACCTTGCGGTCCTAATGCACAATGCCAAGTAATCAATGACTCACCATCTTGTTCGTGCTTACCTGAATTTATTGGATCCCCACCTCAGTGCAGGCCAGAATGTGTTAGTAATAGCGAATGTACAAGTCAATTGGCATGTATCAATCAAAAATGCCAAGATCCATGCCCTGGGTCTTGCGGATCTAATGCCGATTGCCACGTCATCAGCCATACGCCCATGTGTGTCTGTCCTATTGGCCATACCGGAGATCCATTCACACAATGTGTACAGCAAAGTAAGATTCTTCCCAAAGCTTAAATACCAAACTACTCGCAGTGATTTCAACATTAGACGCTAACCCTTAACGGATTGTGAATGTCAGGTTCCTCTGATAGTAATTGTGATCCGTTTTAGATGATGTAATACCTATAAACGATACACCGACTCCTTGTATGCCGTCCCCTTGCGGAGCGAATGCAGTATGCAGAGTACAACAAAATGCTGGCTCTTGTACGTGTTTACCAGAGTACATTGGCAATCCCTATGAAGGATGCAGACCAGAATGTGTAGTAAATTCTGATTGCTCATCAAACCAAGCATGCGTCGGTCTAAAATGTAAAGATCCGTGTCCAGGGACATGCGGTCAAAACGCCGAATGCCATGTGATAAATCATGCGCCAACATGTACTTGCTTTGAAAGATACACAGGTGATCCGTTCCGTTACTGTTATCCACCGCAAGAACCAAGTAAGAAATCTATGATGCCCTCCATATAATCGTCCAATTATAGGATATTAATGCGCGATATTTTTTTACTAGCAATTGTAGCCGATCCAAGCAATCCATGTGAGCCTTCACCATGTGGTCCCAACAGTCAATGTCGGGAAATTAACGATCAAGCCGTTTGTTCATGTCTTCCAACTTATATAGGCAGTCCACCTGGTTGTAGACCTGAGTGTGTCGTAAGCTCTGACTGTCCATCAAGCCTAGCATGTATTAAAGAGAAATGTACCAACCCTTGCCCTGATCCATGCGGAGTAAATACAATGTGTAATGTTATAAATCACAGCCCTATATGCAGTTGCAAGCATGGATTTACTGGAGATCCATTCACACGATGTTTCGGGATTCCAAGTAAGAATAATTGTAACACAAATTCTATAGTATATTCAAGATCATTTGATGCATTGCACTAAACATAGATATGTGTTAAAAAATATCTCGATTACTTAATTTTTCTTCATTTGCCATACTAACAAACACAAGGTATTGGTATGCCTCCTCAGAAAGTTTATGTATACTTCGAAAGAGGAGTCTCATAAATCCCAAAATTTTTTTACAGCCCCGGCAGATCCAGTTATTATTCAGAGAGACCCATGCTTCCCATCACCATGTGGACCAAATTCACAATGCCAGAATATTGGAGGATCACCATCTTGCTCTTGTTTGTCTAAATATATCGGCAGTCCTCCGAATTGTAGACCCGAATGTACAATCCATCCCGATTGTTCTAGTAACAAAGCCTGTATAAATGAAAAATGTAGCGACCCGTGTGCAGGATCATGTGGCTTAAACGCAATTTGTAGCGTGTTTAATCACATTCCTGTATGCACTTGTACCGAAGGTTACACCGGGGACCCATTCACCAATTGTTATTATAAGCCACCAAGTAAGATTAAATCCCTAACATATAACCCGAATGGCAAAGACTATATTTGACTGCTGGATTTTTGTCTAAACAATATGTTTTATGCAGTTATAGAAGCCATTGACGTAGATCAGTGCAATCCGTCACCATGTGGCCCTAATGCAGTATGTAACGACGGAATTTGTACTTGCTTAGCCGAATTTTATGGCGATCCATACACTGGATGCAGACCAGAATGTGTCCTGAATACAGACTGCCCTTCCAACAAAGCATGTGTGCGCAATAAGTGTATAGACCCGTGCCCTGGTACCTGTGGGCAAAATGCCGTGTGTAATGTTATCAATCACACCCCAATGTGTAGCTGCCCACCAGGCACAAGTGGAAATGCGTTCATCTTATGCCAAACAGTAACAGGTACAATGCTGAATATTTTTATGATTCCCCTGGTGAAAATGATTCTATAACAACTGAAAATTAGTTGTGACTCGTAGATGAAAATGAGAAAAAATGCGAATTCGAAAATAATCTTCACTGTATTTTAATATAGCTCCTGTCAATCTAAGACCATGCAACCCGTCACCATGTGGCCCTAATAGCGTTTGTCGAGAAATAAACGGCCAAGCTGTGTGTTCTTGCGCGCCTGATTACATAGGCAGTCCTCCATCCTGTCGACCTGAATGTATAGTTAGTTCTGATTGCTCGAGGAATGAGGCTTGTACAAATCAAAAATGTAGAGATCCATGCCCTGGAACATGTGGCCGACAAGCGATATGTGCAGTAATCAGTCACAACCCAATTTGTACATGCCCCGAGCGTTATACCGGCGATCCGTTTATCAGATGCACTATCATACGTAAGAAATCAATGATACTTCAGCAATGATCATCTCAATTATGTTATTTTAATAACGTACGTAAATATTTTCTCCAGAAATGATTGAAGCACCACCAATAAATCCCTGCCAACCTTCACCGTGCGGCCCTTATGCGCAATGCCAGATTGTCAATGAATCACCCTCGTGCTCTTGCTTACCACAATATACAGGATCTCCTCCGAATTGTAGACCTGAGTGCATTAGCAATAACGAATGCCCTAGTCACCAAGCATGTTTCAATCAAAAATGTACAGATCCATGTCCTGGAACATGCGGTGCAAATGCGGAATGTTATGTCGTTAGTCACACACCAAATTGTGTGTGTTCCAATTATTACACAGGAAATCCATTTGTTCAATGTTTCCAAGCTCAATGTAAGGAAAACTTCGAGAAAATTAATTATCCTATCGACGAAATGTTGATGAATTACTCTGAACTTTTTTTGGTTTTCCCTGTTTTAGCTGATCCAATTCCCGAAGATCAACATTCCCCTTGTTTACCTACACCCTGCGGTTCAAACGCGATATGCAAGGAACAAAACGGTGTTGGATCTTGCTCCTGTTTACCTGGTTACCAAGGAAGCCCTTACGACGGATGTAGACCTGAATGTGTAATTAATTCCGACTGCCCATCGTATCAAGCGTGTATACAATCCAAGTGCAAAGACCCTTGTCCAGGTGCTTGTGGCCAAAATGCAGAATGCACAGCCATCAATCACTTGCCATCTTGCAACTGCCGCCCAGGATATTCCGGTGACCCCTTCACGTTCTGTTCAATCCCACAATCACCTCGTAAGTTTCTATTGCCCTTGACGTCAACTGAACGATTTTCAGTTTTATTGCCATCAATATTTTCCATACGAATGCATGCTTTCTTATTTAGCTGACGAGGAACGAAACCCTTGCTACCCATCGCCGTGTGGACCAAACAGCCAATGCAAAGACCTTAATGGCCAAGCAATATGCTCTTGCCTTCCCACATATATTGGCAGCCCACCAGGGTGTCGACCAGAGTGCGTCTCTAGCTCGGAATGTTCTTCTCAATTAGCATGCGTCAATCAGAAATGTGTGGATCCATGCCCCAACCCATGTGGCCTTAAAACCAACTGTGTGGTTGTGAATCATAGCCCAATTTGCAGTTGCTTACCTGGACATAGCGGAGATCCATTTACTAGATGTACACCCATTCCACGTAAGAATTTTTTTTGCGATTAGCAAACTTCAATTTCTAATACCTCCAATGTAGTGGAGTTATATTATTAAAAAACAAAACTATTACTTTGCAGCACCTGAAGTCCCAGTAGTTGTTGAATCAGATCCATGCGTTCCATCCCCGTGTGGTAGTTTCGCTCAGTGTCGCAATATTGGTGGAACACCAGCTTGCACTTGTTTAAATAATTACATAGGACAACCACCAAATTGTAGACCAGAGTGTACTATAAATCCCGAGTGCCAAAGCAATCAAGCTTGCATAAACGAAAAATGTAGAGATCCATGTCCTGGATCATGCGGTGTTGGAGCTCAATGTGTTGTTGTAACACATACTCCGATGTGCACGTGTCCTGAAGGTTTTACCGGCGATCCATTCTCGAGCTGCAATCTGCGTCCAATCCGTAAGCATTTCAGACTCTCGGAGTTCGAGTATTATCATAATAACAGATTCATTTACGATTTAGCTTTTCATTTCAAAAAATCATTGCTAGACTAGTTAACAAGCACATAACTTTATTCAAATATTCTGAACTACTACTTTTTGCAATATCAATTCCATTTCGCCTCGAATTTAACCTAGTGAGATAATATTGATTGAAACAAATTAACGTAATTACATTCTTGTCGATAAGATTTCATAATATTTGACGTATCATTTTGAAATTATAAATATTGTTACTAAAAACCACGGTTGATATTACAGCTGATCATCCAGTGCCAGTGGATAAGTGTAATCCATCTCCTTGCGGTCCAAATGCTGAATGTAATGATGGCACTTGTACTTGTTTACCAGAGTATCAAGGAAATGCATATTCTGGTTGTAGACCCGAATGTGTACTAAATCCCGATTGTCCTCGTGATAAAGCCTGTCTACGAAATAAATGCAAAGATCCTTGCCCTGGCGCTTGTGCTAGTAACGCTCTGTGTACAGTAATCAACCATGTGCCCATGTGCAGTTGCCCAGAAAACATGAGTGGCAATGCCTTCACTTTCTGTACTCCCATTGAAGGTGTGTAACATTTTGCTTCCTAAATTATTGGAGTCCACTGAGTCCATTTATTCTGACAGTATATTTACCAACAGCGGATGATCCAATAAATCCATGCAATCCAACACCATGCGGACCGAACAGCGAATGTCGTGTCATAAACAGCCAAGCGGTATGTTCTTGCGTGAGTGGATACATCGGTAGTCCTCCAACTTGCCGACCAGAATGTGTAGTTAGCACGGATTGTTCCCAAAATGAAGCATGCAGTAACCAAAAGTGTAAAGACCCGTGTCCAGGAACATGTGGAATAAAAGCCACATGCGTGGTTGTAAATCATAATCCCATCTGCAGCTGTCCTATACGATATACGGGCGATCCCTTCCTCAGATGCACACCGATTTGTAAGGCTATTTTTATTTTCTTCTCGGATCAAAGTAGTTTAGACCACCACCCAATCCTAATCTTAAAAATTCAATTACAGTGGACGAAGAACCGCCGAAGATGGACCCATGCCAACCATCGCCATGTGGCTCTAATGCCCAGTGCCAGGTCATAAACGATTCTCCATCTTGTTCCTGTCTACCAGAATTTATAGGAAGCCCACCAAACTGTAGGCCAGAATGTAGCAGTAATAGTGAATGTTCTATACATTTAGCATGCATCAATCAAAAATGCAAAGATCCTTGTCCTGGCTCTTGTGGAGCTAACGCTGAATGTCGCGTGGTTAGCCATACTCCAATGTGTGTATGTATGAATTCCTACACTGGGGATCCTTTCACGCAATGCACTTTCAGAGAACGTAAGTATTACTACGTTTTTTCAAATATTCAAGTTTCGGCAATTTTATAGCAGTGTTACTTATTTATAGAGTTGAATATTTTTATAATAAGATTATATGACATATTTTAACCATACACACATATACCGTCAGAATAATTCATGATATCTTTTGAACAGCAATGCCAACTCCGCCATCCGACAGACCTTGTCAACCCTCTCCTTGTGGGGCAAATGCCATATGTAAAGAACTTAATGGAGCAGGCTCGTGCTCTTGCCTTCCAGACTATTTTGGAAACCCGTACGAAGGTTGCCGACCAGAGTGTGTCATTAATTCCGATTGCTCGTCGAATCTGGCATGCATTAATTCAAAATGTAGGGATCCTTGTCCAGGAACATGTGGGCAAAATGCAGAATGCCAAGTCAATCAACACTTGCCGATGTGTACTTGTTTCTTGAGATACACTGGGGATCCTTTCAGATACTGCAGTGTGATCATGGAAGGTATGATACGATGTTAGCTAACAGTGAATTATATAGGGTAGTTTTCTCTTCCTGCCCATAGCATATTTATTTATTTTTCCTTGCAATCTTACCAAAGTCGTATTCTTTACCAGATCCTCGGCCGAAAGACCCATGTAATCCATCGCAGTGCGGGCCAAACAGCCAGTGTCGTGTAGTTAAGGAACAAGCTGTCTGCTCATGTTTGCCTGAATACATTGGAAGTCCGCCAGCATGCCGACCAGAATGTGTCGTTAGTTCTGAATGTCCATCAAACCAAGCATGCATTAACAAAAAATGTATCGACCCATGCCCCGGAAGATGTGGCTCAAACTCAAGATGTGAAACGATAAATCACAGCCCAATTTGTAGTTGCCAGCAGAGCTACACCGGAGATCCGTTTGTTGCCTGTTTCAAATTACCTGGTAAGTTGAAACTTTAAAAGAATGCATATTTCCCTCTAAAACTACAATAACCTCATGATATTTTTCCATCACGATTGTTGATGACTAATCACGAACGATTCTCACTTGCAGTCGAAAAACCATCCGAACCACCAACGTACTTTGATCCATGCGTTCCCTCACCATGCGGACAAAACTCTGAATGTCGGGACATTAATGGTCAAGCATCTTGTGCTTGTCTGACAAGTTTCATAGGAACACCACCCAACTGTAGACCAGAGTGTACAATAAATCCTGACTGCCCCAGTAACGAGGCATGTCTGCAAACCAAATGCCGAGATCCGTGTCCCGGATCTTGTGGAATAGCGGCCGAATGCAGCGTGATTAATCATACGCCCATGTGTACTTGCGTCGACGGTTACACCGGGGACCCATTCACCAGATGTACACCTAAAGTGGAACCACGTAAGACACGCAATATGTAGACGAGTCAAATATAAAATCTTCCGAATTCTTCATTGGTTCCTTGCGATGTTATCAATAATAACTATTAGAAATTAGTATCATAATATTTCAATACAACTATTTTTTCAGCGAGAGATCCTATTGATCCCTGCTTCAGCTGCAGAGCAAATACACAATGTGTAAATGGCGAATGCACATGCTTGCCAGACTTCCAAGGCGATCCATTCGTAGGCTGTCGCCCAGAATGTGTTTTGAATGAAGATTGTACCCGGACTAATGCATGTATTAGAAACAAATGCAAAGATCCTTGTATAGGAACATGTGGTCAAAATGCTTTATGCAGCGTCGTCAATCACGTCCCAATATGTACCTGTCCATCTGGCATGATTGGCAACGCGTTTGTCACCTGTTCTCCAGTACAAGGTACAATAATTGAGAAATTATTCAATCAACTGATTTACTGAACTTCAACTGCAGATAATTACCAAAGAGCTCGTTTTCTCGAATTCCATATTCTAAAGATTTATATCTTTCAACAGTACCAATCCAAGGAGACCCGTGCAATCCATCTCCGTGCGGTTCAAACAGTCAATGTCGTCAAATTAATGGACAAGCTGTTTGTTCTTGTATTCCTGGTTATTTGGGTAGTCCACCAAGTTGTCGACCAGAATGTATAATCAGCTCAGATTGTGTAACGAGCATGGCCTGCAGCAATCAAAAATGCATAAATCCTTGCCCAGGTACATGCGGACTAAGAGCTATATGTAAAGTCGTAAATCACAACCCTATATGCAGTTGCCCAACAGACCTTACCGGAGATCCATTTGTTAGATGCATCCTGATTCGTAAGTTATTTTTTTAGCGAATCGATCGCATCAGTTCATTATATTCAAACTGCACCCTATAACTTTATTTATATTCAACAGAGAGAGACCCAGATCCTCCTGTTAATCCTTGTCAACCGTCACCATGTGGTCCTAATGCTCAGTGCCAAGTCGTAAATGACGCGCCTTCGTGCTCTTGTCTACCAGAATTCACTGGATCTCCGCCACAATGTAGACCAGAATGTGTCAGTAATAGCGAATGTTCAACTCAATTAGCCTGTATCAATCAAAAGTGCAGGGATCCTTGCCCAGGATCATGTGGTGCAAATGCCGAATGCAGAGTAATAAGTCACACTCCAATGTGTGTCTGCGCATCTGGCTTTATGGGAGATCCGTTCACGCAGTGCATTCCTAAGCAAGGTAAGTAATTCTTGACATATTATTTTGGAATGGATTTCACATATTGATCCCCGCAGATGAGGAAGGCCCGAAGGAAAAGCCAACACCTTGTATACCATCGCCATGTGGATCTAACGCCGTATGCCGTGAATCGAACGGGGCTGGATCTTGCACATGTTTGCCAGATTATATCGGAAATCCGTACGAGGGTTGTCGGCCAGAGTGCGTCATAAACTCGGATTGTACATCTGACAGAGCTTGTATCAGATCGAAATGTCAAAATCCATGCCCAGGAACATGTGGACAGAATGCCATATGTCAAGTGATTAATCACTTGCCAACTTGCAGCTGTCAATCTGGTTATACTGGCGATCCATTCCGATACTGCAATATAGCAATAAAAGATGGTGCGTTCTCGAAATATTGTGATTCTATTCCTGAGCCCCAGAAACCATTGAGCAATTTTTATCAACGTATTCGTATTTCACAGATCTACCTCCTGTTACCGAACCATGTAATCCTTCACCTTGTGGACCTAATAGTCAATGCCGCGAATCTAACAACCAGGCTATCTGTTCGTGCTTACCAAATTATATGGGCAGTCCACCATCATGTAGACCAGAATGTGTTGTTAGTGCCGAGTGCCCAACAAACCGTGCTTGCATTAATCAAAAGTGCGGCGATCCATGCCCAGGCATTTGCGGGCAGAATGCAAGATGCGAAACTATCAATCACAGCCCTATTTGCAGTTGTAATGAAAGATACACGGGCGATCCATTCGTAAAATGTTTCGATATCCCTAGTAAGTGTATATGGCACAAGCTATTGATAATCGGTGTAATAATAACTGGATAATTAATTATAATTATTTTATTATAGAAGAAGACCCGTTACCACCCGTAAATAGGAATCCGTGCGCACCATCTCCATGTGGACCATATTCTATATGCCAAGCTATTGGTAATTTGCCATCATGCACGTGCTCGCAAAATTACATTGGATCACCTCCGAACTGTAGACCCGAATGTACAATCAACTCCGAATGTGTCAGTGACAGAGCTTGTATGAGAGAAAAATGTAGAGACCCATGCCCAGGATCGTGCGGAATAGGAGCACAATGTAGCGTCATAAACCATACTCCGACTTGTACTTGCCCTGAAGGATATACTGGAGATCCATTCAACAATTGCTTCCCAAATCCACAACAACGTGAGTAATTTTTTTATTGTGAGAATTTACTATCTTGCATAGATTTTATTGCCTAGATCAAATCTAAGACCATTTTTGAAAATTTTAGCGATACAAGATCCAACCGACCCTTGCAATCCCTCGCCATGTGGACCCAATGCACAATGCCTTGATGGTGTATGTACTTGCATACCGGAATACCATGGGGATCCGTACTATGCATGCCGCCCTGAATGTGTGCAGAATACAGAGTGTACCTTTGACAAAGCATGTATACGAAATAAATGCACAGACCCTTGTCCTGGAGTCTGTGGTCAAAATGCAGAATGTACAGTCGTGAATCATATACCAATGTGCAGTTGTCGCAGCGGGACAAGTGGAAACGCGTTCAGTCTATGCTCGATCGCTGAAGGTATGTTTGCTTTTTGATCTACATTTGGCCTGGTTATTTAATACATGAATTTTTACAGTACCACCTTCGGTCCATCCATGCAATCCATCGCCATGCGGTCCAAACAGTCGATGCCAAGAAATTAACAACCAGGCTGTATGTACCTGTGTAACAGGGTTCATTGGAAATCCTCCTACTTGCAGACCAGAATGCGTAATTAATTCTGAATGTGCTCAAAACGAAGCATGCATTAATCAGAAGTGTAAAGACCCTTGTCCTGGTACATGTGGCGTTTCAGCACGTTGTCAAGTCGTTTATCATAATCCGATTTGTAGCTGTCCACCTGCTTACACTGGGGATCCATTCATAAGATGCACGCTAATTCGTATGTACTTTCACATGTGTAAATTTATTTTAAATGGCAAAGAAAATACAGTGATTGATATTTTTGTTTTTTAATAGCCGAAATAGATGATGAGGTGAAAAATCCATGTCAACCATCTCCTTGTGGTCCTAATGCTCTGTGTCAAGTAAATAATGATTCGCCGTCATGTTCCTGTCAGCCAGACTTTATCGGAACGCCTCCAAACTGCAGACCAGAATGTGTTACCAATAACGATTGCTCAAACAATTTGGCATGTATTAACCAGAAATGTAAAGACCCATGTCCGGGATACTGTGGTGCAAATTCAGAATGCCGTGTCGTTAGTCATAGACCAATGTGTGTTTGTATTTCTGGCTACACCGGTGATCCTTTCACCCAATGTATTATAGAAGGTAAATTGGATCTATAACTTTGTTACTATACCATCTCACTTATTTATATTTCATTTCGCTAAAACATCAATCCTATTTTCAACCCAGAGCGTGATGTTCCACCAACACCGTGTACACCATCTCCTTGTGGCACAAATGCAGTGTGCAGGGAACAGAATGGAGCTGGCTCTTGTGTTTGCTTGCCAGAATACATTGGAAATCCTTACGAAGGATGCCGACCTGAGTGTACTGTAAATTCTGACTGCTCTGCCAATCTTGCATGTATCCGATCCAAATGTCAAAATCCGTGTCCAGGAACATGCGGCAGAAATGCACAATGTCAAGTTGTAGATCATTTACCTTCGTGCACCTGTATTACAGGATATACTGGAAATCCTTTCAGTTATTGCAACGAAATACCAACTGTGATAGGTAAATGTTTTTCCCATAAAACAATGAATAAATAAAAATATGGTCAAACAATTATATAGTATAATTCATATGGTGTGTAATAGAGAAAGACCACTTCGAAGCATTTGATTTTTATTAAAAATTACAATGATTGAAGTAATAATAAACTTTATTTTCTGTTTTTTCGAATCAAATTCAGTAGTTGACCGCGATCCATGCAATCCTTCGCCTTGTGGACCGAACAGCCAATGTCGGGAGAACAATGACCAAGCTATTTGTTCGTGCTTGCCCTCATTCATCGGCAGTCCTCCGAATTGTAGACCAGAATGTGTTGTCAGTTCCGAGTGTCAATCTAATCTAGCCTGCATCAATCAAAAATGTCAAGATCCTTGCCCGGGTACTTGTGGAAATAACGCACAATGCAGAGTCCTAAATCACAGTCCCATATGTAGCTGCGAAACCGGCTTGACCGGCGATCCATTCAGTCACTGTTTCTCAATGCCTGGTAAGTTGACTATGCCCCGATTGATGCATTCTGTGAATGGTTTTATCTGTGCAATCTATAATGATTCATGATTCTTTATTTCAGTAATCGCTCCACCAGATGAGGCTTATCCAAAGAATCCATGTGTTCCTTCACCTTGCGGACCTAATGCCATGTGCCAGGCTATCGGCGATAGCCCGTCGTGTACTTGCATCAACAATTATATCGGATTACCTCCTAACTGCCGTCCAGAATGTTCCATCAATTCTGATTGTACGAGCGATAAGGCTTGCATGAGAGAAAAATGTAGAGACCCATGCCCAGGATCTTGTGGCTTTGGAGCTCGTTGTATTGTCATGAACCATATTCCTGTTTGTACATGTCCCGAGGGTCAGACAGGTGATCCTTTCAGTAGCTGTCAACCAAAACCAATATGTAAGAATTTAAACATAATTGAAGAAAATCGCATTTTATATTGTTCTCCTGATTTAAAACACGCCATACTTTTCGTAGTGGACCTACCTGTTGATCGTTGTAATCCATCCCCTTGTGGCTCAAATGCACAGTGCAGTGAAGGTATCTGCTCATGTTTACCGGAATACTTTGGCGACCCGTATCAAGGATGCCGCCCAGAATGTGTATTGAATCCGGATTGTCCTCGTGACAAAGCATGCATACGTAACAAATGCAAAGATCCATGTCCTGGCACCTGTGGCACCAATGCCGAATGTAATGTTGTAAATCATTTGCCGATGTGTAGCTGTCCTCGTAATATGAATGGAAATGCATTCGTGTTATGTTCACCTGTAGAAGGTTGGTTCCTTGTTTTGAACGAGCATTACTGATATGTGTTTGTACAAATCAGACAAGGTTTTCTAGAATCTAGTATAAACTGAAGAGAGATAATTTTTTTTTCACCAGATCCAATACCACAAAACCCTTGTCAGCCATCTCCATGTGGGCCTAATAGTCACTGCCAAATAGTAAACGGACAAGCTGTGTGTGCTTGTGTTCCTGGTGTTATAGGATCACCACCTACTTGCAAGCCAGAATGTGTAATAAGTTCCGATTGTGCTCAAGACAAAGCATGTAATAATCAAAAGTGTGTGAACCCATGTCCTGGTACATGTGGTCTGTCGGCTCAATGCGTTGTCGTTAATCACAATCCCATATGTAGTTGCCCGACGCAACTCATTGGAGATCCATTTGTGCGATGCTATCCACCACGTAAGTTTCGATACTATTTTCTAATGCTACAAAATCCATTTATAATCGTTTATAATCATGTAAGACAAAACACATAATTTCTTATGCAGCTTAGACATTTTCGGATTTAGCATAAAATTTTTACATTTCAGCCAGGGAACCGGAACCACCAAAAGACCCTTGTCGACCATCTCCTTGCGGTCCGAATGCTAGATGCGAGGTCGTAAATAATAGTCCATCTTGTTCTTGCCTCAGTGAATTCATTGGAATCCCACCAAACTGCAGAGCTGAGTGTAATAGTAATAGCGATTGTTCTAGTCATTTAGCATGTATCAACCAGAAATGTAAAGACCCTTGTCCCGGTTCATGTGGAATAAATACTGAATGCCGAGCGATTAGCCACACTCCTATGTGTGCTTGTGCTATCGGATATACTGGAGATCCATTTGTGCAATGTACACCCAGAGGTGAGTACTTTTTTTCATCAACATTCCACGCCACATTTATTTGTACTCTCGTAAATTTTTCTTTGGACTATTTTATGACTTGAATGTATTTTTGCAGATGATCCAAAGCCAATGGATAACTTAGCCCCATGTGCACGATCGCCATGCGGACCAAACGCTGTTTGTAAAGAATTGAACAATGTAGGATCTTGTATATGTTTGACGGATTATATTGGAAATCCTTACGAAGGTTGTCGGCCGGAATGTGTTCTCAATTCTGATTGCACAGCAGACAAGGCTTGTATTCGTTCAAAATGTCAAAATCCATGCCCTGGAACATGCGGATCGAATGCCATATGTCAAGTAATCAGTCACTTACCATCGTGCACCTGCATACCAGGTTACTCTGGCGATCCATTCCAATATTGTAATAAAATGATACGTAAGTCGAATTGCAAAACTTATAGTACTTGTTCCCAAAACATATCTAACCCGAGAGATGAAATTGAGTCATATATTTATTTCTCTTTGCAAACAGATCGTCCTGATGATAGAGACCCTTGCAACCCTTCACCGTGTGGACCAAACAGCCTATGCCGTAATACTAATGGGCAGCCTATTTGTACATGTTTACCAGACTATCTTGGAAGCCCGCCATCCTGTAGAGCCGAATGTAGAGTTAGTTCCGAGTGTCCCACCAATCGTGCCTGCGTAAATAAAAAATGTGTCGACCCATGCCCAGGCATTTGCGGCACTAATGCCCGCTGTGAAACTATGAATCACAGCCCCATTTGTAGTTGCAATTTAGGTTTCACTGGTGACCCATTCATAAGATGCTTTGACATTCCTCGTAAGTGTTCATGCGTTCAGAAATTTTCAGGTCAAGAATGATTCAGCCATAACATATGAGATTGTAATATTTTAGAACCACCTGACACCCCACACACAGATCCGTGCCAGCCATCACCCTGTGGGCCATTTTCCATATGTAGACCCATTGGAGACACACCGTCATGCTCTTGTATACAAAACTATATTGGTTCACCTCCCAATTGCCATCCTGAATGCACAATTAATGCAGAATGCCCGAGCAACAGAGCTTGTATAAGAGAAAAGTGTCAAGACCCATGTCCTGGATCTTGTGGTGTAGGAGCAGTATGCAACGTAGTTAATCACACCCCAATGTGTATTTGTCCTGAAGGTTTCATGGGAGATCCCTTCAGTAGATGTGTCCTCAAACCATGTAAGCTCTAACTACTGCAATCAAATTTCACTATCTCAGCCATTTTTTAGCGAGCGAGATTTTTCTAAATGATGTTTATCTATATTATTACTATAGCAATAAAGCCGCCACCAGTAGATCGTTGTAACCCTTCACCGTGTGGATCTAACGCAAGATGTGATAACGGTACATGCAGTTGTTTACCCGAATATCACGGTGATCCATACTACATGTGTCGTCCAGAATGTGTCCTGAATACCGATTGTCCCTTCAACAAAGCCTGTATTCGAAATAAATGCGTTGATCCTTGCCCTGGTGTCTGTGGACAGAATGCAGAATGTGTAGCTGTGAACCATGTTCCAATGTGCAGTTGTTTGCCAAACTATGAAGGCGATCCGTTTACGTTCTGCCAGATTGTGCAAAGTAAGCCGATCTGTTTATGTCACAAATGTATTACCCAACAAATAAGTATCAAAGCAAACATAATCCTTACTCATTACAATTTCTATAGGAACAGAACCAGTTGACCCTTGTAACCCAACACCATGCGGACCAAACAGTATTTGCCGCCAGCTATCCAATCAAGCTTCGTGCTCATGTATTCCTGGCTACTTCGGAATGCCACCCACCTGCAGGCCCGAATGTTCAGTGAGCTCTGATTGTGAACAGAACAGAGCGTGCATAAATCAGAAATGTCAAAACCCTTGCGCGAATACTTGCGGTCAATACGCTCTATGTTCTGTACACAATCACAACCCGATCTGTAGTTGTCCACAAAAATATACTGGAGATCCATTCGTTTTCTGTACACCTATAAGTAAGTTGAATCAAATGAATCCATGATGCATTGAGATCTGCAAATTGAAAAGAACTAATTATAAGCTTTCTTGGGAACAGAGCCTTCAGACGATCCCAAACCAAAGGACCCTTGTAACCCATCACCCTGCGGACCAAATGCTCAGTGCACACGAACCACTGCTGATACACCCTCATGTTCTTGTGTTCCACCTTACTTGGGCAACCCACCAAACTGTAGACCCGAATGTGTTATCAATGACGAGTGCCCTACCCACCGAGTGTGTATTAACACCAAATGTAGCGATCCTTGCATAGGCTTATGCGGAGCCAATGCGTTATGTGATGTTACTTTACATCAGCCGAGATGCTCATGTCCCCAAGGATACACAGGAAACCCATTCACAATATGTTCGATTGTGCCATGTAAGAATTTGTCAAAGATTTATTACCAATCACAAAGCTTGGAACAAGATACAAAGCTTTAATAAGGTGCTTGGTTCTGAACATTCAAACATCATTGCCTGCAAAGATATATTGCTTATACCACTGCCACAAAGTTACCCTTTATTACGTTTATCATTTATCCTCAACCCGTTTAAACAACAACGGGATACACATAGGATGAACGTTAATAAACCCCTTTTGCGCTTTTATTCTCCCAAAGTTATTGCATACTCCCTGCTTAATATAACACCGCTGAAGTAATCTATTTTTTTTTTTTTTTCTTTTTTTATATATATATTTCCATTTTCAAAGTCAACTACTAAACTGCTAGCATTAAGTATACATATAATTGCTTTTAAGCTTTGATTATTATTTAACAATTTTATGAAACTACTAATTATAGCTGCATAAGATGCTTTTTCAATTATACATGTTATTAGAATTGATTAGTAATCCTCAAATATCTCTTATTACAGCTGTACCAGTTCCGCCAGTGGATCAAAGACCATGCAGCCCGTCACCGTGTGGAGCGAACACACACTGTAGAGAAAATTATAACACAGCTATATGCGAATGCCTGCCAGAGTACAGAGGAAACCCTTACGAAGGATGTAGACCGGAATGTTCAATCAACAGTGACTGCCCTATGTCACAAGCCTGTGTACGAAACAAATGCCAAGATCCTTGCCCTGGAACGTGCGGCATTGGAGCAGTTTGCAGAGTTTCGAACCATGTTCCTGTATGCTTTTGCCCTGCACCAACTGTGGGCGATGCATTCAAAATATGCCAAGCTGTTGAAGGTAATATTTTTATTTCTTGTGAACGTGTAACATTGTACATGTCAGTGATATCCCAGAAAAATTTTTTAAGCACCTCTTGATGCCGAATGGAGATTTAAAATCCAGTTTTATCAAATCAAAAATTTTTTAGTACCTACACCAAAGGATCCGTGCAATCCTTCACCTTGTGGACCAAACGCCATCTGCCAAGTGCAAGGAACCACTGCTACCTGCCTATGCCCACCAGGTCTGCTGGGCGATGCGACTAGCGTCAGTGGCTGTAGGCCCGAATGTGTACTGAGCTCCGATTGTCCTGGAGACAAAGCTTGTATCAATACGAAATGCATAGATCCCTGCTTACGCAATGTCTGTGGATTTGGAGCGGTGTGCAAGGCTATTAATCATAGCCCGCTATGCAGTTGTCCTCAGCCAATGGTTGGAAATCCGTTCATTGAATGTCATGAAGTTAAAGGTAGATTGAAAGATAGTATTGCTAATCAAAGATAATCGTTTATTTAATTATAAAGAGTTTTGATTCAAATCGACAAATCTATGATGACCAGTAAATAACACGGCCAATATTTCTTTTCTCTTCCTTAGAAATCAATCCATGCAATCCGTCTCCATGCGGTGCTAATGGAGAATGTCAAGTAAGAAACGGGGCTGCAGTGTGTATATACCCAGAATGTGTTATCAATCAAGATTGCCCGAGAGACAGAGCTTGTTATTCACAGAAATGTAAAGATCCATGTATAGGAGCGTGTGGTATTAATTCACTCTGCCAGACTGTTAATCACGCAGCTGTGTGTTCTTGCCCGAACGGTTATTCAGGCAATCCTCAAATACAATGTAGAATATTCGTTACACCCCAAGGTAATATTATTTCGTGTGTAAATGTACCATTTCTGATTAACATGACACAGACTACGAAGAACATGAAGTCATTAATTTTCTGAATTCTCTTTAGATCCAGCACAGCCCGAATGTTTACAAAACGAAGACTGCACAAATGACAAAGCTTGTTTAGAACAGAAATGTGTTAATCCTTGCAGCCGCAATGCATGTGGTCAGAATAGCGTTTGTCACGTTCAATTGCACAGGGCAATTTGTGTGTGCAATAATGGTTTCACCGGTAATCCACAGCAGAATTGTTATGAACGTAAGTGAAAAAAATCATATCCGATAGATTATTTGAGTAGTCAAGTTTGAACATCGTAACAAATACAAGTTATAATAACATCTTTCTTTTCTCAGTTGGATGTCGTAGTGACGATGAATGTTCACTCAGTCAGACGTGTTACAATAAGGAATGTATCGACACCTGCTCAGTCACGCAGTGTGGGACAAATGCAATGTGCCGTCCAGACGGTTACCACAGAGCCAGTTGCTATTGCCCTGAAGGATACATCGGCAATGCTTACCAAATATGTGAAAGACCAGAATGTACTGTGGACAACGACTGTGCATCATTCTTAGCTTGCCGCAACACGAAATGTGTAGATCCTTGTAATTGCGTACCATCAGCTCAATGCTCTGTTTTCAATCATCAGCCAACATGTAGATGTCCGCCTGGATATACCGGTGATCCTTACTCAGCGTGTACTCTAGGTAATATTAACGTACCTTAAATTGATTTTAAAAATATAATTTGTACTCATGGTACAAGCTTATACATTGATCTCTTTTCGTAGAACCTCGAGTTCCAATCTCAGAATGTACCGTGGACGCAGATTGCCCCAGTAAACTGGCATGCTTCAGTGGAACATGTAAAGACTCTTGTGTGCAATCACAGCCTTGTGGTACTAACGCAAAATGCACTGTTGTAGACACCTTACCAATGAGAACAATGGTTTGCGAATGTTTGCCAAACTATCATGGCGATGCAAATGTTGTCTGCAATCCAGGTACTGATGCCATACATAAATATAGCAATTTTCGTGAATTGATTTCATTTCATACTTAATATTTCAATTATATTGTTTCAGATTACTAACAACCCATGCATGCCTGTACTATATTTGCATATACTGTAACATATGTGTAATTAGACTATTGATCTTCTGTATTTTATTCTTTCTAAAAGCAGCATCATTTTTCAATCATCTGTAATATAGAATTACGAGTGAGCCCATATGCCTGTGTTTCAATTTCTAATTCAAGTTTCAATTTTTAGTGGATAAATCTGTTGATCTTGGCTGTAAGTCTGACTCTGAATGTCCACCAAACACGGCATGTTTGAATCGTCAATGCATAAACCCATGCAACACAAGACCCTGTGCAGCTTCCGCTGAATGCAACGTTGAAAATCACAGACACACGTGCCAATGCCCTACAGGATTAATTGGTGACCCAATGTTCAACTGTTACGAAGGTATGTAAATGCGCCGATAGTATAGAACGTACACTTTTCCATTAGTATTCATCTTTTGCAATCATTCAAAGCAAGTCTCGCCCCATTTGTAATTTCATTCACATATATTTTTCTTTTTTTCTTTAGACTCAACAGTTTTACCAGAGTGTACATCAGATGCGGAATGTTCCGCGAATCAGGCGTGTTTGAACAAACGTTGCCAAAACCCATGCTCAGGTAATTCTTGTGGCTTCAATGCAGAATGTGTCACAATAAATCATCACCCCTCGTGCCATTGCCAGCAAGGATATGCCGGGGATCCACAAGTTCAATGCTTTAGACGTGAGTTTTGCCGAAATAAAAAATATATTTTTGACAATCCTACTGTATCAAACAAGTACGAATATAATATGAAATTAACTCATTTTCAGCTGAGTGTAAAACGGACGATGATTGCCCGATAGATAAGACATGTAGAAATACAAACTGCGTCAGTCCTTGTTCAAGTGATCAAATAATTTGCGGCCGGGGAGCGGAGTGTACTGTTTCCTATCACAGAGCGCAATGCACATGCCCTTCAGGCACTCAAGGAAATCCACAAGTAGCTTGTATTACAGGAATTTGCCATTACAACGAAGATTGTGCTGATCACGAAGCATGCGACAGACTAAACAGAGTGTGTAGACCTGTTTGTGACGACGACACTTGTGCAGAAACTGCAACTTGTCTCGCAAGAGATCATCAACCAAAGTGTGTCTGTGCTCCGGGAACTACAGGAAACCCGTACATAGAATGTTCTGGTATGTAATAAATACATTGCATATAAATAGGTGACCTCTATGAAAATCGAAATAGTGATTTTCAGCAGTTTCAAACTGTAGACTACAAAATGTGCAACAAATTTTAGGTCAAACCGTGATTCCACCGGAATGTAGAGAGGACGGCGAATGCCCGTCAAGATTAGCATGCATAAATGCAAGATGCCAAGATCCGTGTGCATCCACAAATATGTGTAGCAATGATCAGCAGTGCAGAGTTTTAGACACATTGCCACTACGTACGATGATATGCCAATGCCCACCAGACACCATCACTGACGATAACGGAAATTGCAAGAGAATTGGTGTGTATAATATAAGTAGGATAACACAACGTTCTGAAACGTCTAGTTCTTATCAAAAATGAAGATCCAATCATGAATAAAGGAAACGCAATTAGATTTGTACAAATAACGATATGGGATGCAATAAAATAGGCATGGTTATAATATATGTAATAATTAATACTTCGAAACATCATTGTTTAGTACTGGTCGATCAATGCCATGCGGATCAAGAATGTGCCGATTCAGAAAAATGTGACAATGGAAGATGTATCGAGGCTTGCCGCTTGGCTCAATGTGGAATCAATGCTCAATGTAAATCCACATTCCACAGTGCACAATGCTTGTGTGCACCTGGATACAAGGGAAATGCTCACTTCGAGTGCACTAATGGCAAGTATAATATATATTTCATTTTGAAATAAGTCTTTTGCCGTGACCGAAAAATAAATAAACTCTTTGATATTGCAGAAGGTAGAGATCCACCGCCAGGAATACAAGAATGTTATAGCAATGACGAATGTGCAAAGGACAGACAATGTATAAACTATCTTTGCGTAAATCCATGTGTTGCAAGCGGTCCTTGTGGAAGACATTCGTTATGTCACGTCGATAACCATAGCCCAGTGTGCAAATGTCCAATCGACTACATGGGTGATCCTAGAACAGAGTGCATACCACGTAAGGATACATTTTAAATGATCCGTAACAAATTCACAGAATTATTAATCATCCATGACATTGCTAGGGTTGATATTTAAAAATAAACCCAATCTTATGCTGTTATGTTTAATCTTTTCAGCCTCAGTTATCATCGGGTGTATATCGAACAGCGAGTGTGCTGGCACCGAAGCTTGTGTTAATGGTCTATGTGCCAGCCCTTGTAACTGCGGACCAAATGCTAAGTGCGCCGTCAGCAATCATTACCCATCTTGTATTTGCCCTCCTGGTTATTCTGGAAATCCGCAACTTGGTTGCTCTAAAGGTATGCTTAATTTGCTAGAATGAGAGCGTTTTTTATATCCAATACGAGTTAAATATAACGTATCAACTTTTGTTATTTTTAGTGGAATGTGAAACAAACAACGATTGCGGATATACGGATACGTGCTATAACAGCCAGTGCGTAAACCCTTGCATAATCGAAAATAGTTGTGCAATTAACGCTGAGTGCTACGGCGACAATCATCAAGCTTCGTGCCGATGTGGCGCCGGGTTCTATGGAAATCCGAAAATACTATGCGAGAGAGCAGAGTGCAACAGTGATTTCGATTGTCCTCAAAATCTAGCCTGTCAAGATATGCGCTGCATCAATCCTTGCACTGATCAGTCACCCTGTGCCCAAAATGCTGTGTGCTATACACAAAATCATGCAGCTACGTGTCGATGCCCCGAACATCTGCCCAATGGAAACCCATTCTCGTATTGTGAAAAACAGCATGCTCCAGAGTGCGAAAAAGATATTGACTGTCCCAGTAAATTAGCTTGCATAAGAAACACCTGTCAAAATCCATGTCTAGTTATTAGACCATGCTTGGAAAAGGCCGAATGTGATGTGTTGGATACCACCCCGGTGCGGACCATGACTTGCACATGTCCTGAAGGATGGATCACAGATTCCGATGGAATATGTAGACCAGGTAAATTATTTCACCTTGTATTTCCCGAACCCTATAGTGTTAGACATCCGGTTGATAACAAAATATTGATTGGATATCTGTTTTACAGTTTTATTGATACCTACTACAAGCTGTACCACTGATGATGAATGTAAGCAAAGTGAGTCGTGCATAAACCGACAATGCCGCGATCCCTGCAATTGTGGAATAAATGCTGCCTGTTACGTTAAGGACCATAAGCCAGTTTGTTCTTGCAAACAGGGTTATCAAGGAAATCCAAATCTCGCTTGTCACACGGTCGAATGCCAAGGAGATTCTGACTGCATGGATGATAAATCGTGTGTAAACAACAACTGCGTGAACCCATGTTTACTCTCGAGTCCCTGTGCTGTAAATGCTGAATGTTATGCTACTAATCATGTCACCAAGTGTCGCTGCCGTAGCGGATACTATGGTAATCCATCAGAAAAGTGTTTGGTAATTGGATGTTACAGCAACAGCGATTGTCCCGACGATCACGCGTGTATAAACATGCAATGTATCGACCCATGTCTCAGAGACAGACCTTGCTCATCACGTGCAGAATGCAGGGCTCAAAATCATCTAGCAGTCTGTCGATGCCCTCCACAACACTCTGGGGATCCATACGTAAATTGTCAGCCAATAGAAGAACCCGAATGTAGACAAGATGGTGATTGTCCAACTCGACTGGCATGCCTTAATCAAAAATGTCAAGATCCATGTCCCGTCATACATCCTTGTCAAGATCCATCCGAATGTAGAGTACTTTCGACTTTCCCTGTGCGTACAATGGTGTGCGTATGTCCAAGTGGATATGTGAGCAGCGGTAGTGGCACGTGTGAGGTAACGAAACCTATAATACCAATCGGAGGATGTACCAGAGATACTGATTGTGCAGCTGATAAGGCATGCATCAATGCTGTATGCAGAGACCCGTGCAATTGCGGAGCATTTGCAGTCTGCCGCGTCACGAACCACAAGCCTATCTGTTCTTGTGAGGACGGATATGACGGAAATCCAGATATTCAGTGTATAGAAGGTAAGAGAACTGCGGCATGGCATTTTGCATGGTCGTTTTCCACCGCGAATTTCGTGTCTTCATCCAGGTCATGAGAATGTACTTTGTGTTGAAATCTAGAATACTTTGACGGCGAAATATCAATTGATCATTATTTTACCGATGAACCTTCTTTTACAGTAGTTGGCTGCCGATCTGATAGCGAGTGTAGTGGAACTCATACTTGCATCCAACATAGTTGCGTACCAGCATGCTCACCAACATTAACTACCTGTGGAAAAGGAGCAGAGTGTCTCGGTATAAATCACAAAGCCATTTGCGAGTGCCCACCTGGTCTAGGAGGTAATCCAAGAGTCGCCTGTGTATCTTTGGGCTGCAGAAGCAACACCGACTGTCCTACCAACAAGGCCTGCGTCAACAATAAATGTGAAAACCCGTGTGATTCCAACGTCTGCACTAATCAGACTGATTGCAACGTATATAATCACGCTGTAGAATGCTCCTGTCCACCAGGATACAGAGGAAACCTAGAAGTTGGATGTACTAGAGGTAAGTTTTCTTCATCTTTTTATCTATTTTTAAATATCAACTGCTAGTATTTGTTGCATGGCAATTAAAATAACAAATCATAACGAATATTATACAAATTATAGTCGCCGAAAGATGCCGATCTGACTCGGAATGCCCGTCGCAAACGGCATGCTTCAGTGGAGAGTGTATCAATCCTTGCACCAAGATAGAACCTTGCGGTATTAACGCCAAATGTACGGTACTCGATTCCAACCCAGTGAGAACAATGATTTGCGAATGTCTACCAGGATATCAGGGTAACGCTGTTGTTCGATGTGACAAAGGTATGAAATTTTATTCATCGAGTCAAGAATATGAAAATATTGTAGACTTTTTTTTGAACACTGAATCATACGGCAAAATATGAACTTGATTCGCGTTTGTAGCAACAAATTTAGTAACAAGTTATCTTATTTCAGCAAATATTTGCCCAATTGAACGTGGTCAAATTCGTGACGTGAATGGCGATTGCGTCTGTCAGCCAAACTTTGCCAAGAATGAAAACGAGGTTTGCGTACCGTGCCGCGTGGAAGCTGGTATGAAGATCAACGCCAAAGGCTATTGTGAATGTGCGCTTGACCGAGGAATGATTATAGACGAATATGGAAATTGCGTGTGCCCTGTCCAATACGGATATTATCTGGACGGAGATGGGAACTGCATACCGAGTGCGTAACTTTTCATTAAAATATTGAAATCCGTAATCTGTTATTAAAATTTTCTTCAACAATCTATAATTCTCATCAAATATATTGTTTTCAGTTGGAATAACAGAATGTGTTACTGACAAAGATTGCGCCGACGATAGGTATTGCGAAAAAATAACAGGAACATGCCAAAATCCTTGCAACAAAAAAACTTGCGGTATCAACGCGGTGTGTAACGCGACAAGACACCAAGCTATATGCATTTGTACCCCCGGCAATACTGGAGATCCAAATATACAGTGCAGTATGTTCAAGCTATCATTGACAACGAATATAAGTGAATAAAATTCCACAGGATATACTAATAACTGAATCTTTTTTTCCAATACAGTCCAGAAACCCAATAACGGCCGTACTGATTTCCCACCACCAGCAATGGATGTTACTTGTCTTTCTGACGGAGTTCAAGTTCTAATTCGAATACAAGATGCAGGTTTTGACGGAGTTGTTTATGTCAAGGGACACAGTAAGGACGAAGAATGTCATCGAGTAGTATCTACACCACTAGACACGATGCCGAGACCGGAAATATTCAAGGTTTCATTTGGCAATTGCGGATTGATACACATTAATGTAAGTGTTTCATATTCTATTGCAGTTACGTACACATCATCTCATGGTTTCTATTTCACAAATAATTCTGATTCGATGTATCATTTGTAATACAGGGCGAAGCCAGTTTTGTTCTGGTCATTCAAAAGCATCCCAAGCTTATGACTTTGATGGCACAAGCATATCACATTAAGTGCCTATATCAAACTGGAGAACGAATCGTTACGCTTGGATTTAATGTTTCGATGCTAACCACCGCGGGTACAATTGCTAATACCGGCCCTCCGCCCACGTGTGTAATGAAAATCGTCACTCAGAATGGCAATGAAATCAGCTCGGCTGAGATCGGAGACAATCTTATGCTACAGGTCGAAGTACAGCCCTCAAGTAAGTACTACATCATATGGCAATATCTATGATCGAAAAATCAAAAGGCCTCCGAAAAAACGACATCTTTCATGTAATTTTCAGCAATCTATGGTGGATTTGCCCGAAATTGTGTTGCTAAAACAATGGAAGATGATATGGAGAACGAATACATAGTAACGGATGAAAATGGTTGCGCAACTGACCCAACGATATTTGGCGAATGGACGCATGATGCAGAAAGCCAATCGTTATGGGCCAGTTTTAACGCGTTCAAGTTCCCTAGTAGCGACAATATACGATTCCAATGTAACATTCGTGTATGCTTCGGAAAATGTCAGCCGGTAATTATAAGAAATCTATGTCAATTTCATTTCATATATTACGATGCTAGTAGTTACTCAATCAACAAAATTCTTTCTGAAAAAACAGGTAAATTGCCGAGGGTATAACGCGTTCGGTAGAAGACGTAGAGATGTAGAATCAGATCCAAACGATACCGCGCTCAGCGTGACGGATGATGGATTCGAAGGACAGCTTAGAGAGGAAATTACAATTCAATCAAATCTTATATTTACTGTAGAAAGAAGAGAGGAAAGATACACAGCAGAGAATCCTGCCCAAGGTAAATTTGAGAAAAAAAATAAAATAAAAATGCTTTGATTTACATGTATTGACCGTTTTATTGAAATGATAAATCAATTGGTAGAAAAAGGTGCATTGATAAGCGATTTTGGCGAACTCAATTAGGTTTTTTTTCTTCTTTCTAATAATTTTATACGATTTCTAGCTCCATCAGCTCAACGTGTCGAAGATATTTGTGTCTCCATGGTCGGCTTCATCATCTCATTAGTGATCACAGCACTTTTGGCACTAGTCGCAGTAGCCATTGCCGTGTCCTGCTGGTTAATGGCGTACCGTCGCCAACCAAAGACTGCAGGACCATTGCCACATCCCCCGGAATTTCCAAATCCGTTATTCACTACAGAATCTGTAGCTGAACCATCTCCAGACTATCATTTGTCATAAGTCTGTTAGGATAAATAATTGTTTTAGTAATTTTAACGTAATTTTATATCTATATCGATAGGAAAACTCATGATATTCAGAGGAATGCATTTCTGGCCATATCTCCTATTGGGCCAGAACTGCATTCCTGAATACACCTCCTCCATCGGCTAATTTTTATACTTTTTTTTTTTGTTCTTTTTAATTTTTTTTTTCTAAGGGCTTCAAAATTTGTATGAATCCTCTGATACTATTCGAATAGTGGGAGAACTTAATTAAGCGTAATTATTTATGGTGATGGCCTATTCCATTATCTAAATTTCTGCAGAGGATATATTATTATAATTTATCTATTATTAAACTTTTCTATCCCCCTCTATAATTGCTTTATATACTGTCGTTTTTTTATATTCAGCCAATGGAGGATTTGTTTTATACATATACATATTATATATATATAAACCTATAAATATTACTATATAAAAATATATTTTAATGAATTTAATTCACTGTAAAGTCAACTGAATTAGTCTAATGTAGCTTTCTTATACTTATACTAGAAATGACTGTACATTTTATCTAATAAAATGCTATTAATAATATATGTCTGAATATTTTATAAATTGCTCGGATTTTATATTATATTGTTCACAAATTCGATAAGTATAGGTATGGAAAACAGAGTATCCGTTGTAGAACATAGAGAAAATCAGTAGCGAATATCCATTCTTAGATAAAACCTCAAGAATGTTGCTAAGAATAATCACTGTAAGAATCACAAGTCTTTCATTTTCAAATCCTGAATTTAAATAATATCATTTCCTGACATCCGTGTTTGGATTATCTCATTCTGACTAGTACAAAGAACCATGCAACTTATGCATTATTTTTTTTACTTTTCATCACCTACGATGATATAAGAAAAGTATTGGTTTTGTAAAGTATTGGCGAGTTAGGAAACCGTGGTCGATTAGGACTGGGCGAGTTTGAAAACGCGCTCAATAGGGACTGAGCGAGTTAGAAAATGTTGTCGGTTGTCGGTTTTTACAACCAAAAATTTCAGCACACCTCCTTGGGCCGGATATTCT
Organism: Macrophya alboannulata; assembly: GCA_949628255.1. Classification (NCBI taxonomy): domain Eukaryota; kingdom Metazoa; phylum Arthropoda; class Insecta; order Hymenoptera; family Tenthredinidae; genus Macrophya; species Macrophya alboannulata. The sequence continues at coordinate 5,291,318 of OX451212.1, read as the reverse complement.
CCTGATACCAAGAGCAATTTTTCGACTTAAAATTTCCAAAATTCTATGTATCGTAAGCGAATGGAACATGCATAGAGACACATCTATACGATTGCATGCTTGCTCAAGCATACGCTCTAGATTTTTCCCGCCAAAAATTTTAGCACACCTCCTCGGATCAGATGTTCTCCTGATACCAGAAGCAATTTTTCGACTTAAAATTTCAGAAATTTCCTATTTTATAAGCGAATGAGACATGCACAGAGAGAGAGCGAGAGACACATCCATACGAATGCATGCTTGCTTAGACATAGAGTCAGGGGGTTTTCCCGCCAAAAATTTCAGCACACCTCCTCGGGTCAGATGTTCTCCTGATACCAGGACAATTTGTCGACTTAAAATTCCAGAAATTTCTTATTTTATAAGCGAATGAGACATGCACAGAGAGAGAGCGAGAGACACATCCATACGAATGCATGCTTGCTTAGACATAGAGTCAGGGGGTTTTCCCGCCAAAAATTTCAGCACACCTCCTCGGGTCAGATGTTCTCCTGATACCAGGACAATTTTTCGACTTAAAATTCCAGAAATTTCTTATTTTATAAGCGAATGAGACATGCCGAGAGAGAGAGAGCGAGAGAGAGAGAGTCACATCTATACGAATGCATGCTTGCTTAGACATAGAGTCAGGGGGTTTTCCCGCCAAAAATTTCAGCACACCTCTTCGGGTCAGATGTTCTCCTGATACCAGGACAATTTTTCGACTTAAAATTCCAGAAATTTCTTATTTTATAAGCGAATGAGACATGCACAGAGAGAGAGCGAGAGACACATCCATACGAATGCATGCTTGCTTAGACATAGAGTCAGGGGGTTTTCCCGCCAAAAATTTCAGCACACCTCCTCGGGTCAGATGTTCTCCTGATACCAGGACAATTTTTCGACTTAAAATTCCAGAAATTTCTTATTTTATAAGCGAATGAGACATGCACAGAGAGAGAGCGAGAGACACATCCATACGAATGCATGCTTGCTTAGACATAGAGTCAGGGGGTTTTCCCGCCAAAAATTTCAGCACACCTCCTCGGGTCAGATGTTCTCCTGATACCAGGACAATTTTTCGACTTAAAATTCCAGAAATTTCTTATTTTATAAGCGAATGAGACATGCACAGAGAGAGAGCGAGAGACACATCCATACGAATGCATGCTTGCTTAGACATAGAGTCAGGGGGTTTTCCCGCCAAAAATTTCAGCACACCTCCTCGGGTCAGATGTTCTCCTGATACCAGGACAATTTTTCGACTTAAAATTCCAGAAATTTCTTATTTTATAAGCGAATGAGACATGCACAGAGAGAGAGCGAGAGACACATCTATACGAATGCATGCTTGCTTAGACATAGAGTCAGGGGGTTTTCCCGCCAAAAATTTCAGCACACCTCCTCGGGTCAGATGTTCTCCTGATACCAGGACAATTTTTCGACTTAAAATTCCAGAAATTTCTTATTTTATAAGCGAATGAGACATGCACAGAGAGAGAGCGAGAGACACATCCATACGAATGCATGCTTGCTTAGACATAGAGTCAGGGGGTTTTCCCGCCAAAAATTTCAGCACACCTCCTCGGGTCAGATGTTCTCCTGATACCAGGACAATTTTTCGACTTAAAATTCCAGAAATTTCTTATTTTATAAGCGAATGAGACATGCACAGAGAGAGAGCGAGAGACACATCCATACGAATGCATGCTTGCTTAGACATAGAGTCAGGGGGTTTTCCCGCCAAAAATTTCAGCACACCTCCTCGGGTCAGATGTTCTCCTGATACCAGGACAATTTTTCGACTTAAAATTCCAGAAATTTCTTATTTTATAAGCGAATGAGACATGCACAGAGAGAGAGCGAGAGACACATCCATACGAATGCATGCTTGCTTAGACATAGAGTCAGGGGGTTTTCCCGCCAAAAATTTCAGCACACCTCCTCGGGTCAGATGTTCTCCTGATACCAGGACAATTTTTCGACTTAAAATTCCAGAAATTTCTTATTTTATAAGCGAATGAGACATGCACAGAGAGAGAGCGAGAGACACATCCATACGAATGCATGCTTGCTTAGACATAGAGTCAGGGGGTTTTCCCGCCCAAAATTTCAGCACACCTCCTCGGGTCAGATGTTCTCCTGATACCAGGAGCAATTTTTCGACTTAAAATTTCAAAGGACTGAGCGAGCTAGGAAACGCAGTCGATTAGGACTGGGCGAGTTAGGAAAGTGTGGTCGATTAGGACTGGGAAAAATTTGCAACAGGACAACTAATAATTATTTTCTCAAAAATAAATATGTACCCATTGCATTTGATCGAGTCTCTTTATTTGCGTTTTGAGATACAGATCATCTCAATATATAAATAATAATTGTATTATACATACTACTAATAATACACTACAATGCAACTACAAATGTATATGAAATATCAGCATTGTATATGTATATTAGGGTGTGTCATTTTGGGGCAACATTTTTTTTCAACTTACATACAGGTTGTATACTTGCAGGAAGGTAAAATAAGAAGCCTGTTGAAATTTGAGATCTTAATATTAATATTGAGAGGTGCCTCGTCGCGAATTTCTATTTCCTATTTAAATAACACGGGAAATGTTCTAGTGGCACACTTCAATTCTTATATCTTAAGTACTAATCTACCCAGAATGATTCTGCATAGCTACTTTTATTCGAAATTGAACGTTCTGCAAAAAAGGTCTCTTGGTATTTTTCGATAAATCTAACTGTTTCCAAGTTGGTTGTTGGCTTTCGATGATAATCAACCAATAGCCAACTTGGAAATAGTTAGATTTATCGAAAAATACCAAGAGACCATTTTTATAGGGCGTTCAATTTCGAACAAAAGTAGCTATGTAGAACCATTTTGAGTAGATTAGTACTTGAGATATGAAAATTGAAGTGTGCCAATAGAACATTTTCCGTGTTATTTAAATGGGAAATAGAAATTCGCGATGAGGCACCTCTTAATATTAATATTAAGATCTCAAATTTCAACAGGCTTCTTATTTTACCTTCCTGCAAGTATACAACCTGTATGTAAGTTAAAAAAAAAATGTTGCTCCTAACTTGACACACCCTAATGTATATGCACTTAAATAAAAATCATTATCATTATTATTTTTATTATATGAAAAATAATAAAATCAAAATCTACAAATTAATTAGCCAAAATTATATAAGAATAATCGATGTGCAATAACAATTGATTAAGTGGCCGGACTGCGAACAGATGCTGTGCATCTTTGCAGAATACAGTATTATATTGGTTTAAATAAATAAATAAATACATAAATAAATATCAGTTCGCAGTTTTCTTTTTGAGTCTCGTTAACACAACCCCCATGCGAACTCTTTGACGCCACGGGAGCCACTGAGTGCACTGACCCTGCTACAGCAGGTGCAGTTGATCAAGTTCAAGGTCGCTGCTCTCCGCACCAACGGAGTCTAAAATGGTTTCGCCATCTCGCGGTCGGAGGGACAAACCACTTCGGCCCGTAATATCGGTATATGGCATGACTGCCGGTAAGGTAGTACATCATCCAAAGTCTGCTTCATAGATGGAGCAGGGAGCATTTAACAGAAGTCAAAAATGTGTTGTGCTGCGTTATAGTTCTCTGACGTCAGACGTGGTGTTGTACGCTGCAACGCTGATGAACGACTGGCAGCTCATATACTTTGGAACCTCGGTTCCCCCACTCTTGACGCGCTGATGCTCCAAAGTCTGCTCCATAGATGGAGCAGCGGGCATTGAAGAGGACTCAAATCTCTGACGACAGACGTGGTGTTGCACGCTGCAACGCTGATGAACGACTGGCAGCTAATATACTCTGGAACCCCGCTTTCCCCACTCTTGACTAACGTTTGCCTATAAGAAATTGAACAGAGAGTCAGTGGCCCTCAAAGGGGCGTGAGAGTTCACATGAGGGTTAATTCAATATAATTACTGAGAACTCACCCGGGTGAGTTCGGAAAGTTTTCCATTTCAGAAATTCCTTATTTCGTAAGCGAATGAGACATGCGGAGAGACACATCTGTACGAATGGATGCTTGCTTGCACATTAAAATAGTAATAAATAGACAATTATGTATCAAAATTTCCTTCATCCAATCCAAATATAAAACTTCTGAAAAATTATTCATCTCTATGCTTTATTATATTAACCAATCCAAATGCCATTCTAACAGTCATTCCTTCCAACGTTGACTGAAAAATATAAAGACAGCTCCCCTGATGGACCTTTAAGAGCCAAATAGTCTTTTCCGGCTTGCTTTTATTTGATTTTTTAATTATTCAGACTATTTTTTAATAATTATTTCTTTCGTTTGTTTCCATTGAAAATTCAATTTATAAAACCCGAAATTGCATTACGACGAAAAAGTGACTAATGGTGAGAAAAGTGACTCACTACCAGCACTGTCATCTTGTTGTAATTTGTATTGAGATACTCGTCATAGTCAGAGATTTCTATTTCGTTAACGCAACCCCGATCCGCACCCTTTGACGCCACGAGGGCAACTGATCCCACGACAGGTGTTCTTACCCTAGGTCAGTGCGCCTTGCCTCGCGTACGGGCTGCGAAATGGTATCACCATCTCGCAGCTGAAGGCGTGAAAACTGAATATGGTAGCTGCTGAATGGTTACGAAGAGATCTGTTCGGGCGCGATTCATAAGATATAATATCTCTACCAAGATAATTACACTAGTCAGTGGCGCTATCTTTCAGATGATTTATAAGTTCTTATTACAATAACAATCTGTGATGGTAGATAATAAAGATTATCTGTGAATTGATGTAAATGAAAGCAGCAAAATCGAGCTAATTTTCAACGAATCATGACTCACGAGGAAACACGAAAATATTTGATAAACAATAAGCAAAAATTAGCAAGCACAAAAAAAGACATTGGTATATAACGAACCCATTCGCATCGTCTTAAATTACTTCACGATATTGAAAATTTTTTCTACTCATTCTTCACTCTTTTTCAAATATATAATTATCCTAAAAATATATAACTGTTACGCTTATCAGTCGTTTTTATTTTTTCAAGAAATTTTTTAACGGACGAGAGAGTATTGTATGTAGATGCAGAAGCTTTCTGGCTTTCAACGTATGGATGTATGTATAACTATAACGTATGGACGTTGTTTGGGAGTAATTAGTTATATCGGAAAAGGAAGATAAATAATTGAATTTATTTTCTCTCTATAAACTATTATCGCACGTAAAAACCGGTCCCGTTTTATCTGAAGTATGATTATCTAAAAATAGGCAAACCGCCGAAGTACATGAGACTGGTGAATATAATCAATTCACGCTTATAGTTATATTACCATAAGTATCACAACCAACGAAGCTACTTAACATAGAAGACTTGACACTTCACATCATCTGTACCAATAAAGTAACTACATACACACATGTACATACATACATACGTACTACATACACAACACGCTTACCAATGCGTGAATATAGTAATTACAAATTGATTCACAAGACCTCGCGCCACAATAACTGCATCTCATCCGTGACCTCGCAAACCAAATCAACTTCCTATACAGATTGCGAAGCATGCAAAGGTCTGGAACTTTGATTTTGAACTGGTCACACAATGTAATCATCGTAGTAGATGTAAATCGATCTAATAATAAATTATCATCACATTGAAATCTGTATCAGGAAACACGTCATATACATGTAATAAAAAAAACATTTCGTCGCCGGTATGCGTAGATCTCGATGATCGAAACATGGATTAAAGCTATCCACTGACGTGTGACGACTCAAATACCTACCGCTATAGTTCCTAACACACGCCTGACGCGGCGAGGCTAGCCATGCGTGAGTACCTGTTGCGCGGTCGGGTTTACCGGGAGTTAAGGTAAGGTAAGGTGACGCTGCGGCATGAGTTGGTCGACAGGTAAGCGCGCGGGCACGGGGCAGCGGTTTCGGAGAAGAAGAAGACGAGGTGACGGTGTGCTTCTACTCGTCCAGTTGGTGGGCTACGGTTCAGCAGCGGAGTGAGGTAAGGAAAGGAAGGGCGTCATACGGATGATGGTTCATACATATGTATGTATTTATACATCATATACATGCATATAGGTATAGGTAAGGAAACTACGCAACTGGTGGAACATTATATTATTAGTTAGGTGCGGTTGGCGCACGGCGGCGGCCTCGTCGCCTGTGCTGATCGCTGATTGCGTCCGTCTCTTTGCTGGTACGACGAAACGGAGCTGCGGGTCCCAGGCGCGCTTTATAACATTATCTTGGTCCGCGTCCGACTGCTCGGATTACGACACGGAGGGAGAACGCGTTGCGCTCTGTCATTCATTGTCTGCTAGTCAGTCAGTCAGTCAGTTAGTTAGTCAGTCAGTCGGTGAGACAGGCAACCGGGAGGTTTGTCAATTGGTCGGTACATTTAGTCTTGAACAGGTGTAGGCGTAAGAGTACACGTGAGTGTTGGTGAGTGTTGTTAACGCTCGACATGATGTCTATTAAACAGTTTGGAATCATGACTCAAGTGATGATCCTCGCTCAGTATCGTAGATTGTGACGAAAAAGAAACGAAAAAAAAGAATAAATAAAAAATCTGCTGGTACATCGAGGGAACCCCCATCACCTCCGATACCACCGGAGAATAATATTAATAATAATAATAATAATATAATCATAATTATTAACTTGCCATGTGCATCGCAGTATTCTATAGTATTATAAGAGGCTGATATTATCTAACGCACGTGTGCAGCAGCGCGGAAACTAAGATATAAATATATATAAAACTGCTCACTCACTCATTTCAAATATTATCGAAGAATTGTATATATATATATATATATATATATATATATATATATATATACTATATACCTACACATATGTATAGAATAAAATTTTCTACGTATAAATAATATTATAAACGTATATATATATATATAAGATAAAGTTAGATAAGAAGCAAAAAATAAGTAAATAAAAATAAAATACGTTACAGATGAAATAATAAAAGCCTAATATAAATAATGGATACTCCTAATATAATCAGTAACAACAATCCGACAATGATAAGCGACAAGAAAGCAAGTCTTTTAAAACAGCACGCTAACAACAACCGGCTAATTGCTATCGGTAAACAAAGCAACGTGCGTAAGATGAGTACTATGCCGGAAGAAGACGGCTCTGAGGCTGATCCAGATGCTGTAATTATATCCCCGCCGTTGGTACATCAAAATCAGCAAGATCCAGACTCGGACTCGCCTAGTGAGGGCAGAGAAAGAGGTCGTCTATTAAGCGCTGGTAGTCGTAAGATAATGGTTACTCCAGCTAGTACATCGAGCATAGGATCAACGACGAATGGAATAAAACGTTCGAGCAGTGGAAACAGTTCTATCGACAGCGTACACGAGACAAAACAGCCGAGAATTCCGCAATCTCGTCTCGCCGCTCTGGAATCTGAGCCTCGGTTGTATCGGGAGGGTTTAACGCACGCCGGTGGTGGTCGAATAACTCGTGGAATCGAACTCCACGGAAGTAGACATCGATACCCCAGTATGAGGTCCTTAAAATCTACAGCTGCCGACGATCATCACCAGCATCATCATCCAGCAACCAGCTGGGCCTCGATTGTTTTCTCGGATGTAGCTAGTCAATCGGGAAGACCCTTTCCGGACTCTGTTTCTATAAGATCACTCGCTTCGATAGGAATGGGCTCTTCGGATGGACGCAAACTGACTATTCGCAGAGTTCCGACTTCCCCGTCTGAACTACTGAACATGGTGCATCCTCCAACGTAAGTGAAAAAATATAAAGGATATGCGGCGGTGAGGAGAGGTGGTTCACCCCGATCCACTCGTCCAATTTCTCCTCTCATTGTTAGCTTCAAAAGATTATAGAAATGGAATCGTGAGGTCTTGCTAAAAACACCATAGTTTATCCTGAGCTAATAATTAATAACGATCAAGTTAAGTATACTTATACCGTGTATGTATGTACCAATGCGTAACGATGTATACCGTTAACAGTATTATCTTGAGAGTAGTCATTATCGGAGAGGCGAGCGAAGGCCTTCGTCCAGAGTCGACGTCTCCAGTTCAGTTGTCTATAGATTGCTAATTCTCAGGGGCGTCGACGACGCTTGTATGCACGACATGCATATAGGTATATTCCTTTTGCGAGGCTGGCACGTCGGTGTGGCAAGGAATGTAAACCAGTAAGTTGTAAGACGTGTGATGGATTGAAGTGATATTGTCGCGGGTATATAATTGGTAATTGGCCGAGAGAAGGAACAAACATATTATTTAAATGGATTTAATTTTTACTATCCCCTGTTTTCGTATTTCTTGTATACACGCATGTTTCTTCTTTCATTCACAATCGAAAGGTCGAAAGGCTCGGACAGTGGCCTGTTCGTACTCCGTTGAATTATTAACCCGAGTATATGTATGCAGAGTACGTACGCGTACACGTATTTTATACATACATACGTATAGGTATATACACGTATAGATACCGAGATACGGTACAGTTATATCTGTCTTTCTCATGCTAAAGTGACCGAGAGATCTTATGATAATGAGTTTAAGAAATTACGCAAAACTACGAAATGCGAGAGCAGAGACGATATAGGTAGGCATATGTATGTATGCATAATACATACTCGCAGTGAGTACATAATGTACAAGTTCGTGTGCACTTAGAACAGCGAGTGAATCCGCACGTTCACTAGAGAAAAAAAAAAAAAAAAAAAGTAGTAAATGTCCTATTTTTAGTGACATGATATATGAGAAACATGAGATATACCTATGCGCAAAAACTATATGGATATATATGGTATATGCAGAAGTTATTTCGATCCTTTTTTTTTTTTTTTCATACCGAAAACTGAAATTACGGCGTTAAATCGTATCAAAATTTTCTATTTTTGTTTCATTTTTTTCATCAAAAGTGAAAACGAAAGAATATGCATACGGAAATGACCAAACGATCGCGTAACATTTTATGCAGACTTGATTTTTCTTTTCTTTTCCTCTTCTTTTTTTGCCAACAACACAAAAGCTTACAACTGCAGTTAAGCGGGCGAATGCTGAACTTGCATAATCGAACCGATACTATAATCGTTATTTCATCATCGAATATGTAACTGTAAAAAAAAAAAAAAATCAAGAATTAAATTCAAGGAATACGATCGGCCTTATACGAGCCGTTCATTTTCTCAAATTGAAATGGTGACACCAATCGGTAAATCGAAAAGGATACAATATACCTATACCTAGAATGAAAATATCCGATTTGTAATATCGAGGCCTAAGGCACGCACGTCTGCGTAGTTGAGGTATTTAATTCCGGATATGTATAATGTACGTATGTACTATTTCTGGAACTATAATTGCAATAATTTTATACCTATAGAGATAGTATATTGGTATGTTTGTACATACGTATCATAGTCATATAATCTCTTCGACAATTTCCACGTAGGTGGCATTTCCTATATTATATTTGTATTTATGCGAGCGATGGAACAAAGGGACGAACAACAGGACGTGGCTGTTATATACCTATATTATAATGTATGTATAGGTATAATATACGTACATACTTTCACCGGTTCTTCGGTCGGAATCAGAAACTCTGGACTGTTACCTTCGTTATGGCTCCAGGGTCGATGTTCAGCCAACTCTAGTTCCTCGAAACCTGCAGAACTTGTCCTGTTTGTGATCCTGTCGGAATCCTGCTGCGATTTTTTTTCTCTGTACTATTCTTTGGAATTCGACGATTCGGAAAACAGCAAAAATTTGTCTATACCGGTTACATTATCCGCATCATTGAATATCGGCGAAAAGTGTAATCTGAAATTCTCCAATTTTAGATTACCCTGATTCTCGAACTGTGCAGACTCAACACAATAGCTCACGCCAAAAGAGCGACCCGTCAAAAAAAAAATGTTATATAGTACAGCCTCTAGAAGTTTGCAGTTTTTTGAAAGTTTAAAAAAACTGCCACTTCCAACTTTTTCAGAATGCAGATATCGCGAAACTGTTTGAACTTATGGGCTAACTAAGGTTCCTGTAAAATTCCAAGACGATGCAATTTTTTTCAGAACTGTTTTGTCGGCATCAAAATATCATAGATTCAGCATTCAAAATGTCAACATATGCGAATATCCGCGAGGCCTTTATGACTTATTTTTCTGTTAATACAAAGAAAATTGTAGATACGTACCCGGATATTCGCATATTCTGGGATTAAAATGCTAAATCTGTAATTTTTCGCTATCGATATAAAACAGGTCTGGAAAAAAATCACATTCTACTGGAATTCTCCAGAAGCTTTAATTACCTCATAAATAACTCATAAAATTTGCTCAAAAATATATCGAAAGCCAAACACGTTACACGAGAAGAGCGTAATTCCTCACGGGGCTCTCCCCCTTCCGGTTTTTAACCCTTGAATTGTATTGCGAGAGAAGCCCGATACTGTCCCAGTGACTTGTAACCACAGTGGGCTGCAGATACCGGCCCACTAGTGAGCCTTATTAGGCTCGGCTGTTGAGGCTGTACCAATGTCGAGCCATATTATCAGTATTGGCAGACTATCTGGTAAGCTGTTGCAGTTTTCGGTTCAAAAACCTATAATGAAGACGGGGTCTACCAAGTACCAAAGACAAGATGACATGTATACACTCTCGAATCTCTTGACGCATAGGCACGTGGTTAAAATTGTTAGTTTACACGGATCAGCGGTATGCGAATTGATTAGAGTCGATAAACTGTATATTAATTAGGGTAGAATTAAGAGCGAGTATAATTCATGTATAAGCGAGATTAAAAAAACATGTATATAGGTATATATATATATTGATCAAGGGGTGATCTTTGACGGTTATATTTTCGACCCGTGATTATTCGGCCGAGTGACAAGCGCGTGATAGCGTGTAATGATGATATCAATTCGAATGCGCGCGTGTTATTACCTTGTTTACATCCTCGGAATCCTAAAAATTATCTCACTTCGTCGTAAGATAACTTTCAAGGGATTCATATCGAGTCGCGAGCCTGAGGCTGTACAACCTGAGCTCTGCACAATGAAAATAATTGTACAGCCGTCATTCTGCAACACGAAATCTTCAATTACGCTAAAATACGTTTTGCCGTAATGGAAATTTTCAGAGACTCGAGACTTCTTATCTACCATCGACACCTGGACTAATGACGTGAAATTTTCCGTAAATATATAGATACACGTCTATACTTGAAAATCTGATAACGAATTCGTACATTTGCTATTACTCATTTGATAAAAATCAACGTTAGACTATAATACGCACAGGGACTAAGCCATACGTCACAGTCCCATTAAAATGACCAGGGTGGGAAATCTGAAAAATAAAAAATTATCGATGTAACAAATTTACAGATTTTCAAAATCCCTTCGTTCCGATTTCGCATCTGTTACTCTATATTTATAAGCACTATAGATTCTGAAGACATACCAATTCGCCATGAAAGACTAGACGTCGGTTCACCCAATCAAGACTCATTAGCACGATTTAAAAGGCGAAATAAACTAAAATCGCGCGATATTTACTTGCCGATAGATCGGCACGGGGCTCTAATCTTAAGAGTAAACGACACCTGACCTCAGCCTCCTCTTGCGTTGCAGCAGATGGTCCACTGACCAGTTTCCCTTATATAATATCTGCGAGCTCCGAAACGAGAGTTAGTTGGCTACCGAACTTGGCGATACATTTTTGAAGTGAAGAAGTTGAAAAGATTTTTTCTTTTTTCTTCCGTTTATCGTTGTTTGATCGGTATACGACTTCGCTATTTTCAATATACTGAATCACTACGTGCAGTTTCTACCGTTTGTATAGCTGCAGGGGCGTGAATAATTGCATATTGCAAATTCAGTGGCATTAAAGATGCAGCAAGGTTCTAGCTTCCGAGCTACTAAGAGAGGCCTAATCATCCAGGACTTACAATTCAAGCGTATTGTTCCAGACACGTAAGTGGGTAATTGGCATTTTAGAATAAGCCGTTTAGAAGATGAAACGACCTGCTTTGTTCGCGCAGGAGAATGATCGTGTCTTGCGAGTGCACAAATCTCGAAAGAGAATATATATTGCAAATGGAAGTTTCGTACATTGAGTTCTTTTTTTTTCGTTTTTTGTTTTTAAAAAACGTTAACCGTCTATTCAACCGTTGAGATTATTCAGTAGAAGTTGTTTTACATATACCCTTTTGTCTCACTTTTTCGTCATTACAATTGTAAAATGTTGCGACGTCTAATGATCGTAAAATGAATATAACCCGTTTAGTCGAAGTGCGTCATTTTTATGAAACATATATATAAGACTTTTGAGTTTATTTAAGTAAACGACCAAGCCTTTAAAAGCCAAAGTAATATGCGATAAGGTGCCTGAATCTAAGAGGATATTTAACTGACCTCTTTCCAGTTCAATTTTGTCCGTGGATCGTCAAAGTCGAGTAAAATATGTGTGCGAAAATTCAAGTAAAATCTTTCGAAAGAAATTTCATCCTTCTAAGCTCGTGAGTTAATATACTTATATGGTTCTTTTTATACCGATTTAACGTAGAACCAATTCTGGTTAACCTTCGCTGTGCATATAAATATAGGATAGGTATATATATATACATTGTGATGTAAGAAACAGGTCGCGTAGAGTTTTGTTCCGTTAATTTTATCGTGATATAGCGAATTCGTAGGAACCGTATTTGTGAGAAAAAAGAGAGGAAAAAAAAGAAAATTTCAATTGTGATAAAGTACGAGCGGATGATAAAACCGAAATAGAGATAGGAATTCTTTGGAAGGAATATATCAGGTTACGTGAATCTCCAAACATGTAACCCCATGCAGCAGAAATATGCGATTAACATTATCTACATGTATATAACCCGCGGTTAACCGCACAGATTTGCAAGAGCGGCCCCCCCAAACGGAGATCGTATTTCACGTTGGATAACAGGAGCAAGAGAAAAAAAAAAAAAAAAAACCCTAATTGTCACGATGGAAAAGAGTAATAAATTATTTCCGGCAATTTTCTACTAACCAGCTACTCTAACTACGTATACCTACATTAATGCTCTGATGGACTATTTCGCCGGTGTGTATACCTATATATACCCAGGTAGCGTCTGCCGCTACTGCGGTAACATGGTCCACCACTGGTACAGCCTCAACAGCCAAGTGTCGACGTTGAGCGCTGGGCCAGCATTGAACCGTGCAAAATCTGTCAGCGTTGTTAATACGGCCCACTTTTGGTCCAGCGATACATTCCACAGGCTAAAAACCGTGAGGGAGTAAGCCCTGTGAGAGGTTTTGATGTATAGGTATATTCGAGGGAAGTTGAGATACTGGCCCACTGTTTATTCGCAATATCGGCCCAGTTCTGGTTCCCAGCGTCGGTCAGAACGATCTTATCATTCCGACCATTTATCGATGTACGATTGTGCCCTGATTGCCACTGAACCTTTCGTTAAACTCTGGAAGGAATCAAGTACACATTATATTAAAATACAAAATGTGCTTTTAGTGGAAAAAAAGTACCCTAATGTACGACGCGTTCTTTATTAGCAACAGAGATAATTATTATATTAAGATGTAATACATATATTATGAAAATATAAATGGACAAGCGTACATACGTACCTATGTACACATATATTATAACGATGTGCTATACGTAGCGGTATATATACAATTGATTATACAGTTGGTTTTGAAAATGAAATAATATTGGCAATGATGATAGAAATAAGTACATACATACATAGATATATGTGTACATAAAAGTAGGTACAACAATAATCGCAGAATATACCTATATGTACTGTATATATATACACATATACCCATATGCATATGCGTTCGTATGTAATATTTTGCAGATGTCACATTACCAACATTATATACATATCATATACGTAGAAAGTACATGCAAGGCTGGAAGACCTTGGCATAAGAGGCAAATAATGCGGTATAACACGTGTATAGTGTAAACTTACTCGGTGTTACACCGTGTTCTCTTCATTTTCTAACGAGTAATTGGTACTAAGGAAACCTCCATAACAAACCCAGGTATATACCGTATATACCTTATACATTATATATGTATATGTATGTATACCGGGTTAAAGAAACTTGTGGAATGAAAATTACCCTGTTTTAGCCTTTAGGGGAGTTACGATAATTATTTCCGAGTAGTATATCTGTAGGTATGTACCTCATACTATATACCTGCACATACTTTATTTTATGATTCTTCGTTTCTATAATTTTTCGCTATATCATTTTTTTTTCTTGTCTTTTCTTTCATACGGAAACAGTTCGCAGCGCGGTTCTGTTACGTGCAGAAATTAGAAAAGTTGTTAATAGAGATTATATACCAACATACTAATACTTTTATGGCAAAAATTTATATTGCTATCATAATTATCTTCGCGGTGAAGAAACGCGTATATATAATAATAAATTTCAAGGGATATTCATTTTGAAATTGGAAAAGAAGTTCAAAGTCTTGATACACCTTTTGCCTAAGATATATATCAGGAATGTTAGAAATTAGATAAAATATGTAAACCAGCTACTATAATGAGAATTGGAATAAAAAAATAAAAAAAAAGAAGAAATCTTGCTCTAGTATATATTCAGTAATTTTTAATTTGAATACTACACTTATTCGCGTATATAAACTTGGCTATATTATGCTTATCTTACAACCGTGTGATAAATTAACAACGCGATGTAATTTTATATCACCGAATAATGCTCCGTATAGTATGCGACCACAAGTTAGCCGGATTTAGGGTCGGGTTAACCTGTGATGATATAATTTAACGCGGTCTCATAATAAGTGTGGTCTAAAGCCACGCGATGAAGATCCGTATATATAAATCCGAATATGCCCCGGAGCAGCGGCAGGCCGCAGGCCCCGAGTTACAACAAGAAAGTATAATTTACTTCTCGTTGAAACCGTTTCTTTTTTCCCTTTTTTTTTTTCATTTATTTCGTTCCTATTTCTTTTCTGTTGTTTTCTTCTTCTAAAGAAACCGCAGAATGTATATCGCATAACTGTATAATATTATATATCCGCAATTACATGTACTGTAATATATAAGTATATATACTACATAAAATACGAAGAGAATATCACAAAAAAAAAAAACTTGGTTAAAACTAAAAAAAGAAAATTATTTTGGATCTTTGTATTGCAGACCGATCGAAGATGACCTTTCTACGTGCAGTAGCTACGACGATGTCGATGCTGACGATCCTGGTGATTACCGTCAACCAAAGAGGCCTCATTGGGCCAACAAAGTGCAATTCGTTCTCGCTTGTATCGGTTATTCTGTCGGTCTTGGTAACGTGTGGAGATTTCCCTATCTATGTTACAAAAGCGGCGGCGGTAAGCATTCGTTTCTTATATTTCATATACAGGGTGTCCCAGAATTAAATGTCCAAAATGAAAGGTGTCCTAGAGGAGGTCGAACTGAGTAAATTGTCCCGAAGAACATGGGCTCTCCGAAGTCGCGTTCGCGAGATATCACAAGTTAAAAAAAAGTAGCGCTTTGCGCCGCGTCGCGGCGGCGCAAAGCACTACTTTTTTTTAACTTGTGATATCTCGCGAACGCGACTTCGGAGAGCCCATGTTCTTCGGGACAATTTACTCAGTTCGACCTCCTCTAGGACACCTTTCATTTTGGACATTTAATTCCGGGACACCCTGTATACAATTCCGAATTACTCTGACAATACAACTATAACACTGTACTATTATATACCTCTTAACAACCTCTCGACCTACGCCTAATTGCGTGTGCATGTGAGAGTATAATAGAATCTACGAAGATTAGAAACTCGTGTTATGATCAATGCGCGGGAGGAAAACGATCGTGCGATTTATATCGTATAGATGTACATACGTATATCGCTCGCGATGTATTACGATGCGGTGATGATGAAAAACCGCGTTTAAATTATATACAATCCTAATAAGCATATACGACACGTTGCTTTTACTAACTGCATCGATAGTCATAGAGCAGTTTATCGAATTGTGATGTGATTGAAATCCGTAATTGTATGGTAATCAAAATTCGGAATATTTGGTTCAAGTATAGCCGATATTAGACGACGAGTTTTCTACTATATGTATAAAGAGTACATTGATCTTCTAAAAGGCTATGTTAACGTTATACTATACAGAATGTCGTACGATCAGTATAGTGTCGTAAAAACGTACGTTGTCGCGTACACGTATATGTATATGTATATGTATGTATACATACCAAACGATGTGAATTTTTCTATATATGTACAAGGTATGGTATGATGTGGGCGTAAGTTATTGGCTATAGTTAAAATGCTAGTCGAAACGGTTATATGCGAACTAACACACGTGAGCCCGGAAGCGCATATTTGCGAATACGTATATAGTATACCTACTGCCGTGGCAGTGGCGTACGTATATAGCTATATCTGGGCGCCGCGGCTGTTAATGATGGCAAAGTGCCCGGGGTTTCAGACAAAAATTCTTCTTCGTTATTATATTATTGTAAAGTATAATAGCTCGCGTTTTCGAGTTGAATTTTCTCATTCAATTCAACAACTAGGTAATCAACGTTTTCCCCGTTATAATTGTCGTCAATATGTTATAGACGAAGCTTGATTTTTAATTCATTTCTGCATCAGAAAGGTGAAAGGTAGATCTGTGAAGATCCGGATATAATTAACACGTTTTATATTAGTTCCCTGGGATTTCGATCCGTGAATATTATTATAAGTATAGGTAATAGCATACGTAAAACTATTCTTGACATATCTATATACCTATATACATATTTACTGAGAATAAAAAGTCCTCGGAATGTTTGTTTTTTGTATACGTATATTATATATACATACCTATATTATAGTATTGAGACTGAAAAATATATGCGTACTATTTATATATTCAGAGACTCTCTAAAAATTTGCGAAAATTTCACATCATTATATGGTTGTAAAGAACTTTATTTATTCGCGTTTTCGAAATCTGAAATTTTTTTTTACGAGTAATTAAAAACTTTAATTCTACTTATTTTAGAAAATTTTGCAAATTTAATTGTTCAACAATTTCTCGAATATATAGTACGTTTTTTGCGTAGCTGTATGAGCGAAAATATTCACCCTAAAAGTTCATGATTTCCGTCCTGTAATTTTTAATAATAATTATAATTTTTTCGTCCTGTAGGTCCACAAATGTATATTACGGGGATATAATATATAATCGGATGAGTCATGTATTTTGCCAATACCACCGGAAACGGTATGTTCTCGGAGTACGACTATAATCGTCACCGATCGTATCATAGAGTATAGGCGAAAATTTTTTCTTTTATTTTTATTTTAATTTTTTATCCTTTCAACTATCGTCATCTGATAAGTAACCATTGTGTATCGTTCGTCTGTCTACGAATTGCGATTGTGTCATCGTATGTCTACGTACTCGTGTATGTACCATGCATGTATGTAAACTATATAGCCATGTATGTAACACACGAAAAGTGATCATGTGTGATTCACCGTCGAAAAATCACCGATGATCGCTATATTTCCTTATATCCTATAGGTATACTCAGCTTGCTGACAAATTTTTACGAACTAATGTCACTATACATTATCGATCTATCGCGACTCTGGGTAACGGAATTATTTCATCACTCATGGATTTGTTTCGGGGAAAAAGAAAAATTCTTAGGATATACCTACACACGCGTATATGTATAAATGATCGTCATAAGTTATACACACGTATAAGTATAAATGAGTATAGATAATTTTTCGGATTTGCGAAACGTCAAGGGTCTCTGCGGTATATATACCTATATCTATATATAATATCTACACTTCAAAATTGTCATAAAAAAGATAGTAATTGTAGTAGCTACACGGTCGTAAATTAACAGCTAGATCAAAAAAAAAAAAAAGATTTCTTTTTTTTTAAGACAATCTGTGAAATATAATACGTGCGACGTGTTAATACGAAGATCATTACTCACTTTTTCATCTTATAATTTTTTTTTTTTTTTTTTTTGCGGCAAATCATTCGGAAAACTTTATATGGAATTCAAGAAAATATGTTTTTCTTCATTATATCTGTTCATTCCCCTGATGAAGAATTATCGCGAGTACAATCGTTGAATAATAAAAAACAAAAAAAAAAATTTTATAATATGTATAAGTTAGCGAAGCTGATGATCTCAAGCGCTCTTCAAGCGCCACGCTAATTGAATGGAAATTATTATTTTTGCAAGTATACTCGATCTGATTACGTACTATAGACATCTATACATGTTTGATCGTTTTTTTTTTTTTTTTTTTTTTTCAAATTTATTTTTCTGTATTTTATTTTTTACCTTCTACGTAAGAAGGAATGTAAACGAACGCTTGGTGCAAGCTGTTGGATTGATTTACAGTGTATAAGGTAAATAAGACCTTTATTCACTATCAACGCCTCGCGGTTTATCACGAGTCTGTGTTCATGACTAATAAATTGTTACTTTCATAATACGAGACTGACTACGTATTATACATACATATAGGTATACGTATAAATATTATAGATGTATATGTGTATACCTGTTGTGTCTATAAACTGCTACTGGCACAATTATGTTACGAACACATGGGTTTAATGTTAAGGCAACGATCAGATGTATATGTAATTAAATTCGGCACCGGTTCAATATAAAACGACTGTATAGGTGTGCCATTGAATCTAATCGTCTCGGTTCTTACGACGTTATACTTTATCTAATCGGAAATAAAATTGTCAACCGGTGAACGACGAGTTTATCATTTATCGCCGAGCTATATTCCGTATTTGATCCGCATATGTACCAGTCTACCAGATATATACAGCATTACAACGGAATGCGGTCAAAAAATTAAGGTCTTTCATTGTAATGATAATTAAGACGTAACTAATATACGTGTAATGTCTAACACGTTATACTATACACCTATACCCATACCAATTATCGTATTCTTTTTTTACCCAGTATAATATAGTTATGTCATCATAGAAAAAAAAATAAAAATTCAATCAGATCGTACTCGTTAATCTATAATTGTTTATAGACACGATTAGACTAAAGGAAACTGCATTATTACCGGCTGATTCGTTATTCAAAAACACATTTTTCTATCTCCTTCTTTGTCCATATAAATCATAAAGGAAAGAAGAGGACAGAAGAATGTGGGTGTAACTTCACCGCAGTGGTAAGAATCCAACACGTCAAGTATACCTAACAATCAATTAAAGCATCGATATGATCATAATTCATAATTCGTTGTTGATCGATGTTGTATTATATAGTATAGGTATATCGAAGAAGGGATGAAATTTTTATTGCGAATAAATTATCTGTCCAGTATTAAGATATGCAAGATATATGTATAATAGAGTAATGATTGATAATCTTCCTACCTTTACGACGTATACACACACACGCCTATATAGATATACCTACAATGGTTTGCGTCGCGAAATTATATTTGCCTTATGTGTCTCTGTGGGATGGAGCAAGGTCAGTGGATGTAGCTCTTTATGACGATTTATAAATTGTGGCACTGGACAGTTTAGAGTTTCGCTATAGTCATCGCAGCCACTTATTATTACTCCTCTATAGGTATATTCAGGCTGCATGAATGGGGTGAACATAACGAAATTTGAGTATAACGTAAGATAAATTATATATGAATATAAATGAGACGTTCGATCTCATAAAGACACGAAACGAACTCATATAATTGCAAAGCCACGTTGAATGAATATGATATCAATGAATGGATCCTATATATATAAGCTCTTCCTGTCTTTGATACACTATACTAAACCTACTGATTTAATTGAACCTCTACCGTCCGCGAATTTGACCGGAAATAAACGTGGATATGTAGATTAGTTTCTAAGGGCTTACCGATTACGGTTTTCAATCCTTGCTGCTGCTGTACTGAATGACTACTGAAATTACAAACCGTAAATTATAATTCCTACCGGTGTCATTGAAATTACTATAAAGAGGGGACAATATCACGATGAGCTCGGATGTGAAGCTGTATAACGTATGCTTTTAAACTACAAGGTCATGTATCAAGTTCAGAATCACAAAGTTCCGCAATTTCCGTTCTTAGGGTAGTTATATAATACTTTATAGAGATTTTTTCGAAAAATTATCAGCAATCTGCACAACAGAGCCGCTTATATTACCGCATATATTACGTATAATTCTCAGACATCATGAATATACGGATATTTGAATAATGATCTCGGTTGTTATTCATAAATTACATTGGGCAATTATAGCGAGAACAAGTTGCGAAAGGAATTTGAAATTCGAACGGATTGAATCATTTTCGTAACACCATAATCATTATTTTATTTTTATTTATAAGGATTATTATCATTTTCAGAGATAATTTTATCAAGCTGCTATTGTATAGTGCCTTCGTGCAGAATGTGCGTAAAGGTGTAGAGATATCAAAGCTCTTCGAAAGTATAATAAAAATTTTGTAACTTCATGTGGCATCATTTAATGCGATAATAATTATCCTCAAAGTTATAACAATGTTGACATATATTCGACTTTGAACAACGTACTACGCGCGCTAATTGTCAAGTCTGTCCTTATCCTTGGCCGAGTTGATTCTAATAAACTCCATTAGATATATTATTACGGAATTTCAACTTTCACGATCCATATATGCAATTAAATAAAGAAACCACATCTTATCATGAGACAAGTTAACAAAGGCAGATTAAATGTGTCAAATTGTCAACCTGTCAGAATATATCACATATCACATACTCAGGGTACAAATTTCAAATCCTTTACGGATTTATGCGAATTTTTTAGTAAAATTTGAATCTTAATTCATAGTTTTCCATAAAAAAAAATTTAGAGTTTCGTAGTTTTTCATAAAAAATCGTTGTTTCTATCCATCGAACTAGAAAAAACTCAAATTTCTTTTGCAGAAGTACGAGGAGTTTCAATTTCTCTAAAAATTCGTCGAAATCCGTAGAAATTGGTAGAAAGATTTTTACTACTCTACGATAATCAAATTCTGAAATTCACACTATATACGTCATACATACGCTTAGATATACCTGATACTACTAGATAATAAATACTTGCTATCTGCACACGTATCTGTGACCGCAATCTTTGGCAATTAGCGACCTGGGTATAACAATTGTTATAACAATAATTTTCAAACTACAATTATAGACGCACTAGCTTCTGCATTTTGTATAAATTTTTTTCTTCTCTTCTTAATTTCACCGTAATAATGATCAATTAGAACATGTACGTGAATTATCCATAGTAAGCATATGAAATTCTCAAAGCTACATTGTACACACGTTGTTTATTTCGCTTAATTTATATCCATAAAACCTGTAGTGACAATCATCTGATTCATTTACAACTGCAGCCTTATATACCTTATCTCATAATCTTGTTAAACATGTTACTTTATCACAATATGTTAATCATTTTTCATATTCTTAATCATACGCTCTTCATTATATGTTACAGGAGTATTTCTTGTACCTTACTTCTTGATACTCATAGTATGCGGTGTCCCTCTACTGTACATGGAACTTGCCGTTGGGCAGTTCACACGTCGAGGTCCGATCGGGGCCCTAGGCCAGATATGCCCACTGTTCAAAGGTTCGTATTTAAATGTATTTAAACGAAGTACATTTTCAGAGACAGAACTGGCTCCGAATTAAAAAAATATAATAATAATATTAATTAAAAGCTTATCATGTTAATTGGAACAATAAATTGTGTGTAATAATTACTTACACTTTGACTTATCATTAATTCAATCAATGCTATCACGAATGTGGTCTTAGCTGTATACAATTCTAGTAGGTATATGATATAATTATTTACCAGACTAATTGTCTGGTGGAATTATTAATGTATTTATAAAGAATGCGAGCCACGCTTATCCGGTGTATAAAATTCTTGATTTATCATGAGCATAATCACTCAGTATTATAATAATGCTTTTATTTTTGGAACAAGATGTGTAACGATTGTTCTGTTCACAGGGGCAGGTTTATCGTCCGTAGTTATATCATTCCTAATGTCCACTTATCATAATGTGATAATAGCGTATGCCATTTACTATTTCTTCACGGCTTTCAAAGCTGATCAGCCGTGGTCGGACTGTGATAATCCATGGAATACACATTCCTGTTGGCAACCATCTTTGCAATCCTCAAATAATCGCACACGACCAAACTCTTCTAAAACACCATCGGAAGAATTTTATGAGTATGGCCGCTTGCTGATTCAATTATTCAACACAGATGTTACAATGTGAAATCCTTAATGAATAAACTGTATGATAAACACATTATAACACAGAAGTATCAATTCATTTTTCAGAAACAAAGTACTTCAGATGAGCAAGGGTATCGAGGAGCCTGGAATATTGCGATGGGAATTAGTTGCTTGTTTGATAACTGCGTGGGTAATGGTTTACTTTTCTATATGGAAATCCATCAGATCTTCGGCACAAGTTAGATACCTCACAGCCACACTCCCGTTTCTTCTTATCATTGTCTTCCTTACACGCTCTCTCACACTTGAAGGAGCAGACAAAGGACTGCAGTATTTTTTCAAACCTCGATGGGCTCTACTAGCAGATGCTAAGGTATTAGAAGATATTTATCTGGATAAAAAGTTCACTATTTGAGTTATCAGTTAGTGGTTACACTATGTCATTTGATTTTTAAAGGTCTGGGTGAATGCAGCTGCACAAATATTCAACTCAGTGGGTATTGCATTTGGTTCGATGATTTGTTTTGCGAGCTACAATAAGTTCCATAACAATATCTTGATAGACACAGTAGCTGTGTCCCTGATCAATGCATTCAGCAGTTTGCTTGTTGGTATATTTGCTTTTGCGACAATAGGTAACATAGCACTCGAGCAGAATATGTCCGTCGAAGATGTCCTCAGCGATGGTACGTGATATTGATGATAATTTTTGAATTACTAATTGCCATTAAAGAATTTATTTCAATATTTTTTTTTTTTTTAACGCCAGGAGAAAGTTACAACACGTGTTTATTTTTTCATTACAGGTCCAGGATTAGTATTCGTCGTATATCCTCAAGCCTTGGCAAAAATGCCAGCATCTCAATTATGGGCTGTATTATTTTTCTTCATGCTGGTTTGCCTCTCTTTAAATAGTCAGGTGAGTAATAGTTTGTACAAACTATTGGAATATCACACTTCTAACTATACAGTTTTTTTTTATAGCTTTAACATCAATATCGAATCAGTCACAGAGTCAATTTGAAATATACAAGATCCATATATCAGTAATTTTATTTATCAACAAGCACATCTTTTCAGTTCATCCGAAAAAGCTTCAATCAGATTTTGATGATTTTTTAATTCATGTACATCCAATGCTTATTTTGTGTTTACAGTTTGCAATTGTCGAAGTTGTTGTAACGTCGATACAAGATGGATTTCCGAAATGGATCAAGCGGATATTGCTTTGCCATGAAATGCTGGTTCTTTTTATATGTGTAGTGTCCTTTTTATTTGGATTACCGAACATAACGCAGGTATATTTCAAAGCAAAAACTTTCACAAATGGACTACGTGCTTTTTTCTATTTATAAATGCAGATTTTTTATTTATTTATTTTTTTCAGGGCGGTATATACTTCTTTCAACTGATAGATCATTATGCCGCATCAATTTCCATCATGTTTTTGGCATTCTTTGAAGTAATTGCAATATCTTGGTTCTATGGGGTCCAAAGATTGAGTAGTAACGTTAAAGAAATGACTGGGCGAGTGCCATCCATTTACTTTCGATTCTGCTGGCTCATAGCTGCTCCTCTTCTAATTATGGTAAGAAATCTTGATTGCTTTTCACCTTCTGATTACAAAAGATTCAATCGTCTGTAGATTAAAATTTCAACTGGAATAACAATCGTTTCTATAAATAGTTTATAATGTTTTCTTATTTTTACAATTCCAGGCTGTGTGGGTATTCAGTTTGATTGATTATGAACCACCCACTTATCAGAATGGTGATTACACTTACCCCTGGTGGGCGGAAGCTCTTGGGTGGGGTATTGCGTCACTTTCTCTTGTATGCATTCCTGCCTTTGCTATTTACGTATTAATTCGAGCCGAAGGCAAAACTTTCCTCGAGGTAATTCACTCATTGTTTATGACATTTATCACTCGTTACTTAAACATTCTGCGACGAGGTCTGAACTTATTTTCTCATATAACTCTAAACGATTTACAGAAATTAAGAAACTCGATCAAGCCAGACTTCGAAGCATGTAAGACTTGCGGACAGGAATATTGCACCGAACCATTACACGTTTACGACGAAGATTCGGTCAAGGAACCTCTCCACGAATTAAACAATTTACTACAACAAAATACTACATATCTTCCACCAAAACCAGAAGTATAGACGTAAAAATTAGCAATATATTGAGTGAAATTGTTCTGTGAACAATTAGAAGTAATGATTTGGCTAATAGCTGCTTCATGGCGTGTATTCGTAACACGATTCTGTCTATTATAGTCAACTGCATGCATCCTATCCCAGTGACAATCTTCGCATAGATTTTCGTAGGTATTAGTTTTTAAAATCTGAGGCACATTTAGCAATACATAGATTCTCGTCTAAACGGACAATTCTGGTCTAAGGAAACGTAACAGATTCACAGATGTAGACGTACTTGAGAGTCTGAAGTGAATATTGAATCATAAATGGCCAAAAATGCAATGACCAAAAGATCTAATTATGTTTTTATGCTTGAAGAAATCAAATGTGTAACGAACATAATATGTATGTAAAAGTATTGATCACTTGTGGAATATGCCTGAAAAATGGCATTTGGATGAATCTGGTATGTAATCCAAGTACCAGAAGTTATACGCACAATGACTCAAAGTCCACATTAATTATAATATCAAATTCAAATCAATTCCGTTAGATAAGTTTACATATAATATTATGTATGTTTGTTATCTTGTGTATAATCTAACATTATTTATAATAATTTTAAGTCTAATGTACCGATTTGTCTCACATCACGATGCGTTAGTACATACCACGTTGTTGTCCTAAGCTTAGACAGAATAGGAACCGTGATTGTGAATCATGAACATTTTTAATCACCTTCTTTGTACAACTTTTTCAAACTGCAAAGAACATTCAATACATTTATTTGAACGTACGAATCTATCCAAAAGTAAATCGTGAAAAAATTTCACAGCCATGCAACAAATGTTGGATAATGTTATACTAGTTAGTGTTGAAACTAATTATCACGAAAACGAACCTCCCGTTATTTAGATATACATTTTTCGTCATTTTAGCGATGTATATATTGTTGAAATTCTATAGGTCTCCTAGAATCTTTAATATAGTTTCTTTTCTGCTTTTATCGATCCTCAGTTATACGTAATTAATATTCTATACATAGGTATGAGAATAGAAAAACTATACGGACAATTATATGAGATTGATATTATACATATAATTGGCTGTGCTGTCCTTTGAAAAATAAAGTAAGTTTGATATGTAACAGATTTACATAAGAAAGTTACTTTTAGTCAATATTGGTGAAGTAAAGTAACAATTTTTATGATCGCCTACATTCCTTCTTTGTGAATTATTATCGCAGTGTGAATAATACCTGTACAACATTTGTTAAAGTTGATTAGTTTGAGGATAATATAGTCAACATTCCAATATGTAGAAAAATATTCTAAATTAAAAGAAACACCACGTTATGTTAATATTATAGTCAATTTGTAGAAATAAGGTTGAATAACTATTTTTCTAATCGATTTGGAATTCTAGTATTGATATTATTTTCCATGAAAAAAAGAAAATGATCGGCTGTTTTTTTAATTTTATTTAGTGTCAATCTACTCGTTCAAATCAAGAAATTGACCATGCATTCTGTTGTTACTGTTAATAGCCTCTGTTCTTCGTCCCAATTCATAAATTAAAGGCCCAGTGAATGTATGTATTTAAGCTTGTGCTTAGACTACTTGAAAGAAAACTATGCGTTGAAATTACAAAAAAAAATCTATCCTTGTATTATGTATATGTCGAAGCATGTTAGTAAATTTCTTTCATCTGCAAAACATAATTTTGTCAATATTTATCTTGTTTTTTGTTTTAAAGATTGTTGTAGTGTACCACAATCCAAGATCTGACAAAACCACTGCATTAATTGAATGCGATAATAGCGGTATACTAAACTTCAATGACAATAAATTATTATGTATGTTAGCTACCAAATATTTATTATTTAATCTTTTGTCTAACGTTCCTATTGCGGTTTGCCATCACCAGTTCCAAAATTCCTTTTGTTTACAAGATTTTATCACGACAAATATTGTACATAGAGTTTTTTTTCCCAGTTATCAAATCATTCACACATTTTGTGTGATTTTAACGTTTGGCAATTTTATCACTACTCCGTTTTTTCAAGAATTAGGAATCGTGAAGTATCAACAGACAACGTTATTTGGTTGTTGTATAAAATATTTATTACTATTATTCGTATCCTAAACTATAACTTACAACTGGTATTAATAAATGTCTCATGTATTTTGGACTTCTCGAAATTCAAATACCTAGATAGGTAGTTGAGTTATTTTTTTCTTTAATATTCCTGTTCATACGTTTTCATTTACGGCGGATCTATAAATTGATATAATGTTCACGGATTTAGAAAATTTATATGCAACAAGAAAGTCGATAATTGAATCACAATTGATGAATACTTAAATTAACAACCACATACTTCATACACGGTTTAAAATGCTTCAAAGCTTACAGAAATAATTTTTATCAACTTTTTCATTCTGAATTTATAATAATGTTACTGATTTATAAACATTATACGAATAATTTAAGGAACGAGTGTAAAAATTATTTGATCATAATTCAACTGATATAATACGATTAATATTTTTGAGCATATGCTTATTTAACGTGACGAAAAAAAAAACTGAAGTACCAACACACAATATCTTCGGTACTAGAAACATACATCAAACTTCTTCAAAAGTTCTTACTAATGCCATGCAATTTTTCGCCAGCTTGAAAGCCGTGTTTTTATGCAAGGCTGCGAATCTCTAATGAGAAAATACTTACATATTATAAGGTAGGTAGTTTTTATCGTAACTTTTTTTCTTCAATTATTATATTTTTAAAGAAAATCTGAATTACTGCAAATGTGAGGTAATTTAGTACTAAGTTTAAATAAAATGGCAGGAATATTTAAAAAAAAAAAAAACTTATTATATTCCTGAAGTAATAAAATAAATGCAATTCAAATATTAGAGTAGAATAGATTTGATAAAAGTCAAAACACTGCGTATAAAGAATACAGAACTTATCATTCACTCATAATTTGGGATAATGATTTCTGTTCAATTTATTCATTTTCCGTACGCATTGCTTCCCGTTAATTTTATGATAGATTAAGATTAAATACCAACATTTATGCAAGTGAAAAATGGAAAAGAAGAGAATCGATCACAAAGAACAAAGAAAAAATGATGTAACTTGTAACGTGTTCTCGTCAAGGTATCTCCAGCTTATATCTCTTTGAACTGTTTTTTCTTTTTTCTTTTTATTACACATTATATTTATTTTTATATTAATATTAAATACCCATTTACTCTTAAGGTAGACCATAGAGTTTTAGCGTTCGATCCATACTAGTAGAGGCAATGTACTGTGCATGCTTTCCAAATCTAACACCAGTAGCTGTTGCCGTATGATCATTGAGAACCTTCAATTCCTGCCATTGTTTACACAGATAAATCCTGTAAGAAATAAACAAATAATTGCGTTTATTTTTAAACCTTGGGACGACTTTCAGAAATATTTTCGTTAAACTAAGTCAAGTTTACCTGACGTCAGATCCAGCGACAGCAAGATATGTGCCGCTTTGATCAAAACAGATGTCTTTCACCTCGTAAGACTCATCTAATTGAAGTGTTTTGAAATTTTTAAGCTTTCTAAGATCCCAAAGCTTTACGCAAGAGTCTTCTGCCGCTGTTGCCAAGTAGTATCCATTTTCTGAGAAACTAATCGCTGTAATTGGGCCCGAATGACCAGGGAAATTAGCCACATTCGACTGCTCTTTCAAGTCCCAAATTTTTACTTGAGAATCAGCTGTTCCTGTACCAAATATAAGTCCATCTGGATGAAATTGCGCCGTCGTCAGAGGCTGTCCGGATTGGCCAGCCACCTATAGCAATAAAGAAAAACAAAAAAAATTATGGATGGTAGAAAAGATCAAATAATTGTTGTCGTTTTCATTTGATGAGAAAATTTGGATAAATTACCTTTGTCAGAAGTCTACCAGTGCGTATATCCGAAAATGCCCAATGCTGATCAAGAGAAGAACTTAACAAATAATCTCCAGTTGGATGAAGAGATAGACCTGTTACCGGAGCGTCGTGGGCTCTTAATAAAAGGGTAGTTTGACTCGTACCCACATTCCATACACGAATTGTAGTGTCAGGTGATGCAGTCATTACCACATCTTCTTCTGGATGATAAATAACTCGAGTCACCTTGGAATTTAGTAAATAATAAGGATAAAATTATTTCAGGCAATGTAAATGAAAGTATTACAATTTTAATTTTTTAAACACATGACCTTGACGTTATTTAAACTCACCTTCTTAGTGTGTCCTTTGAGAATAGCAACCACTTGCTCAGTGTCCTTGTTAAAAACGGTCGCGTTTTTGTCCGCACCACCGGTCAAGATTTTGCTGGTATCTGCGCCATGGATATCAAGAGCTAAAATTCCTGGTACACTTGCAGAGTGAAGACCCTGTGGGTAGTGAAAATTTATGCAATGAATGTGATCTGTACAATAGATTGGGATTTTGATTATAGTTTATCGTATGTAAAATTCTTACAGGATGTGAAGCCAGTGTCTGAAACGAACGAATGCTCTCTTGCGGTAGAAGATCTTCCGGTATTGAACGCCCACGTCTTTTTCTTTCTTGAGTCAATACAGTCGCTCGTTCTTGCAATTTCTGTATAACGTCCTCCGTTATACCAGCCTGTTCTGTAGGTTGTGCTGCCGCACCACCAGCCTCCACTGCGACCGACTGTGAACGGTTGATATAAACGGAGTTAGGCAACTCATATGTCCCAGCAAAACAATGTACATGTATGAAGTTTTGATGTTAGACAGAGAAAAATCTATGAATTAGTAAATATTTATAAACATTTCTGTGTTATAATTGAAAATTGCAAAAGAAACAAAAACGATTTGTTAGTTCCAATGTGTTGAAAAAAAAAAATAAACGATTATTCAATGCGATTTTTTATAGTATCTCTTCATTTGATGAAACGTTTTATTTCTCATCTCAATCAGAGTCCAAAAACTTAAAAATCCCTAAAACTAATGCTTTCGCTCGAACTGCATCCAACTACCAAACGAAATGGGTCTCAAATTTTTTATCATAAAAAATTGAAGTCTCACAAAAAAGTATTTCATGCAAAAGTCGTTTGATTTTTCAATTAGAACAATAAGACGTAATAAAAATATATAGGTTTTCAATCAAACAAAACGAAGTAGTCCTTCTCCCGGACTTGGCATTTCCACCCACTGAAAATAATGTACCATGTTCTTGCCCCTTGATATCCTACAAGTTTTATCCAAAGTATTTTATCGTATTGTGATTAATCTTCGAGATATCAGCCCGAGGCACTTCAAAAAAATCACCCTGTATGTTTGCTTTAAAACATTCAGATCTCAAACTGACCCAGTTTGAACGAATAGATTAAATGAATAAATGAAAACGAAAAATTACCGGCTGTGGAATAACGGTGGCTTGTGTGATGCCAGCTTGTGGTTTAAGAGTAGCAAGAGCTTCTCTTGCAGCAGTAACTTCTTTGGTCAATCTAGCGATTACTCTGCAGGCTGCGTCGTGTTGATATAAAGCATGAGATAACTCTTGCCTAGCAGTTTGAAGCTGTTGTCTTTGAGTAAAGGAATGTAACATGACCGCGTCCCATTCATCTTGTAAAATTTTTAATATAGCTGGAATAGACGTTGCGCTAGGTGGTTTTGGCTTCACTATTGGAGTAGCTGAGTAAGTAGAGATAAGAAAACGTTATTTTTCATGTAAATAATAAGCTTTAATTAAATTTGTGAGAATTAAAACGGCACCTTTGACGTCGATCAGTTGTTCGACGGTCAATTCTTTTCCATTGATCGGATCGACACCGTTTTCTAATACGTATTTCTCAATTAGACGTTTTTCGAAAATCGAACCAGATACCGGAGATATTACCGGGTGTTCCGGGACCTCGTTAGAAACTGAAAATAAAAACGACCTTAGTTTTTTTTTTTTTAATAATTAATTGATGGGAAAAACGCGCGTTATTTTAGGTTAGGGTTTTAACAGCCGGTATAAAATATAGACTGCGAATGACTCGCCGGTTTATAAATTTCTGTACGATAGGGGAATAGCGTTTCATTTGCAAATCGTTTTACGAATTGATTATTGGATCGTTTTTAATTTATAAAAATAATTAATAATATAACTTACTTGCACAAGATAGCGCCATTTTGACGATCTACAATCACTGCGCAAACTCTTTATACTTATTTTTCACTTCTCTTCACTGAACTAGAGATTCCAGTGCTTCTCCTTGGTTGTGGGGTAACAACGTAACCACAATCGAAACGATTTTATTTATCAGTTCAAAGGAATTCTTAATACAATTAGCAGGGCAGTTTTTTTTTTCAAAGAACTATAACTTAATTCGTTTTTATAAATCGATTACTTTACGAGTGGTAAAATCTTTTTACGGATTTAAATCCGATAGCCATTCTTCTCAGTTATGGGAGTCAACTAACTTCCGGTATCGAATCAAATGCTGATAAAAAACATGGCATCTACAACGATCCCGTTTTTCACTCTTTTAATTTTAATCATATTTTCGTTGGCTAATTGTTCGACGGATGAGTATGCGTCTGCAAGAGTTGAGGTAAGACGTCAATCGATTAATCAAACCAATAATCTATGTATAATTTATTTAGATATAATCAATTTTGATTATCTGCAAGTTAGCGGTCGAAAGATCGCAAAGTGTCAAAAAAACATTAATTATATTATTCATTTCACAGAGTTGCAGAGGCTGCAGTCTCAACCGGCTTCCCGAAGTGAAGAAGTTTATCTTCGAAGATATTCCTCTTTAGTATCCTTTACAACGAACACTCACCATTGTAACAATTACATATACGCGATCATATCGCGATCAATCATTCCTGTCACATGTAACGAATTGTCAACTCGGTATCTTCACTAATTTACGCACAATTCAATAACAACAACATTATTGATATGTATTCCTTAACTAATTTCTCAGCGATAATGTTGAATTCAAACCAATACCTGGTGCAATTCCAGAACTTGTTTTGCTCAACAACAATGACGAGGTAATAATACTATCAATTGTTTACACAGAATAGATAGTAATGTAAACTATTGTTGGAATAGAAGAAAATCGTCAAACCTTTCAGTTATTTTTCATATATTGAATTGCAAAATTACAGGAAGTGGAGAGACTGCAACTTTCGAGATTGAATCGTGAGGAATGCAACGAACTGTTGGTATCAAAAGGATTTAAACCCTCCAAGCCAGCTAAGGATGAGATATAACTTTAATTTAAATAATCCAGTCAATTAGGCTGGTTAATGTAATATTAACTGATGAATTTTTTTATTATTCATATTATATCTTCAAAAAAGAAAACGAAAGTCTTTAAGTTTAGAAGAAATCGTTAATATTAATAACAGAAATTACCAAACCGTAATTTTCCAATGATATAATGTAGCTAGGTATCTTGAATACTGTTAAGAAGCTTAACCCTCACTAATTTTCTGTACATAGGTATAAGTAATATAGGTAGAATGAACTAGCTAAGATCTTAGTATTTTTAGGCGACTTTATGATTTGTAAGGCAATAAAAGGTGGTTTTCAATGTGAAACACCGTTTTTGAAATTGAAAAAAAATGAGACAGGAAAATATTATATTGTCAAAATCAAACACTTTTACACTTATATAGTAATAATGATCAAGTACTCTTGTATGATTCGATGTAGACCCGCTAGTATCAACGATTTTTTTGTCTTCTTTTATTGAATTGCGTTTTACGAATATAAATAAAATTGCATTAAATGTACATAGATAGTTTGGATTGCTGTTTATTATTTAAATCCTAATCGTTACAATATAAAACTTTGAAAATATCCCAGACACATTTAAATAGTCAAGCAGTCTTCTCACGATGTTCTAAATTATTGTGAAACAACATATTGAATAACTACTTATCTTTGTTTGAATTAATCTCGAAAGCTGGATAAGTTGTATAGCCATTAATGCCGTAGATCAGAAAATTTTGAAAGTAAAAAAATTTAAATTAAAAAACTAAGCAAGCGGAATGTGTTGATGAAAAATTGCGATAACTCTACTGATCAGAATAATCGAAGTATTGTTGAATTCATTGATTAAAGCAAGCTTTTTTTGTTTGTTCCTTGCGAGATTTACGATAAGTGGACAACCACAGTTGATTCCTCATACATGCAATTTAACAACTTTAATAAATCTACAACAGCGGCAAATTCTTTGCAGAAAAAAATGGGAAAGTTATCTTCAATCAGTTCAATATAGTTATTGATGGCCAAAAATGTAATACTCTTACATAATGAACTGTAAGAACATCAGAATTACATCAATTTGTCCAGACAACCACTGGATGAGTTGAAAAATTTGTTTCAGTCTAATAATTTGCTTCAGTTAATTTTTTTTATCAAATATTTTCTCAATGCTGGAGTAGTTGCGAGATAAAGAAGAACTTCTTGCTTCAGGTGAAGTAACTAATGTCATGAATTTACATGATGATATGGTTTAAAGTTGTCTTTTGTGTTGATAGATAAGACAAATCGATTTTATGGAGTTGTGCTCATTTTCAATTTAATATTGGTACGTTCATAAATTAGCAAATCCGGGTACATATTTGTGCCCAGTTACTGCTCGTTATTTTGAATATATAAATTCAGTAAAATATTTGAAATAATATTTTACTCGGAACTATACATTTCAGCTTAATTATTCGTTAACAAGTTTTTTTTCCATGGTAGGGCAATATGGCTTTTATCTGTATTATATTACATAGAGATATAATTTCTCCGCATGTAGGTACATACATTCACTTTTGTGGATATATAGTATAAATATATATATGTATGTCCATATATATATTTATTTTTTTGTTTCTTTATTGGAATTTTTTAAACCTAGCTTAAGAATTAAATTATATACAAATTTCGAAGTGTATGGTTTTGATAGAAGAAAAAATTAAAAGAAAAAAAAAAACCGTAACGATATTATACAACAGCAAAGGAAACAATTCCAATTTTTTTGTTTTCCACTTATAACTTAAAGTTTTTAATCCTTCTAATAGAATAGATATTTCTTAATAAACCTACGCATTATATATACATGTGATTGGTAAAATTTCCAAAACCAAGTAAAATTATCACCTGCCTGGATACGTATATACATACATCCTCTTTTAAAAAATAACTATCATTATTCTATTTTCAATTTAGTGTTAGTATTACCGTCCTACAAACAAATTCTATTGTGTGATATATTTTGTATCATAATGTCTTTTGGTTTGATATAATATTGATTTCTCGATTTCAACCAATTTATCTAGTGTCAGTTTTTCATAAAAACGTCTGAGCTAGTTTTCATAGGAAACTATCAAGCTAACAATATTGAATTGGGTATTTCGTTCTCGGTTGAATTAGTTGAGAAAAAAATCATATTGAAAAGAAAACTTTCGATGATATTATTCGTCATTTTACACTTTGTATACTGAATAAAAAATAAAAAGTTGTCAAAAAAATTTTCGCCTACTAACGTATCCACGCAGGCATCATCACAATAAGATTGATGAAAATCATTTGTTAAAAGCGACGGTCAGAGGATGGTATATATCGATACAAGGAAAACTGGTGATCAGGTATTTGAGTTCGTTTACAAATCGAGGGCCTGAATTCACGAGTAATGTTATGCCATCAATAACCAGCAGATAATCAGTAATGCCACCCAGAGGAACACTTTTGATAAGAATTGTTCTTCCTCGAATTGAGGGGTGCCACGAGGAGCTGAAAAATAAATGAGCGTGTTAATGGAGTTGAAGATAAAAATAAAGAAATGTTTGTTATTACTGAAATATTAGAGACACCAGAAGGAGAGAAAAATATCAGCATGGTATTAAAATAGTGATAAAATTAGTTAATAAATTAACGTATATCTAACAAACAGAAATCAAGCAAGCAACTACGATTATTGAGATGCATCAATATTGCTTAGTAAACTACCTGGTGCTGGTCTCGTTTCTCCAAAATTTAAGGAAGATGTAAAGAAACCAAAAGGAAATGCACCGATACCAAAGGACATGTGAAAACCGCCTTCCCCGAACCCAAATCCAGAAAATCCTGCATTAGCTTCGGGTTCTGACCTCTGCCCAGCCGGACGTGGTGGAACGTTATTTCTGCAATCAGGAAGGAAACGAACTTTTACATTACATAAATTCACACATTTTTAAACAAACAATGATATAAATTGACATTCCAATATGAAACACATCAAGACTATATGAAAGTGAAAGTTTTCTGGAATATCAACTGGAAATTAACACAAAATCAATGAACATCATTAACATATGAAAGGAGCTTCACTTGCCTTGGGTCTTCTTGTTTGGTAATCCCACGTCCATAAAGTGGAATTACTTTTTCTTTGCTGATGGCAGCTTTGCAGACAGGACAGAGTTGTCTAGCGGGTCGGGTTTCTAGCCATTGATAAAGACATGGCCAGCTAAAACAATTTAATATAATTTTATAGCATCGTTATGATCGACAAAATAAACGTAATCTGCTATCAATTACGTTTGATTAACTACTGATAAGTTCTTTTTGGCTTGAAAAAAAAAACAGAAATTCGGGTGTCAGAAACTCGAAGTAGGAGTACGCTAAACACCAAGAAATGTACTTAATGGCTATTCAAATAATATAAATCATTCCAAGAGGAGGCGCGGTGTAATCTGTATTACGTATTATTTGAATGGTATGGGTATACTGATACAGAGTAATACTGCGCATCTCCTTGTGTTAATTTTCATATTAATATCTCGAAAAATTATTTGTATATCAATTTACATCTGCAAAGAAATATGCTAGATCAATATGCTTTGCTTGAAATATGATCGAACGATATACAGAAGCTGCCTCACAGCTAACAACCATATGGAGTAAATATATCAGCTCAGTGGTCTCCAAGCTCTGTGTTGGAATGAAGATTGCCTTAAAACGAGTACCAATAATCATGGAAAAAAATGTTTATATTCACCAAAACAAATGTCCGCACATGCTGACCACTGCATCTTTAGCTGTATCAAGACATATATTGCACTCGAACATACGTTCATCTCTTTCTTTTTCATCTTGAGCTGATCCCGATGGCCTTGAGGGCCCCGGCTGCTCTTTGGCGGTGCTCATATCGACACACTTCTTCTAAAATAATGAAACAAATATTATGTTAGTATACTGATAAATCTAAGCAACAAAATTTTACATTTTCTGCTGAAAATTAAATGCTTTTCTCAACCTATCATTTTTTTTGTTTTGGAATACCGGGATATTTATATATTGTACAATAATTGATACGATTGAATCTGATTAATATGAAAATGGGATATTAAGCCACATTTTTGATATCCAGCTGGTGAACAAAACTATGAATTTATTTTTCATCGGTTATAAAAATCAATCGAATGTGGCTGAAAAAAAGAAATTATTATTTTTTTTTTGCACTCTCAAATGTAACGTGTAGTGATTAGAAACTTTTTGTTATCGGAGATGTCAAATCGTTTTTGGGGTCCTGATATCTTTAAATGAACAGATAAAGACCAGTTACTAACCTGTCTGCTTTGATCTTATCTGTTTATATCATTTTAAACGGTTTAATTTAGCTGTAAGCTGTTATTCAAATTCGGATATGGTAATGTTTGACTTTAGGTGCGTTTCAGTAACGCAAATTTTATGTAAATAACAATCATCAATCGAACAGTTCATTATACGTGTATAATATTAGATTCGAAATGGGAGAAGTAATTACAGAGGGATTTTTATGATAGTTACTATTGTGTTTATGATGCAGAGATAAGATGAATGTCAACAGAATACAACGTAATTTATTTAAACCTGTGGAGAATGATTTTTCAGGAATAATAAAGTAGGCAAAAATCGGTCGAGTGTGTGGATTAAGGTCTCTATAAAATATTGAACAAAAAAAATTTTTCTAGGCAGTGTCACCTGTCAGACAGAGGTCAAATTTTGTCGTAATATGGGGACGAAATGTTTTTTTTTTGGGGAGTATTAATTGTGATATTAAACTTACGTACTTGAGAGATATTGGCCAACTGTTTAAAACCACTGTAATATCACTGTAAACACTTTGAAAATGTTGGCAAACTGCCTGAAAAATTAGAATCCTTAATTGCGCAAGTATGTATCTATACTAGCAGATGATTTTCATGACTTTACGAGAAACGGATGTTCCAGATAACACGTAAGATTCTTGACTTTTAAATACTCTTGAAATCATGTTCGAAATTTCTTCGTTCACTCGATAATCACTATATAACTTGACTGTAAATTGAGTGACAATGCGTATATTGCGATTTAATATTCGTGAAATGATATTCTTATTGGAAATTGGAAATGAATCGCTTGACTAGAGTAGTCGAGACGGAGGTTCATTCTCTACTTACCATCAGAAAACCTAACTCATGGAATAGATTCTTTGCTCAAATCCCAGATGACACGACTTTCACTCAGACGTCGATAAGGCAGGAAAGTCAGGTTACCGACACTGGGTAACATTAGGTGGGTTAATTCTGCAATTTACGAATCTGCATTTTTTGAAAGTTGAGAGACTTGAAACTTTGAATTCGTTTCAGTCGATTAGGTCTCGGTATTGTATTCAATAGCAACAAATCTTCTTAAAAAAACTGAACATTGTACGATGATTGATATTAATTCGTATTTTGTAATTGAATGAAACCTATAGAAGTAGACCTGATTCAAAAAGGTCCGACTAGATTAATATCCTAACTCGTTCAATTTCATTAATCGAAGCTCATAGTAATTCGTCGAAGGTCAGATTTTTAAATCTGTTCAATTCAGTATTTCGAGTGCAGTCGAAATTATCGATTTTGTACCGTTGTTGAAGTATAGTTGTTGATGATGATCGATATCACCCCGTGATACGGCGAGTAAATACGAAAGCAAAGCAAGGCTTCATTATACCGCGACGAAAATGCGTTTTATTCAGTATAGTATAGCGTTAAAGACTTGCGTTGCCAGTATAAGACAAATTTATAAAGTTTCCGGATCAACTTCTCAATTTTTAATAGACAAAAAATAACTTATATGATTTGTTTTTCTATTCGTTAATGGAAAATTGCGTTTTCGGGAACCAAAGTGAAGTTCGCCTTTCTTTCGTCGAAAAAAAAAAGTCCTTTACGTCTGTAATCGTAAAAATATTATCTTAAAAAAAAAATGCGAAGCAGAAGTATATCCCCAGGAAAATTAGGGGGTTCAGACGGAGGTGGTCATAAAAATCATAGTATAACATCCACTAAGACATCGATACCGTCAAAAAATCGTAGGATTCCTCAGAAGAATGTAACTTCGATTCTCAATCAGCGACAATATTTTCGCGTATTCGAAGACGACGTCGATTTAACGCCAAAGAATTTATCTCACGCTGTTTACCATGGGATAGAAGAAAATCACCTCACTGCTTTCGATACTATTGGATTGGGCCAGGGATCGAGCAATACCCAACTATTTTCTCGGTCCTCGGGGTCTAATTTTGGGAATTTAAAGGTCAATTCGTCCCTCATGATTAAGTCCAGCTCTATACAAATGCAGCAGACACAACTGATGGACGATTTCGTTGTAGGCGAAAGCCTCACCTCTTATACCCTGTCTTCTGCAAACGTAGACGAAGATAGAGCCCCTTCACAATTTTATCTGCCCAGGTAAGTATCATTTAAAACGATACGCAAGCCCTTTTCTATATCGAACTAATTTGGCTACGAAAAAACGTGAATTGTAGACGTGAAGTATGGTAATAGACACGCGATATGTAAGATACCGATTTATACGTCATTCTAAAAGTTACACTCCTCAATATCACCCACAGATACGACTCGGGTCTGATTCACGTTCGTCCAGAGAAAGTGAATATAATTCTTCAAGAAACCGACGTATTCTTTATCTTTGAGCTTCCGCAGTTGACCGTTGACCTATCATCGGAAGAGGGTTTGGCTGTTAAAGCGATGAACGAACAGTACGAATATATTACACAAGGTCCTGGGTCGAACAGAAAATTGGCGAATGCCGAAGCCCAAACGCCATGTATCTACCGTAAAAATAGATCCACATATCTGCCCAGAACTAAGCGAAGAAACCAGGGAAATCTTGTCAATAATTGGATAATGTATGATACTTTCGAGAATTTAAAAACCACTAAAGCCAAGGGTCCGATCTTCATAGACACGGACGAGGCGAGGCAAAAGGCATTAGAAAAGAAGGTGTGTAGCTTCTGGGGTATGTCTTACAGTTAGTCTCATCGCATAGCAACAAAAAAATCACTTGCTTTTCAGATCAGCCCAATGAAGCTACCGGAGATTGAGGACAACACTGACCACTTGTCGCTAGAGATGCAGCTCACGCAGCTGGCTGAACAGACTGATTTTTTAGACTCGGCCACGATTGTAGAACGTATGGTGGCCAGTAACCTGTACATAGTAGCCCAAAAACGGTTCAAAGGTATAATAAAGCAAGACCCGTACAGCCCGACGCTGCAATTCACGTACAGCCTCGAGTTCCTCTGGTCTTTCGTATCGGAACTTAGCACAGGTTACAACGTGGCTTGTTTCTGTTGGAACTACGTAAACCGAGACGTTTTGGCAGTGGGTTATGGGCCAATTAATAACCAGCCAGGTCGTCAGGGGCTTGTGATGATCTGGACGGCCAAGAATCCGCACAGGGCTGGCCGATGGCATTACTTTAGCAGTCCCATATCGGCTCTTGACTGGAGTCGCAATCGGCCAAATCTTTTGGCGGTCGGATTTTACGACGGCGTTTTGCAGGTAATCGACGTTAGCAACAAGAACTTGGTCATTATGCGATGTAGCAACAGAACAAGCTCGCCGTCGTACGCACCGCATTGGCAAGTGCAATGGTGGCCAGGCGAGGACGAGGTCATGTTTGAGGAGCAAATTTACACTTGTAATCAAGACGGCAGGATCCTCACTTACAGAGCAGACACAGACTTTAGCTGCACTCAGATAATGAGGATAAGCAGAATCGAGGGTAAGATAAAGGGCGTAGATCAGCAGCCCGAACAGTGCGTCGTACACGACATATCGATCACCAGAAACCCAGGGGCTCTAATTTTGTGCAGACATCCTGCGCTTCCGATGATTTATTTCGTGGGCTCTGACGAAGGGTGCATTCACCGTTGCTCAACGACTTATTTGCAACAACATATCGACAGCTTTCGTGCCCACAATGGTCCAATTTATGCCATTGAATTTTCGCCGTTTTGTTCAAAGATATTTTTGACCAGTGGCGCGGATTGGTCGACGAGAATATGGGCCGATGGTATAAACGAACCTCTGATTACATTGTCGACGCAAATGGCCTGCGTTCAAAAGGCAACGTGGAGTCCAAAGAACTCGACGATTGTCGCGACGATTGTTAACAACCAAATCGACGTCTGGGACATCAGGAGAAAATCCTATACTGCAGCTTCCAGCACGATTTGCGATACCCAAGGAAGACTTTTGCTCCTCGAATTCACGGCTAATGGGAATCAACTCGTTGCCGGCGACAGTATGGGAACTATTTTTATCTATAATCTCGAGGAAATGCCGTTTCCTCCGTACAATCAAACCGGAGTTCTTGTCGCTTCGATACTCAAGGCACTTGAAACGAAGCCGAATTTAGTCAGGAAACTCAGGAAACTTGGAAGTCCGTTTTAGATGATACAAAACTAACATTCGAAACGCGATCAAACTGCATCGGTTCCTTAAATTTAACAGAATTTACATCTGTGATGACCCGATTTTGTTGCTTTAGAATCGCTGTTTTGTTAGTTACGACCTTATGGCTTTGGTCAAGTAATACGCAATCTTCGGAAGTTCAAGGGGCCAGTAAACGGCATAGTGACTACCAAGAATCTGAAAAAATTCTAATATCTAAAAAATATCGTAAATTTTGGAAATAAATTTTGATTTAGTACAGTCACCGGCCACGGCCCTTGTCTCTAACCTGCAGTCCTCTGTCTTCTTCGCCTCTCGGCGACCGAGCAGTCCCATAACCGCCTCACAAGTGGTTCGAGACTTCGCCGAGCGATGGAGGACCCTGCGGGACTAGAATTCAGGATTGGGTCCCAAGCAGGCGTCCGTTCCACCGCGGCGGTCCCGGTCCCCGATCCCCGACTCCTCAGGCCCAAGGTAGAACCGTAGAGGGGCCGTCAGGCGGCGACTCTCGGGCACCTCTCGGGCAGCCGGTGCCGCGGGCGCGATCCTTGCTACCGCCGCGCCGTCAGCAGGCAGTCTTACTCACGCCCGCACTCAACCACACTATACTCCAATACGTGACTCAAGTACGTAGCTAAGGCCCGAATTAATAGTCCTTGAGGGGAAGACCCGTTTGACCGTCAGTGTTTCGCGCGGGCCGCAACGTCACCGCGAGAACGTCCAAGTACCCCGCCTATAATATCCGTACAATTTACGTATACTAATATACTAAATCAGATTCTAGCTGCAATTGCATTACTCCGATTTATCGAATGCTGTAAATTGTAACACGGCTCTTATATTTATTCATCTATCTTCACATTCCGTTATTTATGTATATCCTCGTATATATAACTAGTAATTTTTACCCCTTTAACTCCACGTTTCATTCAAACCTGTATAAGTTCTTCGTTCTCGTTTGAGTATAAAGAGTTCGCGATATTCGTGCTACTGTTCTCTTCATGCTGGCCGTAAACTACACCTTCACATGTGGATACGATAACGGATCGCGGCGAACCTCGCGTTTCCGATTAATCACGGGTTCGAGTGTGAGCCTGGATCGTCTAGTTCATCGCAAAAAATTTTGCTACACAAATAATTGTTAATATTTTAAATCGACGATAACGTTGTAACGGAGTTTAGGGACTTAAATCTTCTCGTAGTTTATAATTGATCTACTCAGCATTGTTAATACCGTTTAAATTCAAGTAATACATAGAACGATGATCATGTAATAAGTCGCGAGTTATTCCGCACGCGGTGTATAATAAAACGGGCGGTCTTTGACCGGCATTCCTTTGCTAAAATTTCACGTTTCGACGTACGTATAAACATTCGGTGCGCTATGAACATCAACATCGTTGACTGTACCGGGTGGCTAACAAGTAAGTGATTGCATCGTCATAAATACAATTTTTTTTATCCATATTTTTAAGCATATCAAGTCTGCAATTCCTATCGTATTCCCAAAAGATACTTGAAGAGATCGCATCGTCGATCGGTGGGTAAAACAGATATTCGTTTATGGTAAAAAAGTGAATACTGCACGTATAACAATTAGATTTGAAATAGTTTGAATATAACAATTTCCAATTCGAACGTAATTTGGATATTAATTATTCACGTGTACGATCTCGAGCATTGTAATAATTGTACATATGCGTGCGGGTAAATATTTAGCAGTGCTTAACGGCAGTTCTAAAACTATAAATATGATACCGTCATGATGATGATACCGAAGAGCTTAACGATTTTTTTCACGTACCATAATACACGGGTAAACATATCTTTACTTTTAACGGCGTGTTGCCCGTCAATAAAAGGTAACATTAATTCGATTGTAACTGCGAGCGATTCGTGAAAGGTGTAATTGTGCCTTCCGCTCCAAATTACACGATCTGACGCGTTTGTATATAACGAGATGATCAGACATTTTTTTATTCATGCATATCTGCGGAATAATTCGAAAACGATTATACAATGAATAAGACTCGCGAATGAAATTAATCCTATTCGTCTAATTTATCAAGAAAATTGTTTCCGTTTGGGTAACGCGTTTGGTATTTTTTTTTTTTTTTTTTCTCTTTAATCGTTATTTGGACCGTTTTTAGTCTCAGTCCTGGCGCATTTATCTCCGGTTTATACTGGTATAAGATGGCTGAAGACCATTGGCTATTGCTTCAATCGATTCAATGCATCACCGACTATCTTCATCTACTCCTCACCTATTATGCTGATACAAGTTACCTTTTTAGATGGGAATAACTGCCTCTTCTCATTTCGAATTTTATCGTTAGTTCCTCACTGATTAGTCACTGCCTACTGCAGCGGACGATGATAAACTAACTCGATATCAAGCTTCACACACAACGATATATACAGGAAATCGTAACAGCTTAGGCCTCCACTCAGTCACTCTGAAGTTCCACAAGTTTAAGACCAGTTTCGATTCGTTAATTAATTGGTCCCTAATAAGGGAAAATGGTGAGAAAAAAAAAGAAAAAAACTTGATGGAATTTAAACGTTTTACGGAAGACCGATCACTGCATGGTATCGTTCACTCGTTTTACCAGATTCGGTATATGAATCGATCGACTGCAACGTGGCGGTATAAGTCCGCAAGATAATTAATCGACGATTTTTCGAAGATATTGGGTTGTGAAACGTTTTCGGTTTTGCAAGAATATTTTTACTCAAAAAATTTTTGATAGAAAGCCTTTGCTTTCGTTCAGTTATTTTATTTATTCATTTTTTTATTTTTATTTTTTTCTTTCAAATTGGCCACAAATTTACCTTCTTCGATTGATGGTCTTTCTAGCATACAGCTTTTCCTGTAATTTATCCTGCCAAGAATCACGAGAAGAG
The DNA here is from genome assembly GCA_949628255.1 of Macrophya alboannulata. Classification (NCBI taxonomy): domain Eukaryota; kingdom Metazoa; phylum Arthropoda; class Insecta; order Hymenoptera; family Tenthredinidae; genus Macrophya; species Macrophya alboannulata. Next base: position 5,248,116 of record OX451212.1, on the reverse strand, counting down.
TTATGTCTCTTATTACTTGTGGTCAAATACTGACAATGTCGAGAATATTGATCGTCGAGGGCCTGTTACAGCCTTCTCAAACCATTGAAAAAAAAAAACGCCGTACTGTCTTCTCCGGGTACTTTGCACGTCCGAGCATTTTGCGGCAGCATATATCGCATCATGGTCGGTTTCGTGCACAATAATAATTCCCCGCTATATTAATGGTGCTAGATATTTACTCGAACCGAATATTCCCGAGACAAGATCAAACCGCAGTATAAGCTAAGCTGCCAAATCCCCCCTCCCTCCCGGCAAAAGAAGAGAAGATCATTACTTTCAATCAATCAATTTTTAATTCGTTTTAATATATGTTCGAAAATCATTATGATTCATTTTTAGTTGAGTAAGAAGATTTAGCTGTGATCTATAAAGTTCGCCTGTGCAGATTTAAGAGTAACCGTTTTTAACGTGACAAGAAACGATCTTCAATCCTCGATTCCCGTCTGCCTCTGAGGAACACCCAGTATGCAAGTGTATATAAGATACTGGACTCTCCAAGTAAACTTGTTTATCAAGTTACATGAACAGCGGTCGGTAGGTCGGCGCAAGGAGCCGAAGCTGAGGGAGGTGGGGTTGGCGGCAAGGAGTCGATGGCGGAGGAGAAGATGTTTCTATGACGTTCGTGCAGGTTTCCGTTCGTACCTCGTTCCTATAATCATTTTGCTCTGGGTTCCCGTTCATTATTTGTTTTTGCGACATATAGTCTTTCCACATCTAAAAAAAACTGCGAATAAAGCCGCGTGTTCGGAAACGACATTTGACAATTGCTTGCAAAACGGTTGTAGAGAATGAACATAAACGAAATTTTGGTACCATTCAACGGGCCAAAATCAACGTTCGGTTATTTCTGGTCGTTCCTCCGTTAGAATTTCAAGAACCGATGCACGCCGTTCCGAGGCTTTCTCGATTTTGTAAAAATAAAAATATTTATTGACCGCAATGATGTTCCGGCATTTGACCAATTTACGTTATACGGTATTTTACCGAGAAGTCATCAACATAATCGCAAGATAAATGCCCCCCTGTAAAATTAAAAAGCTCGCACTCCGCTATCTTGGCAATTGGCTCGGCCTTTCTACTCCTCGCGGTCATCGGCTGAGTGAGTTTGTTCTACACGTCTGGTACGCAGGATATATGCATGTTTTATACACCGGGTATAGGTATAAAGACGAACGAGTAATCCGGGGGTGGGTAATTATTCCAGGGAACAAAGTTCTGTCTTCATACATCGAACAATCAAGTTACTAATTCTCATCCACTTACTGTTTCTTTATCATCGGTCACGATTGATCTGCAGTTTCGAAATCCACGATTTTGACACATTCAGCCCCTGCAGAGATCCTTCTGATGTCCCTTCTTCTGTAAACTCTATACTCTATCGCAATAATGAACTTGCCTCAGCTTTTTGTTCATTTTTAATCATCGAACATTAACAGCGCTGGTAAATTTCACAACGTTCGACGCTGGCCCAACGTTCGGCTGTTGTGGCTGTACCGGTGTTGAGCCATATCACCAGTATCAGCAGACCCTACACCCGAGACTTGTATTGTGGCTGTAAGAAAGCTAGATATAACTACCTGATGAATTTCAACGGTGCATTTCAGATCTAATAAATGGATAATCCATTCATTTTAGGGTTGGAAGTATTGTGCGTGCGCCTAACGATTCGAAGTAGTAAGTAATTAAACATACAGGCGTATACAGTGCCTATCAACACTTCATCAGTGAATAGAAAATTCGTCAGACAGAGTTTGTACGGGTTCTACCGTTGAATACTTGATGGTCGATTATTTGTAGTTAGCACGTGCACAACGATGCACGATACTCACGGAGGAAGTAGCTAAGCCGTGACAGTGTAGTGAAGGAGGAGATAGGTAGTTGAATGCCGGCGGCATTCGTGATGACGAGAGCCAAGAGCGTGAACTCCCCCGTCCCCTTACCGAGAACAACGAGTACCTCTATTTCTTGGCCCATTGTCGTATCAAATCAGCCCGGACATTGCCCGATCTTGCGATGGCCGGAAGGCGGTTAAAAAAAAGAAAGAAACTTAATTTTTCGCTCAATTGATTATGTTATACGGTATAATTAATCGATTGGTCATTTGTAAAACGTTTCTTTTCTCTTTACGTTCATTCGTTTTTTTTTTACTTATACGTAGACTCAAACGCTGCGAGACTTCCTGCCACTGTACATATATTCGTATGTATATACTGTTACCAACACGCGTGCCAACCGACCGTGCATTGACTCCGGAGATAGCTACGCCTTATTCTTTCGTACTTCTAGAGTAGGAACTTCGTCATGCCTGTGCCCACTGCTCAGCAATGACCCGACGATTTGTTTTATCGCCTTCTCTAATTTTTCCACATGGATATGCCGTTAAGCTAATAGCTGTAGCCTCGTGATATGATTCGGATGTCGAAGTAGAATTTCACCGGGGGTCACATTATTTCTAACGACATAGTTGAAATGACTTTGATTCAATCGTCAGAACTTCAAAGACATGGGAGCGTCGATAGATGCTGCAAAGACACTCTTTCAAGTTTTAATTTCTCGTTCTTCTTATTTCTTCGGTCTTCGTGTGCATCGTGTACGACCGTGTATACGTCGTTTTATAGCTCTATTCTCGCTCTCTTGATCTACTCGCGTTTATATAGTTTCAGATAACCAGTAAAACGGATGTCTATTCTGGCTACCGTTGACATGCGATTAATGCACCTGCTGTTTGAACAAAGTTACAAGCGTATATATCTACCCCTCGCGGTAGACGTGCTTGTTGCAAATAGTCGAGACTCGAACAAGTTATACCGTGCTACGCTGAAGAAAAAATAGAGAAATAGAGAAGCAGAGAAATCGGTTGCTGTCGGATCCAGATGCCCGATAACGCTCCACCGGACAACCCCGATTCCTTATACGCTACCATTCTCACAATACTTGTCAATCTGTCGAATCAAACCGATCTCAGCTTACTGAACGTTCGCGGTTACAGTAGAACGATTCGATATAGATCATTTTACGAAAAATCTCGACTCAGTTGAAAACGATATAATAACTTGGTAAATAAATGAACGGTGAATATCTCGTTCCGAGGGTGGTTATTATTTGAGCTTGACAAAATACCATAGTTCTTACTCCTTACTGCCTCTGTGTAGATATTGTTTACGGTTAATAAGGTGGTTTGTTGGTGTACTTATCTCGGAAGTTGAATCAAGTAAGAAGCATAAGCATAAGCATAAGCATAGGCAGAAGGAGAAGCAGTCAGCTAGCGTAGAGTCGTGCCAGAAGTCGTCTTTTTACGCGGCCTTTTGTGGTGTCTAATTATATTTATACTATCAGCTGTATTATCTCATCATATCTGCGGACTGAGAAAGCTTCGCTTGGCAACTGACGACGCTCGCTCTCCTACCGTTCTCTGGGTTATACCATACCTGACCATAATTTCTTAGTTAAATATCGAGACGGAGATCTCGGGAGATAACTAGCCGAGGGTATATACCGCTATTACGACGTCAAATGACGGCAACATTAATGATAATAGTGACGACGATAATAGTAAAATTAATGGCGAAATATACCGCTTCCTGGAGCGATAGGTATAGATTCTGTAATGACTTGAACAGACACACGTAGAAACACATGATTATACATCAGCTGCTATGTGGCCAGAATATATTCGAGAGGCAAGGGTTGCAACTCTTCGAAGAGACACAATTCGTACGTTCAGAAAACCCAATTTTGTCTCCTCTTATCAGACGAGAGTAATTAATTAACGATTTGTTATCACATGCTCGCGTTGTGACTTTAGGATCACCAGAGAACACATTTTTACGATCTATCCTCGTTTCGGTTTCTACAATTCGAGTTGACGTTACGACATCCCCAATGTGATCGTTTAAGTACTTGGTATTTGTCCACCGCACGTTATTCCAGAAGCCTTTTAGTTCCAACGCACTTAAGGAAGTCCCGAGTGAATTTCTAGTCAACCAATCGGTGATCGAAGTCCATCGTATCGTCTTTGATAAAATCGAAATCACCGTTTCGGTACCCGTAAACTTTTACACGCGCTAATGAACGCGTTAAGCTCGCGCCCTCTCGAGACAGAGGCCTCCGATACTGATAACAGTACGGCTCAGCCCTGGTCCAGCCTCAACAGCCGAGCGTCGACGTTGAGCGCTGGGCCAGCATTGAAAAATGTAAAATCTGTTCATGTCTGATCCACATATGTGAATATTTGGACTGTCCAGTGTCTCGGGGTTCAATTCGGCTTTGTACCACTCGAATCGTTGCAGCATACGAATATAGCCGGAGCGTTGAAAGAATAGGCAACTTCCGGTTTTGTGGTTCGAGGTAACGAACCATGGTTTCCGGTGTCTTGAGCTCTATATCCGGTTTCCCCCCGTATGTACAAGATTATATTTTATAATGATATGTAAGCCAAGATCTTAGGCTAGAATTACATTTCACAATTAATGTCGCGGTATATATGTATATGTAACCTGCGGTATTAACTTTCTGTACGTCGTAATCGTTATGCAGACTATAACAATAATCCCCAAACCAAACTAGAAATTCGATACTTACCGCAAAAGTGTCAGATTATAGGTATATGAGCTTATAGATTTTTGTATTATACATGTTTCCATATACTAATAACTGACAATTTTAAGAAGTGTGGAACTCTCTCTCTCTCTCTCTCTCTCTATAAATTTCAACTGTTTTCCACTCCTAAGATCTATTGCCCGCAATTAAATTTATCAATGGACAAAGGACTCTTCACTGCAGGATACCAAGCTGAAAAGTTAGAGGTATCTTCAGAAAGTCCAGAAGATCAGAGATCCATAATCGCTATCGCGTGATATTTCGTCGTCAGTTTTTTATGAAATTTTTTTTTTCCAGTATTCATTTCTACATTTCCGTTTTCTTCGTGGTATAAGAAGCGTAAAGGAAAGGTTGTGGTCTTGGCTGATGGAGGGTAAGTAAGTAGACGATGAAAATCGTGGAAGCGCTAACGAGCTCTACATCGCTCTTGCTCGGTATGACTCTATACTGCATCAAACTGCAAAAAGGAATCATTAACTGACATTGACACACGAAGAAACTGCAGAAGACGCTAAAAACTCGGCTATTACAAGTCCCTATTTCTTAGATGAGACATCACGGTTTCACCTTTTACAGTTCCAACAACCGCAGATCACCCCTGTTTATATTATTATATTCCTATCTCGGGATCATGCAGTCTAGTTTTTCAACACTGCTGCAGTCTTCTTGAATCTCAGAATTTAACGATCCCAACCTTTAGTCGACGAAGATCATAAACCGCTGCAGCAATAATACGATGCACAGAGCGTAGATATGCAGGAATATGAAATTTTCATTCAGAGTCATCGCGGATACTTGCACAGAAAATAGTCTGCATCTCTTGCATTTCCAAATTGGGATTATAATGATTAAATGTTGGCAATTCGATTTTGAAAAAAAAAATCGGTTATTTAAACCGTGTGAAACTCGCGGGGTGTGGACAAGTATGGAAAATGAATGATTTAGGTGATATTGCGGTGGTCAAGGCTTGTTCGGTATCTTCAAGAGCGTCCTTGCCTGCAGCATCGAACTGGTTATGACAAACAGCGGGCAACTGTGCCTCCGCTCAATCCCGGGAGGCTCTAAACGTCACTTTTTATACCAGCCACTTCCGTCCATTCGTTGGTCAGTCAGTCAAGTCGACCCGTATTATGTCGCGACTCAGTGACGTGCAGCGTTCCACTAGTCAACTTTTTTCATATATGTATGTATACTTTCGAACATGAGACTTGATGTATAAAATGAAATTGAGTTAGTCTCTGATCGCCGTTTACTATACGTCTTATATGTACACATATGCATATCGCGATTGAATCCTGAAACTTTTTACCATCAGATTCCAGACCTTTTTACATAAGAGTAAAACTGCGACTTCGATAGCTATAAATACTCAGGATTCACTGAATTTTGCAAGCACTAAGTGTGCGTGAAATCTAGAAACCCTTTGCTCGAATAATCGTGAAACGCGGGTTTCAATAATCGTAAAGTACAGTGTGCAAGTAAACTCTGTCCTTGTGGTATACATACAACGAAAATGGTTAATTATATATACGGCATATGAACTTTGCACCGCATTACCATAAGTCTGCGGCTCCTATCGGTGAATTAATCTGTTATTTATGCGCAGCAAATAGGACAAACTGAAATAAAATGTACAGTATTCGTGGGGCTGTTTCACCGTCCAGATAATTAGCGATACTAATTAATGTGGGTAGACTTCGAGTTGCTTGGCGGGTTGGTGGTGGGTTCGGTGGTAGAAAGCTGGTTGGTTTGCTCCAAGCTAATCGGAAGTAACGAAACACGATCGTATTCGCAAATACTGTCACGAAGAGCACATACGCGGGCACTAAATTATATTCGACATGTGTATGGGTCAAGACACCTCGGTATCGCGTAAGATTTGGCATAATTTATTGAAGCTCATAGAAGAAATCGGAAATCGGTATCAGCGAGTTATCAAAATAATATCTCGCGGCGGATACTCTGCGCCTGAGGGCGCATCGTTTTCCCTTACGGTACAGAAATCTTATGAGTATATAATAAAATATCCATGGGTTAACAATCACTCAGAACGTCTGGACCAATAAGAAGAGTTTTAGACCTCAGGGTGAGACTGCGGTAGATGTTCGTACCGCGGATCCTGCCTTCCTGGGTTCCTGCCTGCCTTCCTGCCTGTCTGCAGCCTTCTTCTCTTCTCCAGACTTCAGTTGGCCGACGTAAAAGCCCGGGAATGTACGGGAATCAGCAACGGTGTAAATCATCCTCTCGCACACTTATTGAGGATCTTTATATACGCGTACGTGCGTCGAGCCTACGCATACCTGCGGCCTCTGGTATGCTTCCGTAATTATATGGTTGCGGGTGCGATGCCAGAAAGAGACGGAGAGAAAGTTGAAAAGAAATCGAGAATGAGAAATAGGGATGGAAACAAACAGACAGAGATAACAAAAAAAAAATGCATTAATTTGTTGTGTCTCGAAACGATACATATATTACTATCAAAGGATATACGAAAATCACTTGAAATGATAATTAAAATCCGTCCAGAAAGATGATGAGCATGTTCTACGATCCTGGACTAGGAGTTCTGGATTAAACCCTTCAAATCGTATGGAAATATCCAAGAATTTCATTCATATTGTGAAAAATTTCTCCTAATTTTGTCTCTACTCGATCGAAAACCAAAAGACTCTCGGAAAAGCGCTGGACTTTTGTGTGTAAATTAGTCTGAAAAGCATATCGGTGTGAAGAAAATTATCGAAGATCTGCCTTGGTCTTTCTCAAGTTTCTAGTGCAGCCCACTATACTATAAAGTAGTGCTATAAATGATCCCTGTATAGACCTGATCGATCAGCATACTTGTTCTATTGGAGAAAAGCGACGGCGTTTCGAAAAAAACTTGGCCCAGGAAGATCGGGTCTTAAAAGGAGGCAATTATCTTACGAAATGCCGTATTGACGCGTGCAGGCTCATTAAATCATCAGCTCCAAATACGTTTCTTTGCTTTGAGGCACCTCCTTTTTTTCAACTATTAATTACTACTCATCGAAACCCACGCTTTCTGTACCTACGTACATATATGTGAATGAATTTAATGAGTAAGAAAACACAGACGTATGTCCCACATGTATAGGCACTACGAAATCGAACACAGAATTTGTCGGATACCTACACGTTTTATTAACATGTATTTGGTATTTTTCAAATTTTTGTCTGTACCTATAAAAGGAACCTCATTCTTACTCTGATTGCATTTTTCTTGTATCTATATGATCTCATTGCGCGGTGAAATTTTTAAACTCATTCTGTCGCGCTGTCGATAATTTATTAATCATCAGTTAATTAATGGGATGACGATATGGCGCGGGGAGATCGATCGCCTTGTGTGACTGTCCTTGCAGCGTACTTCAGGGAACAAGTACGTTCGTTAATATATGGAGAAACGGTATTAATTGCTTGTGTCACGTGATGCAGCAATTACTGTAAGTAAATAGGTAGAAAAATAATTTCAATCAATAATGAAGGCGAGCTCTAGTTAATTTTTTGAATTTCGACAAAGTACACGCTATCTTGTAGAGATCTGTCGTTTAGATTACTTCAGCTACAATTTCGGCTAATTTCTATATTCAAATTGACGATGAAGTTTTTTTCTTGCATTAGCAATACCCCAGCTGTCTATGAAATTATCCAAAATGTTGCATTTTTGCAAATTAAAAGAAAGCCTCTCAAGATTAATTTAGATTAGTATTTTCAAACTGACTTGACTCCGTTGAACAGTTTCTTCAAACTCAAAACTTTCGCCCAATAATTTCGCAAAACTTTCGGTAAAATGAACTCCTCGTTCCAAAGAGAAAATAATGTCGTTCGAGTACATTAAAAAAAACTAGTCCGACGTATGGGTATAATATATACCGAGAAATGACGAGTCGTACGGGTCTTTACTGAACAGGAGTAACTATGAAGGTAATCTTGAATTATGTTCCACCACCGTTGGCGATATAGGAGTCGAGACTTCCTGGTGCAGAATCTTTGCGGCAAGTACCTATATACTATGTATAAACTCGCAAATAGTAACCGCCAACAAGTTGTTGGACATGGCTTGACCCCTGTGGCCTTGACAGTACTGCTGCTAGGTGCTTGTGTCTTCCTTCTTCATACAAATGGTCATAGTTCTCTCTTGTTTGATAATTTTTTTAAACGGGTCTGCGAGCAGTAAGGCTGAGTCGAGAACTTCCGAGGCTAGAAGACCCTTTTTGATATAAAAATTCGGAGAAAACATGAACAGTTGATTATAATTTTTTATTCATCTGATGATTCCAAACCCAAACTTTTTTTTATACACTATGGTTATAACACAGTTCACACTGTTTGAATTTTTGAAAGATTCGACAAGTCAACGTCGAATATGGAATTGATTGAACAATCGTTGAAATCGAACGTTTTGTTGTTACAAAAAGGTATTATAGTTGGAGTTTAACCTGGTGTAGTGAGGGATCGACGAAAGCGTCTTCTGGGTCAAAGTTTACGTCGCGGGTTCGCGTGCCGGGGTCAAAGGTCACGACCCTAAGGGTTGGATGGCCTGGGAACGCGGGGAACTTCGCCCGGAGTCTTTGAGGCCCGGAATTCAATGTTTCATCTTTGATGTTTGAGACTTAAAAATGATCCAGCGTCCCGATTTGGCTTTTATACAGATACACTTATGTAGATATAAACAGTTTTCCATATTTCAGAGGCACAGAAAAATCGAAAAAAAAAAATGAGATGTAAAATAAGCCTGTATCAACTTTCGATTGACTTTTATTAATTTTCATCGCCATTTGCATCTTTTGCTCTGCAGAATGAGCCTCTGCAACGCTTTGGCGACAGACTTACGGCTTTTCTAAGCACTAAACCTGTCATCGATAACCAATTACCCTACGAATTAGAATAATCACCATGATTATAAGACACCGCCGTCTCAGTAACACCAGACGACTATATCGCGAGGCATAGGTACTCATATATAATATGTATGAGCTAGAACTAGAGGTGACGTTAATATTTGAGTAATAAAATTAATAACAGGGTACTAAATCGTTAGTGGAGAATTATAAATTCATTTCAATGTATACCTTTGCCTGTCTATACCAACATGCAGCACTGTAGCAGCAATATACGGACTGCAAATCGTACGAATGGTACACGTGCAACATTCACACTCTGTAGAATCACTTCAATTCATTAATTTCAATCTCAATGAATGTGAAAAGCTGCACTTCTATCAGAAATCTGGTAAAAGTGTAATTCTTCGTTATACTCCTGTTTCGAGCACTTCACCACGGTTAATTTTTTATCCAATTTATGTTCGAAACGGTCACCCGCTTCACGGACAATCTCATCTATTAATCGATCTAATCGATCTATCATTTGTCTTTTAATAAATTGTAAAACCGTCAAACAATTCATCGCAAAAAATTATATTAATGATATTACATCCCGGGGTTGTGGATCGTTGTGAATAAATTAATGAGCATGCATGTATGACAATTTGCTATGCTGTCTGCACTTCGAGACAAACGAATGTTAAATTGCATAGTAAATTTATGGTTTAGTGGAAAAGGAAGAGAAAAAAATCAATGACATGGATGCATTGCTTTTGTACACTCCAACTATAATTTTATACTGCAGTCTTTGAACTCGCAGGCCGTTTTACGACACCGAAAATTAAGTTAATTTTTAACAATCTCTTACCTGGTTTTTGGGTCAGTCAGATTTTACCAGTATCAAAAACCAGGCCAACCTATGTCATAAGGAATTCCTTGGACACCTATACATATACACGTTATAGTTAGTTTTAGGTTCAGAAAAACATGTTTGTCGCTCTTAAAGATGTACAGTGAAGCAGTTTAGAAGTCTGGAACGGTGAACGGATAGATAATAGGTTAGCATTTGACATCCTACATAGATGGGCCAAAGATACTAACGCAGGGGGCTACCATTAGAGTTTATCAACGATTCAATCTCACATTGTCTACAGTTCGGTATAGGCACAATAGTGTCGGGGCGTCGCGTTTCATGGAGGCTGCTGCTGCTGCTGCAGCAGCTACAGGATAGAAAAGACGAATCCTTGTCTCTTAATACCTCCGTTTTATCTTTGGTTACATATCCAGTTCTTGCTTGGTAGGTCGAATAATAAATGTAACGACCCAGGGAGAGTCTGCCGTTACTCGTAATACGGGCCAGCACTGGCCCAACCTCAATAGCCGAGCGTTGATGTTGAGCGCTGGGCCAGCATTGAACAATCAAAAATTTGCCAACGCTGTCACAATTCGGTGGGAGAATATTGGCCTTCTTTTGTGTTTCAATATTTATCCACCGTTTATGTAGCTGTGATGAGCAGACTATTTGCAAGATTCGAGAATTACGGTTTATGCAACTGATCCTTCGGATTGAGACCGAAGACGCGGGAGATCACGGGTGCTAAATCATCGCGGATTATTCCCGCGTGTTTCTATCAACGATTCAACTTTCCCAACTACCATTTATGTATACGAGACATAAGTTAAACTCCAATTGCAAGAATCAAACAAATCAATTGAAAACGGATTCCACTCTCTATGTTTCTCTAACTTTTTTATAATCTTGCCGCATCTCTACGTTTATGTTCATTAATTTTTTCTCTCTTTATCTCGTAAGTAAACCGAAAGTTTACGACTCTCTTGCACGTGGGTATACATCCCGTCGTGCAAGTAATGTCTTGCCACTCAGAAATGGCGAGGAAATATCACGAGCGTTGATTAATGATAAAGTAAAAAAAAAAACGATCACCGTGTACATACGTATACACTTTTTTCTTATACGCTCATTTCGTATTATCAGTTTTGTGCCTTATACCAATTGGTTTTCTTATTAGGCTAATTGCCGCGAAATACAATTAGCACCAATCCGGCCCGAATGCTCGACTCTAAAGAGCCTTGATTAACGACGCAATTAATATCGAGGAAAGTAAGAGATAATTGTTTCAAAGGTTAATAATTCGCAATTTCACTAACGTGCGCCGAGTACGGTATTACATTAAATTATCCGTCACTCGATATGCGTAACGGGGTTCAATCAGTTCGCGTGCAAATTAGCCGTGTAAAATGACTTCCTAAATTATTAAATTTGCCCACAGCTCTCTGCACTACCAGATAAATCCTAACCAATTAACAACAGAGTCGACACCTTGCAGCCAGTTTTCAAATTACAGAATCCAAAAATGATTGAATTCGGTTTGTTGAAATAGAAAATCGAAAATAGCCCTCGAGAGACGATTATCACTCTTTATTTCTTGTTTATTCAAAGTGCAGAGAAGGGCCAAAGTAACCTCGAGTTGGTCCAATGTTTAACATCTCAGTTAACGATGTTTGAAAGCTTGATAAAATTAAGTGAGTATTGGTACATATACAACAGATTCTCAAAGTTCTTAAACTTTGCGGTTCTTAGTAGCACTGTTAATGACTATTACAAAGATTATCGTGACATTAATGGAGAACACCTATTCAATCCCTTAATTTATTCCCAACTCGAAACGCTCTTCTCTGTAATCTTTATCGAAAAATAAAAATAAAATAATCCCGGTACGATAGGGTGCTGCTACAGTGTTTTTTTTTTTTACTGCCCCGGAATCAGACTGGCCATCTTAATTCGAACCCTGATATCTTTATAACTCGTGGATTGAAATGGAGACTAAAACTGTATTTTTAATGAAATCACGATTTTTTGGATTTTGTTTTAACTGTTACACGTTGCTGTTTTATAAGCATTTTCATCTCGTTCATCTTGACTGATAATCAGGGTCAGGACATAGCTTTGGATTGTTCTTTTCATGGATAAGGATTAACGGGATTGCATTTCAACATTTCACAATCTATCGCAAAAGCAATTGTAACGTTTGAAAGAAATTGAGACACCCAAAGTCATTAATAAGTCTCCAATAAAAAAGGACAGTCAATTATTTCGAGTATACTAATCTTACTAATGCAAAACCATACGCTCTTGTTTTATAACGTGTCAATAAATTATTCACGAGGATAAGGCACGCATATTACAGTCGACGTTGTATCTGATCGATCTTGATCAAATTATGAAGACTATAGGTATGAAAAAGAAATTATGTAAAGCCTCCCATTTTATTCCGCGTGAATTTTCAACGGTAAAGAAGAAACAAATTTATCGCAATGAGCGTGAGGGCGAAGCCGATGCTGATTCTTTGCAAATTTATTGGCGTAGCGCCTTATTCGTTTGATCCGGGATCTTCTAAGACGAAATTTAAGACTTCGAAATTGGGTATAATTTACTCGTTATTTATTGCCGTTCTTTTGACGTGGTTCGCCATTATTAATTACGAAACTATCCATCGTAATCAGACTTCCGGAAGTCACGTAACAATCTTAGCTCAGTGGCTTCAGTTTTTCATTAACAATGGATTTTCTGTGCTAATAATTATCGCGAATTCTCTACAGCAATGGAAAGTCGTAAAGGTATTTATCAAAAAACAGAGAAACATCTTGGATTTATTTATCACACATATCCCTTTCATATATACGTTTGAATATTCAACAGGTATTCAACGCCCTTTTTGACACAAAAGATTACCCCCAAAAAATACCCGACGATGGAGAATCACACAAAGACATTTTATACGGCACAGGGATAGTCGTCGTCACGATATTTCTACAGTTACTAACCACTCTGACCTCGTATTTCGACAATCAAAAAATAATTGATTATTACTGGTTCCCTTACGGTAATTTGTTCCTTCTAAACACCTTGGTGGTCCTTCAATTTTTATGTGGCGTCGTTAAGGTTGGAAAAAAATTTCAGGCTCTGAACAACCGACTAGAAGATTGTATCAGCGAGGTATTTATATCGGATTTAAAATTAGTTCCATTTAGTTTTTACTGTATTGATCTCATTAGTATGATTATTATATATACGTATAGTTCGTCAGGAATCGATTGTAAAAATTATATTGTCTGACCGGTGCCGTACCGTCGTGAATGACCTTTTGACATTACAAAGCCAAGAGGTCGTACATTTTTTTTTAATATTCGTGCAAAAATCATATGAATATAGTTCAGAAACATTGAAATTATAAATTCCATCAGGTCGTAGCTGCTGAATCGTTATTACATCATCGATAGCTTTATTTTCAATAATTTCGCGAATATATTTTCCAGCAGAAGATGGTGATAGCAAAGTATAAGACGACCGAAATGGTAAATCTAGAGGTGAATAAAGTGGCCGAAGATCACTTGGACCTTATCGACGAAACGAATCTTCTGATATCTGCCTTTTCGTATCAGCTCCTCTTGTGTTTCGTTGCTGCATTGATCGTTTCAGTTAGCGGTTTGTACATGATATGCAAAAGGATAATACAGTACAACGTCGGAGCATCAGATTCGTATAACAATGAACTACGCGAGAACGAGTACGATTGGTGGTGTTTGAGTTGTTATCCATTATTGCATTCGATTCTCCTCGGATCCGTTATCAGCGTATGTCACTGGACAATGAATCAGGTTAGCGTTCATATTCATCGTTACACTTCGTCATTTCAATCACTAATTACGGTTTTTATCGATACAGACCACTTTGCTCAGTCGAATTTCGCTCCGTGTCCAGAGAGTCTTTCAGCCTTCGGAACCATCGAGTGTAAGTCTTGACAAAAATCTCCGAAAATCGGATGGACAAAATTGAACTCCTTCAAAAAAAAATCTTTATTCACAGATCAGTGGCTTTTGTCATCAACTTTTACTGCAGCAAATCTCTTTCAACGTTTTTCATCTCTTCACGATCAGTCCATCGATGATTTGTTCGGTAAGTCGAAGACCGATGATGGAATCAATCAATCGATCGACTCGTGGCTTGCAATATAATCACCCTGTCATTTTGAATTGCAGATAATTACCACGGTGCTTACTTACCTGATAATTCTGATCCAGTTTGAGATTGGTCAAGAAATTGAGGATACTGTGTACCTAGATCCGTTGAACAGCGATACAGGGTTGTTTGATTATGCCTATGGAAATTTTACCGAATAATTGCGGAGGCAAATTGAACGATGACTCCATACCGATCGCTCCCGCGATGTTTCCCAATTATAAAAATTTAAGACAAAGACGAAAGAAATGAAATTTTTCTGTTCCTTATCGATGGGAACGTTGATAATTTGAGAATAATTTATCCTCGGTCTATGTCAGAGCCGAGAAGTTTTAAAAATTATTCATCCTATTGGCGCGCGAGATGCGAGCAAAGCGAACGCCTTCTCGGTGATCTATTGCATAATTGGACGTTTCATGGAGACGAGGTATGCGCGTACAGTAAAACCGTTCCTCTTTCATTCCTCCACTTCTTCACGTCCATAAAACTTTGTGGAAGTTAGCACCGAGATATTTCAAAAGGTAACATTCAATATGGCCGACTATACTCGACGCGCTAGGATGTTCGTATAACTATAGGTAAAGATATTACATTTTTATCCCATAAAAAATACTCCCGTGGTACAGGTAAAGAAACTCTGCAGGAACTAAACTATTCGAAACGTTTCTCGATAAATAACAGGTTCCTTTCCATCCTTGATTTTTGAGAGGAAAGCGAATTGGTGTAGGATAGATTTTGCATAAGACTTTCGAAGTCTTACCATACCTGGGAGCAACGATTTATTGTGTTAAATAATTTATTACGTCACCGCCCAATAGCATTTATCTGGCGTAAGTTGTCGAGGAAATCAAGGCTTGACGCGTTAAGGCCATTATTTAAAATACATAGTCGTTGGTAAGTCTGAACTTTGGTGAATTGGCCGTTTGACCCCTGTCGACCTCGGAAGAGGAACGGAGTCCGTTACAGACTCGCACGGACGACGAGGTAGGTACTCACTCCAGGTGGACCAAAATTGCGAGGCATCGGGCACCCATACCCTCGTGTATCTTCAATCTGGCAATTACTTCTCTCAAGCAAGCGTGGAGCCAATCTCAATCGATGGAGGAGAAAAATTTCGATACAAATCAGCAAACTCTCTCCCAAGATTTACCTCCAAGCTCAATTATATATTTATAGCTTCCAAAACCTTGAAATTTAAAACGATTTATCTTTTAACCCTTCCTGTAACTCCTTTTGTTAAATCCGTTACGTCTTTCGACAGCCATGTAAACTCGTCGTTTATCTTCGATATGTAACTTCGTCTGATCGACATCACGCTTCGTTTTGCTTCACCAAATAATTCTTTTGTTCGATGTGTGACTCCCAGTGAGCTTTCTTCTTCGTTGTAACTTTGAATTGTAAATTGTGCAATAAACTGTTGATGTGAAGAATCAGACGGACAACGATACCGATTCCTCGATTCTTTTGTGTACTGATTGTAAATCTTATGGCAGAATTGATAAGGAGATGGAATTGAATCCTTGCGGACAAATGAACTACGTTGCTATACGTTTTTTGATTCGTTTCTTTCGCCACTCTTGATCTTTTACGCCGAACTGAGGGTTTCTTCCGATCGTGCGATGGATACGTATCAATACGATCGTATTCCACGCGAGCACCGCGGCGGTTAGAATCATCAACGACCTGCAGCACGATGAACACGTATCGAATTTATAGCGTATGACGTACGGCGCACGGTTCAGTTGTGCTCGGTTTGTGCACGGCCGTATTCTCGGACCCCGCCTACTCACACTCATGTGCACAGTTATGATTTATGGTCCTCGTAAAGTAACCCCAGCGTGGCCTCGCGAGTAAAGCCCCGCTGAGACCTGTGTACAAAAAATTGGTTAGTATTTTCCTTTCACGATTATATACTCGATCAACCCCATTCTTTGTAAAATCGACCGATCTGCTGCCAATTTTTGATAATCCATAACAGCCGAAATTTTTCTCCGATTTGAATGTCGGGCTGGAAAGTAAAGGGCTCGACGCAGAGATTATATTTCGGAGGTCAAATAATAACCGAATCATGCATGTATATACCCCGTCAATAACTTGTTCTCATTATTTTCCACGAACCGCTAATAAGGGTACAATATTTCTCACGCAAGACACGAAACGGTGTCTGCCAGCTCTTGGTGGCAAATGAACCCGCACCGGGTAAATCTGCCAAAGATATTGCGGATGGGAACTTGGCGTGCTCCCATGGGATACCGTGCCAATCGTGTTTTGTTTCGGACCTCGAGCCGATCGCCTGAGGCATGGGTCCCACGCACGGCGCCAGTCACGAGGATAGCCAAGATCGCCAAAGACGGTTGTTCAGCGTTTAGCATTGGAATATGATTTTCGCCATCCACCAAATTTCAGGAATATTATTCTTTTTGTCAATTTTTTCTGTTTGGAATATCGTGCGGTACTAACAACGAGATGAGATCCATCCACGCTGTGAATATAACGATCGAATGGAAACAGTAATTGTCACAAATTTCGAAGGTGCTTTGAGATGAACCAAAAAATAATCTGAATCGAATAATACTGAAGTCCAACTGCCTATAGACGTCTGAGAATATGGTCCGGGTTCGGCGATGAAGATGGAGATAAATCGGGTAAAAGAATCTCGAGTTTAAAATCAAGACGCGATCGAACTGAAAATTCCGTAGCCGAGTATTTGATCGGTTTGATCGGTACACCGATTGCTCATCGAGGGCCAACCACTTCAGGCTCTCGTATATAGGAGCGACTTAATTCGTCGAGAGAATTTCGATGGTGACCTATGACCCGGGCGTTATGACGCCGGGGTCCTGGGCTGATTCCTGAAATACTTGTGCGCGCCCTGTAATCTTGCCCTTCCCCATATATTCCTTTACTCCAATCCGAACGCGTTCGTGTGTATAGGTACGTACCCATACAGCATATACCTACTCGAGGGAGAACCAGCTCGCGAGCAGATATCTATAATTTAAATCTCTGCGGCGTATAAGTGGCAGGGAATCATTGTAATTAATATCCTATATCTATATAACAATGTACTGATATAGCGAGTCGTTAGACGCAATATGCGATCTCCTATACGTGTTCGTTATTCGCCTCCTGCAAATTGCCGATCCCGCACAAGATCCGATTCTGAGCAATGAAGTCGTGGAAATACCGGTGATAGAATTGTTTTTGGATAACCGATCATTACTCATTACGAGAACAATTAAACTACACAAGTAAGTTCTAGGTCAGCGTATAGGGCAGGCTTTGAAAATCGATAGATCGTGTGATTCATGCAATAAGATTCAAAGTGCCAAAAAAAATATTCAACGATCTTTTCGCTTCAATATTGTCTTTTGATTAGTTGCTACCCCGTGGCATTATTCAAACGAAACGTCAGTCGGATCTTTATGGTGAAAATATCTCAGCAATTTTGCATTGAATTGGAAAATTTTTGTAATAAAAGTTCGAGAGTTTAACACAACGAACGTTTCATGTAGGGTACATATTTTTTTCGTTCAATGTAGTTTGTTGAAAAGTTATGACCCGATACATCACCGCAATTGCTCGAGTGATGGACGTCTACCGAGTCATGCGAGGAGCACTTGCACGCTTACAATTAACGAACGTATATATAGGAATTCGCGTATACATGAACATTCTTCGAGTTAACATAGTTACGATACGCTCTGCAGGAGGAGCGAAGTTTCCTCGGTATATGAACTACCTCTGAAAAAGTCGGTGAGAAAATTTACCTACGTATATATATAATATCTGCATTCTGCTACGATACGTGATGAGCATGAGCCGCGGTTTCATGGTACAGTAAGGAAGACGGCTGCAGTACATCAAGTATTTTACTCTAGGCAACGGATCGTCAACTCGTTTCCATGCCTATATTCCAAATTTTTATCATTCACGTTCAGCTAGTTTTAACGGTGATTTTCTTGCTTCGAATCCACGCCTTAATAATTACCTTTATCCTAAGGAACATCGAGAGCTTGATGATTGCACAATCACGTTACCCAGCCGACCTAATTGCATGCTTATCGATTTTCACCTGTCATTCGTTTTGCGGATTATTCAGATTATATGGGTATACTACGTGATTTACAATAAAATAGTGATAATTCAAGCCTCTTATTATCGCGGGAGGTTCATGCCAATATAACAGAAGCTGATACACTTTTCTCACGTTTTCCGTGCCGAGATTCTGCACGCTACATCGTAGGTAATTATTTATGATTAAAAGCATCACACTTAAAGCTTGCGAAGTAAAACTGTAAATGCGAAATTCCTGTGGCTAATTAAGTGCTGTCAGTGCAGACTGCAGGAGGCAGGAAGACTATCAAAAACGCGTTAAACTTTCGAGAGTTATTTTTTTGTTTTTTCTTACGAGAATTATGCCTTCTTAATTTGTTCTTTGCAAAAACTGATCGTTCGAGACTGAAAACATCCCAACGCAAAAAGGATTTATACCTGAGTTTAAAACAACGAGGGGATATTTTCTCTGTGGTGACTTTAACATGGGTTATTCGACCGAGTATCTTGGCAAAGAAACGATGGCTAACGGAGCTAGCCTGATTTTCATCGGAGATAATTCCGCTGGCTCGCCCTGCTCAAAAATTTATTTTACCGAATTAATTCGGGTACATTAATTTTTGACGTATCCTACTTGTTATCTACCCGACTGTTATTAACCGAGCATAAATATCTCCTTGGTATGTATGTATGTACATACATACATCCATGTATTATTTTTATATTATATACTGTGGTTCACTTATCGGTGAACGTGAAAGTCGTCCGCTTCTTGAAATTCTATTGTGTAATATTTGTCTGTAGAAGTGATAGATCACAAAATCACTTCACGTATTCATCGATACATCGCTTGACTAATGCAATAAGGTCGTAACTGACAAAAAGACGATTTTGAAGTCGGAACTTCATATTATAATTTTTTTTCATCCTCTCATCCGCTCGAAAAGGGATGAAAACACTAAAATAAACTAAAACTCAAAAGTTAACAACTTGACAGCCTGACAGTCTTCGGTATGTGTTTGTGGATACGACTGTCTGTCTTTCATTTTTCGAAAATTCACATTCGTTATGAATTCAAGCAAAAAAAAAAATGCAATTGGCATTGCAAGGCCGAAAATTTGCATAATGTCACTTACGATCTTACGACATAATAAGTCACACGATATATTTCCAGTACCTGCACGAAATCGCCTTTTTAAATATGTAGGATAAAGACTGAGACTGATTTCTTAGTCGTTATGAAAATTGAAGTAAATCACTTCAGCTGACTATTGGTACTGATAATTCATAAGGCCGGTCCTAATTTGCATATACTATGAAAGAATGTAATTACCATAAATCAACGAGTACGTCAATTTGTTAATTTTAATTTGTAGTATATAGGTATCCGCTAATTAATCGTCTAAAAATAAAAATTGCGGTGATAGAAGTTTCAGGGCTCGATGGTCAATTAAATGGCAGCTGTTTCGTAGCTGTAAGATGATTGTAAGTCGTAAAGTAGTGCGTGCAGAGTTGCGTGCGAAGGTACGTTGGGATCGGTCCTTCATGATTTACACCGTCTCGCCTTTTCAACCGATTTGTAACGCCGGTATTACCGAGGTTAATAATTGTCAATCCGGCCGCGACGATCGGACTCTGAACCGAGTTGCAAAAAGCTGTATCAGCACCGTCGAAAATTATTTATAAATTTCCAAAATGTTTCTGAATATTTCAATCGCAAATTGCGAAACTCCTGCTTGATTCTCCGAAAAATTCACCGGCTCCAGAAGCTCTCGGCTATAATGTATATCTTTTGAGCTCCGATGATGTAGATACGAACCGATCATGCTAGGGACTAGATTTTTAAGTCCTAGTTACCTCGACCTCGCTCATTTACTAGGGCGAGCTCTTAACCATTTCGGGTGAGCAGGACCGCGTGGATTCTCCAGCTTCGAGCCCGCAGGGCCAGCGAGGTTCTCAAGCAGGTCAAAGGTCGCAGAGCCCACCTCCTTTCGTACGCCCCTCTCGTACCCCCTGACCGCGCCGTTCTTGGGCCAGTTTTCTTCCATCGTCCGACCACGCCATGCCTCGTACAGGACACGTGTATATAGGCAACATGTGTGTATGTTCATATCCATGTATACAACGATTTCAGGATTTACCGGCACGAGCATGAGATACTTAATGTTTAGAGAATCGTAGAACCCGCATCTGCACAGCATTGTTGCTAAGCTCGACGAAAGTTACATGGAGGAAAAAAATTTCTAGGCCTTCGCGAACCCGTGCCACATACTTCCGTAAATGATGACGGAGTGCGCTCCTTTAAAACCGATGATCACATGTCGTGTGACTAATGCCGTACGGTCGTAAGTGACGTTATACGACCTTTTGGCATCGCAAAGCCAAAAGATCGTATCCGTTTTCTTTTTTTCTTTCTTGTATACGACCCTTTGGACTTTACCTTTTTCAAATCATGAAGACCAGATGATTCCGTAAGGTCATATCTGCTAAATCGTTATTATCACATCATCGATGACTTCATCTTCAATAATTTCACGGATACGACCGTTTGGCTTTAAAACCGTGGATTTTCAAAAACTAAAAAACCAAGAGATCATATCCTTATCATCCTTTTTTGAGCGAATGAAAGAAGAAAAAAAAAAATAAATAAATTGTACGATTTTTTCTTCAGAGTCGCCTTTTTGCTAGTCACGACCTTATATGGAATTATAGTCACGCGATACAATCGCGAATATGGTGTACCTGCTAGTCTACCCATTCAGACCGAACGGATGAACCTGCACACATCCTGTGAGAATCTTCTGCACAATTGCAGGTCTGACTTTGTCTGGCCATGTTCCGTCTTCATTTAGTCCCTTCAGGTTTTTCTATGTACGGTTTCTTGCCTCTTTTACTGCTGCAGACGCAACTGATCAGGGGGAAGTCTGCTGCAGGTATATAATAGCTCGTGATGCCGGAATAGTTGGGAACGAAAAACTAATGACTATTGATCAGGCGAATGACTGGTCGATGACTGATCAGCCGATTCAGGATGAAGTGTGAGAAGTATTTATGTTGTTTGACTTCAACTCCGAAAGTAAATGTCAGCCGAGCACAAAAGACGATGTCTATCTTGTCTAGGGTAGTCTCTGCATGGTGGAGCTCAGCTGGGTGAAAAGGGACATGTAGACATGTGTGGGCCTTACCGAGTCAATCGCTATCTTAAATATACTTTGTTGGCCCCTTCCAGATTTTTCTGCCTCTTCACCGCAGTCAACAATTGCCTTTAATATTGATTCTTATTGGTCGAAAGAGGTTTACGCGGGAAAGTAACGACCAATCGGAGATCACCGCGCCACTCTCCGATCGGCTAGAGACTCGCGTGCAAGAACCAGACACTCCCGAAGCTTAGTTTAGTCGCGGCAGTACCTGTGAGTGAACCTGTACCTGTTCGAAACAAATCACAACCTTGCACGTCAACGTGAGAGACTGTAAATGCCAACTACCACAAGCCAAGTGCACTTCGACGATTAGTTTTCAATAAAATTAAATAAAATTAGAGCGCAGGTAGCAGGGAGCTTTACAGTGAGAAAAAAATGGTATAAGTTCTGATTGGAGTCTCGAATTTTTGCCATCGTATTCAGAAGCTTTTTTCCAAATGCAATCGAAGCAAGGATTACTTCGTTCAGTTGATCGATGAAAATCGAAGGGTGTAATTTTCGGAATATCGTTGGAATTTCGAAGTGCATGAATTTTGAAAGTGTTCGTTATTAATGGAGTGAATCATTTGAACGAAAGAAGTAAGCCGCCGATTTATTATCGCCCTTATAGTAAAAGTTCAGGCTGAGAGAAATTTTTAGCTCTGTAGTAGTACGTTACGATCTATCGCGGTGACAATTCCTACACGTGTATGTACATATCAGCTGCTGTCAGCGTCGCGAGTCTTCCGCCCTGGACACACAATACACACGTGACAGTATGTCGTCGTTATGAAAAACGTAGCGTGAACCGCGTCCGAGCGACGCGCGGCATGCGTTTAAAGAACGCATCGTTGACCAACGGGAATGTCACGTGTGCGGACGGTGCCGTGAAATAGCGGAGAAATAAAAAAAAAAAAAAAAACACATTGACAAATAGAATACAAAAAACGGAATAAGACTCACGAAACAAAATCAAGACGGAGAGAGCTTGAGACCATGGGACAGAATAATGCAGACAATCGTTTCAGTAGAAAATCGTCTTCAAATTCGAAAGGCGGATGTCATTCTTTATACCTAGTCTGACGGCGATTGACAGCGGGTCAATTTATGAACCCTGACCGTAACATCTTGCATTGATAGCTGCCTGACACACCCACGTTAAACTCGAGGCTAAGGTTTTACCGGTTCACGTCGCTGGGAGGCTGGTGCATGTCTCTCCCATACCGATCTTCAAATTAACGTTCAATTATACCGATGTTTTGACAGATCGTGGACACACGATTCGATCAACTGTACGTATCCCGTTTCGGAATAGAAAACTCTTAACTCAAAGAGGCAAAGAAAATAGCTTTTCTATTTTTTTTTTTTACAATCGAATTTTCGCCTGAAACGAGACCCTTCGGAATGACAATCTGATAATTCGATATTTCCCTTTGAGAAAATTAGGTATGTACGCTGTCTACACGATTGGTAATAATTAACAAACGTGAGATGGTTCGGTTGGTTTAAATCTAAATATTAATACCTCGAGGCACGCGGTTAAGACGCCTCTCTGTTACGAGTGTCGTCTGACAAGTTACATACGTGCAAGAAACTACTGAATAAGAACAAGTGGAAGGCGCCGCGTTGGTCAGACACGGTTGAATACACTTGCGGTAACGGTCACAGTTGACTGATAGTGACACTTCAAATCGAGCCGGCTTAATTAGTTCAAGTTGCTTTAATTGCTACCTTCGCTATCCGTAGCAGAGTATCGTTTAACGAACGCGGAACCAACCTTCGTTATATTGATATACCTATAAAAATCGCGCAAAAATTTCAAGTTCAGTGATTCCCGTATATATGTACCTATATACGTAGGCGATTTCCTATATAATTATATCACTATATACTCGTATATGTATGTTACGTAGATAAAAAAATTGCAATTTTTATTCACGACAAGGGAGATAATTTTTCAGTTTCTTCATTTTTTTCTTTTTCTATGAGAAGATCTGAAGAGGCGGCATTCCTGGGGCAGTGAAGCTGACTTCCGCACTGCCGAAGCCGAAGCTGCAGGATACCCATCAGGAATCTATCCGGATCATTCACCGCTTCGGGACGAAGAGAGGCTCTCTTATAAGGTTTAATTTTTCACTCTTTATACGGTGGTGACCAGAATTGGGCCAATATTGCGAATAAACAGTCGTCCAGTATCGTGGCTCGGTGTCTCAAGTTCCCTCAAAAATATATGTCCAAATGTCTAGAATCTAACTTGCACCTAGTAATTTTCGAGAGGAGTATATGTATATCCGTTTCAAGAATAAATTTGGAATTCCTGTAGATCTTAGATATCGCGTTGTTATTTGTGCCTAGATTTAATCGCGGTAATATTTCGCGTGCGAAAATTCCAACGCTGACTCGTGTCGATTTTAAAACGTGATCTTCAGCATCTGTGTGGCAATCCAAACGGCAATCTTCTCATCTCACAGTTTCAGATTTTTTAGTTCCACGTTCAGGTCTGGACCTCACGATTCTATTCAAAAGGATGATTTAATAGACCCAGTTTCAATACGGATTTAAATCGAATAAATTGACATACTATATATTCAAAAAGAGTCAGATTATCTTCTCCTGAGTGACGAGACTTTAAAATAATCCTGGTTCTGATGGCTGCACGAGTGAAGATCGTCGAAGGCAGACTCGGACTCTATCGTTCGACCACCAAAACTGCATTTTGCATAGTCAAATCATGGCAAAAGGTCTACAAGAATTGTATACTTTACCACCGTGAGCAACTTGCAACTTTCGAGGCGTATAAATCTAACAACTCTTCTTGGCTGCAGTGGCAGAAGGCATGTTCTTGCAGTTAGCGTAACATTGGTCGTAAAATGAAGTCCGGGCTTGCACTATAAGTCACTCGTTGGATCTCTCCGGTTCGAAGAACCGTGTAAATATGCTGCTGCAATTTTACAAAGACGTATAGTTTTGCCGAGACCTTGTCTAATTCGAATGCGAGGAAACGTATTATCGAGAATTTCGGGTGAAATGCAAGCTTTGATATATCCAGGGACCAGAATTTTAGGAAGATATTTCAGATATGCGGGGGCGTTATAACGAAGCTTCAATTTACACATTTGAGAGTCCCTTTTGGGCTTTCTGAAACCAAATTCCGACTGCCTAGATTCTTGTTTTTAAAACAGTTTAAGGGTAAGTGCAGATTTTCGAACCGTTGTTCACGTACCTCTTTATATAAGGAAGTCGGTATACGCACCATAAATGCGGATGCATATATACCTACATTCAACTTGACCGTATACCGTACCACCTATTACAGTCTTTGGCAGAGTTTACGACTCGACTGCGAATAGTTTGAATCGCTCGGTTTCAACAATGCGGAGAATCCGGATTGTGGAAGGTTACGTCCGTCTTCGAAAGGTAGAAACCAAAAAGAAAATATATGGATATAAAAAAAAAAAGATCAAAAATTCCCGTCGAAGATGGTGCTCATATACATACAGTGGAATGATATATTGAGTCTCGTATAATGCACGTATAGGATAAAGTTCATAATGGTAATATATTATCTGTTATTATACTGGGTAAACTTTTTGACGAACGTTTTGACGAGAGTTGATGTGTGTACGTTTAATAACGTGAATTATCGGTGACGTCATGATATGTGAATGGAAAAAAAAAAATGAAAGGAGAAAAAACAAAAAAATGACGTGCACTAAAAAAAACCTCCCGTTTAAAATTTTTCAAGTCATTCATCGTATCATCCGAATCAACGGTTCGTTATTATGTATTTAATAAAGTTAAATTATAGACTGACCGATACGGTATATAAGATTGTAAATAAGATTGTCGGCACGGCGTATATACGGATCTCTAATTATTGCATACGTGGCATAATTATCATATCGTTGGTAATCGAAAGATCCCTTCCAACATTTATACAGGCAGTTTTATAATACCAGCAACGAAACAGCTCCCGAAGATACATACGCATATATTCACAGGTCAGAATTTTCTTCTATCCAGATCCAATCAAGCCCAATACTCTCCCAGCGATTTGTGACAACGCTGGGCTACAGATGCTGGCCCAGTATTGGGCCGTATTAATATTACTGGCGGATTTTACATTACCCAATGCTGGCCCAGCGCTGGGCCGTATTCCCAGTGTCGCCAAAATACCTGGGTTCTCATACGCGTGGATTAAAGTCTTATGAACGCGTATATTTTGGCTCAGGCTTCTCGATAAAACTGGAAAAAAGCTTTGACAGTATTATTTCTGAAACAGTTAATAAACGCATACGGTAAATCGAAGCTGCCCGGTCACGAGACATTCTGTATTTCTATTTTCACAACAAACTTGATATCTATGGAATCTATAGCCTTGATATAGCCGTTCAGTAGATATCTGCAGTCATGCACTGCGGCCGGGTGAATGCAAATGTAACTGTAGTTTTTTTTTTTTTTTCTTTAAGAAAAGAAGTACCGATTGTCCTGTCGAACAGCGCTGCATTCGAATAGATTTACACGTGTTCGAAGTGTAAATTAGTTAAAGGTACAGATAATCGCGATATAAAAAAAAAAACTGCCTATAGTAGCAAATAAGCAAATAAATTCATATCTAATAGATTTCGAATTTTTTTTTTTTACCATTTCTTTGATAAGTGCGTATAGGTTTAGTATATGGGTATATTTATATGCGATGTATATGCGAGGTGCAGGAAGGATACGCTCGGAGGCATAAGAATTATGCAAAGAGTCGACACGTTCGATCATATTTTGACAAATGGCCGTGTAATTTTCTCTGAGGCTCGTCGGCCGATATAGCTTATTTTATCAACGTAGGTATATAATATTTCACGGTCGTTTTGGCGACTGATCTTGGCGTTGTAAGAGAAAAAAGAAAAAACGGGTTATCAGATAAAGATTTATCAAACGATTCTCGAACCTGAGCGGCCCTTAATAATCGATTAATCGTTTATCGCGAATAAATAAAAAAATAAATAAATATACTTGCATGAAAACGATGCTGCAACGTTGCAGCAGCAAAACTTATTGAGTTTTTCGAATTCATAGTAGCTCGTCGTCATATGTACATAGATAAAAAAAATACTTAAAAAAGTATGTATTGAAAGAGTTCATTTCCGGGAAAAATATTTATGGACCCAAGAGATTTTATCTTTATCTTTTCTCCCCCGCCCCGGTATCTGAGGACTTATATACCTGTACCTACCACAGAGATATACTTGTGCGAATGAAATTTAACGTCGGCGTTACAAAGTCCAGTGGTAAGATGAACGAGTCCTCGCACGCACAACTGGCACAAGTATTATAGGAAAAAAGGTGGATAAAAGAAAAGAAAAGAAGAGAAAAGAAGAGAAAAGAAAAGATAAGAAAAGAAAAGGAAGTAAAAGGTACATAAAGGCAAGGCAAAGGCACCGGAGGTGACAAGTGAAGCGCGCGCCACGCGTGTTAATGAAAGTCTTTTCGAGATATTTATCTCACCTGCCATGCTGCGCCTAAAATATTGTAGTTTTCGTTACTTCGCTCCGGGCAAAGTGTGTCCGATTATTTAATTATCTGCTTATCTCTCGACTCTCCATCGCCTGCAGATTATTTAAGAAAGAGAAAGAGAGAGAGAAAGAGAGAGAGAGAGAGAGAGAGAGAGAGAGAGAGAGAGATAGAGAACCAGAAAGAAAAAGAGAGAAAGAAAACATGTGAAACATGGCAGAATTATAGCTGTACTATTAATAAAGATCGACAAGTTTCGCCGTATCTATATTTCGTTGATTTTTTTTTTTTTTTTTTTTTTGTATATGATTATCTCTCCTGTCATGCTGCAGCTTTGTAAGATATTATCGTACTGCAGTATCTGTTACTAATTATCTCTATAGGCAAAGTGTTACCTATAATTATATTTGATAATTCATTTGACTTTCGAAAGCCGTTTATTGTCCGCAATTAAAAATGCTTTAATACCTGCAACGAGAATTAAATTCGAGGACTATAAGTAGAATTAGATTAAGATTATCTGAATGCTATAAAATATTTTTTATCTACCCTTGATTGCGTAAATCTGATATTAATTTGTAATGACTGAGTAACTGAGATGAGGTCGTAAATACGTACAGAGAAATCCTAATTTTTGTAAAAAAAAAAAAATTCTGATTATAATAAATTTCGATTACTTTCTTTTACAGGAAAATGCACGTGCGGTGCAGGCGGTGGACCTGGTGGCGGGCTGCCCGTTGCCGATGGTGACGCCGCCGTCGACGCCGACGTCGCGAGTGGTAGGCACGGCCAGGGTGAAATCACCATCGACGCCAACTCCGACGCCGACGACTCCGAGTAGCATGGGGCAGCGTCCGAGCGCTCTGTTGCGCCCCAAGATCTCTCTTACCTGGGTTTTGAGGGGCCAGCAACAGCCCGCGGCCACTGCCAGTGTAGTACCAGTTAATACAAACGGAGTATCCGGCAGAGGTAGCAAGGAAAGATCGTCAAAGAGGAGCGTCAAGAGTGTGAAAAATAAGGAAAGAGACAAGGATAAGGAAAAGGAGAAGGAAAAGGAGAAGGAAAAAGAAAAGGAGAAAGAGAAAGAGAAAGAAAAGGAAAAAATAGATCGTGGAGATAAACAGGAAACCATAATCGTTCGAAGGGTTGAAAAGATCGAGAGGCTTGAAAAGGTATCGATAGATTTTTTTTTTTTTATATCTAACGTAGAATTAATTCAATAGTGGGATTGAACGATCAGTCAATAACTGAATTAGAGATTCAAAATTCATTACAAGTGATGAACTTGAAATACACGACCAGCAACCGGTATCGGGCTGCAATCGATCAGAAATTACCTGCACGAAGTTTTCATGTTGGATTTCTCTTGATCACTATTCCAGTGCATTTCGTGGATTCAATCATATGGATTGCAACAATCGGCATAATTTTCGGTCAAATCACACATTGGCAAATTTTTTAAGTACCCAATTCTGTCCGAGGCTATCGGGCCAATGTGGCACGGGCTCAGGTATATAATGACAGA
This sequence comes from Macrophya alboannulata, assembly GCA_949628255.1. Lineage (NCBI taxonomy): Eukaryota > Metazoa > Arthropoda > Insecta > Hymenoptera > Tenthredinidae > Macrophya > Macrophya alboannulata. The sequence goes on along the minus strand of OX451212.1, from coordinate 5,219,328 downwards.
GTAGAGGTATACCATACCTCCTACACGCACGTGAAAATTGACAGTGATATAAGTACTTCTGAGAATAATTTTCAATCAGATTGGGAACAGGCGACCACACGAATGGTCGTTGGATACGAATCTCCAATTCCCTGAATGCCATGTAGCCGTAATTATTATAAGCTACGCTTGTTCATTTTTATTCCGTTGAATGTTATCCTGATTCTTTTCTCCAACGTGGTAACAGTGAATTGAGGAAATACTGAATACATTTCTATACAATGCTTGAATATTGTGTAAATTTGACGATTCGGTAAAAGAATAAAACGGATTCATCTACAGCTACAGTTTTATTATTTCAGGCCTTTGAGAAAGATGAAAGGTTGATCGAGAAGTCGACGATTAACATGTCCGAAAAGCTCACTACCGATAGCGTTAATCAAAATGGAAAATCCTGTAACAAAGACGCGGACAAAGTGCGGAGGGCTGCTTCGGAGCCCGCTTTGGCAGCTCGCGATTCCCCAGCTACTCCAAGTGGTCGAGAAAAGCACAGGCATCGTAGAGCCAAGCGTCCTCACAAGCCTCGACCTCCTAGCCGATTCGGCTATGAGATATCAGATCTCGATGCATTTTTAACGAAGGTATGTATGTGCAGTGGTCGTTATCAGCGATAGGAAGTCGCTCTATGAAATCAGCGCCATGAATAGGAGGAAATGCACATCATAAAAAATCGCGAATTTGCTCACAGTAAAAATAAAAATGTTTCGTCAGAATTTGCCAAATCAAGATGTAAGGCAGTTGAATAAACGTAACTTTTCGCTGACCATCGGAGATCATTCAACAATTTATTTATATTTTTTTTTGTCCCATTTAGGCATCCATAGAGAGTCCAGCCAACATTCCCGTCGTTCTCTCGTTTCCATCGGTCTTGTACCAAACCCAGGGCGGCACTCAGGACGAAGTAGCTCTTCCCCTGGGAACAGTGGTGAATGCTGTCTTCAAGAATCAGGCTTGGCTCTACGTCCAGACGCCCCACGGTCAGGAAGGTTACGTTGGTTACGCGGGCTGCCTCCCTCTGGGCATCTTACCTCAACCGACGAGGGGACCTTGTTGGGAAAACTCTACCGACGTTTTTCCACGGCCCTTAGGTAAGCCCAATATTCGCGTCTCTTTAACTCTGGAGTTTACTCGCTTTCAGAAATTTATTTTCCCATGTATATTTGTGAGCTCATTTTTGAGAGAGAGAGAGCTTTTTTGAGAGCTTATGATTCTGTCTAATAAAACGATCTTCCTATTTTTTTTTTTTTTTTTTACAAAGGCAACATGACGGACACAGAAAAGCTTCGCGATACTCGCTCAGAGTGCGGGGGTGGGAGAGCAAGGGCGCGCCGTGGTACTAGGGACGCCGTCTCAGCCTGCGGTGAAAGAAGCGTCGACAGGCTTTACTTGAGGGCAGCAGCCAACGCGAAGACGAAAGGATCGCGTCATACGCTACTCGTGATAAGAAACGACTATGAGGGTCGGGGCGGCAACACGATAAGCGTGACCAAAGGAGACGTCGTCGCTTTGCTCAGCGGACACGTTAACGAATGGTTCTGGATCAGGTCCCGCGACGGACGAGAAGGATTCATCCCTGCAGTCATAGCTGGACATGGATTTTTATGATTTTCAGATACGCTTCTGATATCTATGGACACTTCTGTACAGACGTAATTAAGGATTCCGTTCATATCTGGATATCTGCATAAAAACAAAAAGTACTGGGATCGGTCAGATCCAGATACGTACTTTAAAATTTACCCCAAGAACGAAAATTTTTCGATTTATGACGTATGAGAAAACTATTCTCGTCATTCTATTATATTTTTTTCATGTCAATTGTCTTCGTTTGTATATACAGATTTTTTTCTGAATAATTAAATATCTTCTCAATGAAATTATGCATTGATTTGCGTTATTAGTTAACGAAGTTTTGAAAATATATATGAATCATTGAAAATCATCTCAAACTACGAATGAATAATTATTCTTAACAAATAATTCTCGGAATTTATAATAAAGATCGACCGGACGATGTATATATATTTTTTTTCCATGTACAAACATTGAGATAAATTTTATAGGAACTTTGTGATAAAGTGTAACCAATATTATGCCTGTTTCATTCGCCTCATCGCGAGAGTCGTAAATTTTATTCGATATGGATAAAATAACGGTACGAACATAAAAGAAAAAAAAAAAGAAATTGTATATTTGTATAAACTCTTATTTCATGTTTATAATATAAAACCATTATGTATTAATATATTTATTGAATACAATGAGATCTGTATTCTCTGTCTTGTTCCCGATCCCACAATTCCTTTACAATTATAATACAACAGCTGTGATCAAGAGCTATTCCATATTCAATAGAATTCACAGAAACATTCAAGACAAGAATCTCAAAAAAGACTTTGGCTGAACAAAATTTGCTGTTATCATATCAAGCAAATTTAAGTATCATTTCTCTGTAGCTAAAATTCGTACAAATATCGATATTGTTACTGGAACCAGCCATGCTGAGTAATTTCTGTGGATTTTCTTGGTATACAATTGAATATATAGTGTTGCTAGACGTTGGAACTTCGGCTAAAATTTCTCCTTGGTAATTCAGGTGATGTACATTCGACATTGCACCTCCGGCAATAACTCTTTCCTCGTAAATACTTCCAACGTGAATTCCCTGGTCTGGTAATTCGAATATCGTGGCTGCTTCCATCGTCCGCATATGCCAAAGGGCTAATTTTGGACCTCCCCCGCATAACTAGAGACCGAAAAAATAAGATTTACAGCTGTGAATGTTGGTATTTCGAGTTTTGGAAGGCTGAAAATGATCTGCAAGACATTTTTTCAGCAATTTCGATAGTTTTCTACAGCGTTTAACGCACCAGCCAATCTTCAGTGAAGTCTACAGTCCCGATCCACTTCCCTAATCTTGGTCTGGCAACTTTATCAGCTATGAAAGGCTTTACTATGTTCGTATTTTCGCTTTTCCTCAAGTCCCACAGTCTTACTGATCCATCTTCACTAGCAGACGCGAGCTGATTGCCTCTGAATAAGTTATTCAATTAGTTTCATGGAATATATTTGTTGATTTTATTGACCACAGCATATTGTCAAGAGTTAAATTTCCTTACGAGACTGATAGAGCGTGTATAAAGTCCTCGTGACCCTCGAGTGTCCTGACTAATCTCCCGTCTTCCAAATTAAAAGTGTATATCTTATTGTCCCCACATCCGGCGTGTAGATAATTATCATCTTGTGAAAGCACCATGTAGTTGACATCTGGCCTTTCGTAACTGTCCCTTACAATTTGAAAGCGAAGGATAGTTGTTAGTGACTAAAGTCATGATATCGTAACTAACAAAAAGGCGATATTATAGCCAAAAGGTTGTGTAATTTTTTTGAGTGTTCTCAGTTGCTCAGAAAAAGGATGAAACATACAAAAATAAACTAAAATTCAATTCATAAAAACTTAAAAAACTAAATTTTGTCTGAGTAATGGTAAAAGCATAGTGCAACATGTCGCATACTTGATAGTCGGTATTTGTATCGTCCATGATACTTTGATCTTGGATACTTTGTTCGAAGTAACAACCTTCCAATCCCATCCAGATATTTCCCCCACTGTACCAGTTATAACAAATTTATCTGTTGCAACAATGCTGTGTACTTGTTGTTGAGGATGTGCTAGGAATCGATAATTTGGTCCTCGCGGGTCGGTTTCGTCTCCTTGATGAGGGCCGAGCGCTTTTGATAACCTATAAAGTACGTTATGACGATTTTGCTACTGAGAATTAACAGCTTTTATCCTCTCGAACGATTTCGATCCGATCAATGTGACGATTGAAAATATATTTGATGGATATCTTTTCGTATTGATATAAATAAGTTGTGAATACGAAATCAGAGTGTCGCGCATGAACATGCTTGACTGAGGTTATGAAGTTGAAAAAAATTAATAAGTGTGTGTTTTCACTTACTCGTAAATTGAGACATCGCCGTATATATTACCGGCTAATAGATAATTTCCATCGGGAGAAAACGTCTGACATTGAACAGTGTTATAAAACAATTTTTCATTCATATCAAACGATTGTTGTTCCGGCATTTTGAATTTGAGATACACAAGTTGACGAGCCGACGAACGACAACCGGCAAGAGTTTAGAGCATGCGCTGTGCCGCGGCCAACGCATGTAGCGATAGGTCGATAATGTCACTTTCTGTCCATATTATATTCGTGGAGAATTAAGAAGATAAGTTACCGACAGAGTGACTGCGCAAACGGTGCGCAGGCCAGCGGCGGTGGAAATTTGAAAATGTAACGTAAACGAAGATAATCGGCATGATAGATTATGGGTATCATAATCGACAATCTATGAATTCTTTCATTTTCATCAAACATACCTAATGACAAATAATATAAGAATGTTAGTTTTCTTAATTTTTTTTTCACCATTTATTTGAAAAATATAATCAAGTTTTTTGTTTTTTGGTATTATACTACACACGTGTACTTATTTATTTTTTAAATCTAATACTGTCATCTAATGTCTTATCATGGACATTGGTTTAGGAAAGATCTTGAATACTACGTTAACGACCGCGATTTTCAATAATATTGGACATACGTGGAGGAAATTATAGTCGTATAGTACAAAAAATAATTAGACTGTGAAAAAAAACTTATAAAAATGCTTTGCAGAGAGCTGAGGAAGATGTAACTCTAGGTGCTTATGCTTAAAGATCCTTATCCAGTTATGCCATAATGGGTTCTTGGACAATTCCAGTGAACAGAAGTATTCCGGTGATACGGTGGTATATCGCGTAATGATGAGGACGATCGACTTTAAATGTTGATGGAGGTCCATAAAACTGTGTGGCACATTGTTGACGACAAGCAATTCCTGAAAAAATGAAAATTGTCTAAGAGCTGTCGAATGCGCCACATAAAGGCAGAGATTTAAGCCGATAAGGAACTAACTTTTAGTGGGAATGCTCGAAAATTATTATTAAGTTATGCCGAGTTTGGTTGTTCAACGAGGCCACATTGAATTTCAGTATTACGAAATGCACCAAATACTAAAACGATGTGGACGTTAAAATATTCTTCCAATATTGTTCTATTCAATTATAAGTACTAATTTATTATCATCAATATATTTATTCTTCCCAAGTCCAATACAGCGAATAGGTTCATTGTGGTATCATAAAATTGGACGAATAATATAAGACCGTTAATTTTATTACAGTTTATTAAAATACAATAAAAAAAATCATTTCATACAAACAACTAACACCAAAATTTTCGCAAAATTTTTTATCGAATTAGTACGGCCACCACAATTTCCTATCATAATGCCATCAATTTGAGAAAGTTATCACATCCTGTGTATTAAGGCTATCGACTGCAATCGGACGGTTAATTTTTTTCTAATATATAAAGTACAGACTAGACATAAGCCAAAGAAATTGAAAATCGAAACAATATTATAAACGCGCTGAAAAAGTTACAAGCGTATAGCTGGACTCCTGTTGCTATGACTTTAAGATGTGAATCAGAGAGCCTTTGCATGGGCTGATGAGAGGAAATTGCACTTTGCTTTTAAATGGCAATCGCTGCTGTGATGGTAAGTGGAGATATCTCTAATCAGACTGTAGGTATATCGTATGCTCGTGCATAGTATAAACATCACATTTCACACTAAAGTCTCAATGATAGTATAACACATTAAGTATACATCAGAAACTATAATTCATATAATTACAAAAGATAAATTGACGGTGAAGAAACTTATGAATAAGTTCTGGACACAGAACATGAAGATAATTGTCAAGTTAGGCCACGCTTGGTTCTTGAACAATTCCAGTGAACAGAGGTATTCCGGTGTTACGGTGGTATATCGCGTAATGATAAGGGTGATCGACTTTGAATGGTGGTGGAGGTCGTCTGGCACATTTAAGACGCATAACAATTGCTGAAAAAAATATAATCGTCTGAGAGCTATCGAAGGCGCCGCATGAAGGCAGAGATTTAAGCCGATGAGGATATAACTTTTGATGGGAATCCTCAAAAATTATTACTAATTAGTAAGTTATGCCGAGTTAGGTTGTTCAACGATGCCAGTGAATAGGGATATTCCAGTACTACGATGGTATATCGCGTAATGATAAGGCCGATCGATTTGAAACGGTGGTGGAGGTGCACAATACGAAACAGCTGTCATTGCTGAAAGAAATACAATCGTCTCAAAATCGTGCGGCAAAAGGTTGAAATTTAGTCTGAGGAAGATGTAACTTTTATAGTATTATTATTATTGTCAAGTTATGCTCTGGTTGTTTGACAATGCCAGTGAACTGAGGTATTCCGGTGTTACGGTGGTAATGATAAGCCCGATCGACTTTGAATGCTCGGGTGGGATCGCGGTAGGGTACTCTACTGCTACGAATACTGACGAAAATTCAATAGTCTAAAAATCGCGACCCAAAAGTCGAAGGAGATGTTAGTTTCGGTGCCTATGATTAAAAATTATTACTAAGTTACGCCGAGTTTGGTTGTTCAACGATGCCATTGAACAAGGATATTCCAGTACTACGATGGTATATCGCATAATGATAAGGCCGATCGACTTTGAATGTTGGGATAGGCTCGATGAAGGATACTGCACAACACGCGACAGCTATCATTGCTGAAAAAATACAATCATCTCAAAATCGCACTTCAAAAAAACTGAAATTTTTACTAAAGAAGATGTTAGTTCTAGTGCTGATGCTTAACCCTCCGTGCGAACACTGTACCTTTCAGGGAACAGTTGAAATTCGCCACAGTCCTGTTTTTCCCACATTTGTATACAAATTTTAATTTTTATTGGAAAATCTGTATGACATTTTGCTTGAATGACTTTTGAATAATGTTCTAGACACTCTGAGAAGTGACCATGATTTTTTCCCGATTTTTTTTGAAGCTTGAAACTGTTTGAGAAATTGCAATGTCCCTTGAAGCTCCAGTGTTCACACCGAGGATTAAAAATAATTATTAAGTTATGCGAGGCTCGGTTGTTCAACGATGCCAGTGAAGAGAAATATTCCAGTACTACGATGGTATATCGCATAATGATAAGGTCGATCGATTTTGAATGGCGGGGTAGGCGTACGATGGGACAATGAACTAAGACGGCACATTAGCATTGCTGAAAAAATACAATCATTTCAAAATCGCGCCAGTTCTTGGATGAAATTTACTATGCGGATGAAAAATACGAACGGTGAACGCGTTATGTGGAAATTTCGTGAATACTGCAGGTACGATTTTATCGCGAGCAGCATTATGCGAGATAATTTATCAGAGATTTCAACTCACCAGTAACGGCAGCTGCCTCGCTACCCTCCTCATTGACTTCTATAAAAGCCTTTTGAATCACTTTGCTGATTTTCAGTTGAATATCGGCTATTCCAGAAAAGTCAGCCCGCTTTGTGAACATGTCGGTCATTCCCAGCTAAATTGAGAGGAAACGTTATAAGATATGAAATAAAAAGCTATCATATGAAATCTTCGATATTTGGTATAAGTATCGAGCGTGGGGGACAGTAAAGAAAGAAAACCACAAGAGAAAGTGGCCATGATTGACTTGCAACGTTGATTTAAAAAAGTAAAAGAACAAGACCATGTGGCTATTTCGGATTAAAAACAGGCAGATTTCCGACATTTCATCAACATATTCCATAAAATGAATTGTTAGCTATGTTCGAGCCCCCCCAGCCGTCGCTCCTACAACGTTTTTACGTGATATTTGAATGTGCCTGTGAAGTTCGTACGTTACCTTCTCTAGAGTCTCCTGAAGCTGCAAAGTACTTTCAATTTTGAATTTTGGTAAATACAATTCAATTTCTCTGGGAAATGCTTGCTGTAAGCTTTTCTTTAGATTCACTTGATGAAGATTGTCCAGAACCGTTTTCAGCCCGTTTATTTCGTTCGGTAGAATTATAATCATACTGAGTTGGTTACCCTGGAAGATAAACAATTAATTTACCCACTCATAACTTATTCAGTATACACTGTAAAGTCCTACGAATCAGCATTGAGCATCGAGAGAGTGCTTTGAAAGTGGATAATTATAATCTCTTAGATCTTACTGCAAGATTATGTAACTTGTAAATTTACGGCCTACAGTTTTCAATGTGAAACGTTTGTATCGGTATGAAACTTTTATGGTGAAAATATGTTAGTTGCACTAATTACTGCACAGGAATAACACAGCAAAGATCGGTGAAGTTTGATAGCAGTTTTTACAGTCATCTGGTCTTTTTATACCTGATATGGTATTTCGATGAACCTCGCTTTAAGCTCTGGGAGATCCCCATGGCGGAACTTCTTCTTTATGAACATGGTAGGTACATTCTTAGTAGTTTTCTCGTCAATGTGGAAAGGTTTATCCTTGGTTAAAAATGGATCGAACTTATGCTCCCATTGACCCTTGAAGTATACTGCATTCACCAGTACTAATTTCGTGTCCGGTCCTACGTCGTCTGTGAAAACGGATTTGATTCAGAGCTGGTAAAAGATTTCAATCCGTAGAAGCGTATTAATTCCGGATACGTAGTTTCGGGTGTCTCCAGTAATTATTTTCCAGCCTTGTCGAGACTATCCGACAAACTAACAGCAACTCTCTCATTTATTCAAATAAGTTCAATACAGCTGTAATAAAATTTACCAGGAGTAATGACATCTTTTATGCGTTTGTTGGTTTGCTCTTCGCACCAAGTGTTTATTGTGGTGGCAGCAGCCGCCCGTTGGTTGAAGTCCAATTCCTGGCTTGCAGACAAAAATTTCCCAGCAGTCAATGCTTTGTATGCAGATTTTACTTCGAACTGAGATGCTATGTATATCTTATTGGCGAGACGCAGATCGACTCCTGTTACGGACTGGGAAAGAAAATTTTCCAAATCATCCAATCATGAAACCGAAAATATCTATCAAGAGTATTCTCGATTGACATCAGTAATACGCATCAAAGTGAATCAATAAACTCTCTGTATATAGCTTACGTTGAAGGATTCAATGATAGACTGATAACCAGATTGGCCAAGCTCGTTATCACCGGGAATGAAAAGAACGGAACGCATCTGCGATGCGGTAGTGCCACCAGCTCCGTATGCAGCCATGGCCAGTACCACTTGGGCACTCAACGGCGAGGTGATCAAATTACCATGATTATCATTAGCCACGACCTGAAATTTCAAAGCAACGATATTCGATGGTGGCATGAAATTTTTAATAAGTAATAAAAGCGTTTATAGAGACTGAGCGATGTATAGCTGCAGGGCCCTGTTATTGCCACTTAAAAAATTACGATATTATCCTGAACTTTGAATCATCGAGAGAAATAAAGAACACGAGACTAGGATGCTGCTCGTTCATAATCAGGGTTATTACAATCAACCCTCCGTCAGTGTGGTCTCGGAAATAGACGCGGAATGTTTAGCCAAATGTACGACTCCTTTATTACGACCCCATAAAATTATTAAATGTCACCATTACTCAATATAGTCACTAGTATACCTTCAGAAAATTGTTCCCAAATTGGCCAGTAGACTCGGCTATGGTCTGAAGTCCAACATTACTACCATCACCCACTGCCGCCATATTTATGGTGCGAATCGTACTTGGCAGAATAATTAAAGAGTAATTATACTGGAACAGATTAGATTAAATCAATCAACACCTTCAGAATGAATGATGCGATTATAATTCCAGCAAAAACTGCAGTTGCCGAACAATTTGGGCAAAAATTTTTACAACGCAAATACATCGACATCTGAGAGCGTATACGATATTGTTATAATTTCATATATGCTCTCATTTGTAATCTGCAAGAGAAAGTCATTTCTAATTATAGTCAGCGACCAAAATTAAATTTTCCGAATGATTTATGAATTTTTTTTTTTTGAATTGTAGAAGTTATGAACGTATGAACTATACAGATATTGAAAATGTTCGAAATTTGAATTTTTTTCTTCAAACTGATGACTCCTCATCGTTGTTGACTGTCTTCTTTTCTTTTTTGATTTTTTTTTTCTTTGTTTTGCTTCACGATGAACAGTTCAAAGTTAGAGTCAAAGTCGGTTATAAGCTGACTTCGACAACTACAAACGAATTAATTTTTCTTTGCGTAGTGCACTGGTATGCAAATTTGGCGTTTTTAACTGGACAGAAGAATCATTCGATTTGAGACGTATTTGTTACGCTAAAAATCTACGACTTTAAAACACTGTACTTAAGTATGTCTTACCGTTATGAGATTTTTTATAGAATATACAGAGTTTCGAATATCAGGAACGAACAGCAAATAACCACCAGCCGATACGACAAAACGAGCCGAACTGATTAAACCACTATAAGGTCCTTTTATTTGCGTGAAATACGTATCGATTCCTTCGCGGGTTATATGCGACTGAAGTTTTGAGATTGGGAAGGCGTATACACTGTGAGGTCATCGCAGGAGATACGCAATCTCCACAACACAGTATGAGATAGAAGAGCCAGAAATTGCGTAAACGAGATAACAGATTGGCTGCAAACATGTCGGACAATGACGCACGATGAGATGGACTATTAGTTCTGTCTTCGTCGTGTATTACTCATCAATAGAATTCCAGACTGACCTTGACTTTGTGTATTAAGGAATTTGGTTGTAGTGGTACGTAGTGGTGCTCAATTCTAGGCCTCGAATTTAAAAATAGTCTGGTATATAAAATCGCATAGAGCCACCATGACACAGGATTCCGCGGTATTGACCAGTCAGCGTTGGCCAGCTGGTTGCGCGGGAGTTGAAATTTTTTTGCGGTTGAAAACTTCGGAGCTATTGAAAGTGCGATTTTATTCGATCAGCCGAATGAATTATTCATGACTTTTTGGTACACGGCCGCTTCAGAAAAACACCGGAACACGATTTTAACGCAAGGTGTGGCGTCGCAGACATTGATCATGGGTTTAAACCTAATTTATATGCATGTAGGTATAAAGGATCGCAAGAACAATAACTAGCTCTCGATAATAGGTCATCAATCCCGCGATTCGTGGACGAGTATCTACTCAGGAGATTTTTAAGGGATTTGTTTCCAACAGAGTCCAAAAAAATAATTTCGAATGGTTTTGCAGGATGTCGAAAGGATACCAGGATCTAAAAAGATTTCAAAGATTTCAGACGATTACAAACACTTCAAATGATTCTCAAACATTTATGAAGCTCCAAAAACTTCGTACGATTTCAAGGAATTCAGAACACAGAAAAGGATGTCGAGAGATTTCACGAATAAGTGTCTACGTGCAGTCGTCAAGATTAATTCATCGATAGATCAAAAAAACGTCAATATCATTTAGGTACTCAATGAGGCATTCGCATGGTTCAACGACATATCCTGTCCATGTCACGAAAAGATATTTCATGACGATTACTATAAAATCATCGAATTCCGAAGTCAATTTGCTATTACAGTGCTCGCGAATATTTATAACTTGACAAAATTTCGATGCAACTATTTTTCAGTCTTCTGGGTTGTATACTATGGCATTACGATTCCCATGCTGTGGCTTCAATGTGTAGATGCTCAGGCTGTGCAGCTGTACAATTAAATGTCCAATATCACACTTGGAATCTTGACATACATATACGTATCTCGGGACTAATGCCGTAAGGTCGTAACTATGATAAGTAAAAAGGCGATATTGAATCTAAAAGGTCCCCTAATTTTTCTCACGTTTCCATCCGTTCAAACGAGAATATAAAAACACAAAAATCAACCAAAATTAAGAAATTAAAATAATTAAAAGCAAAAGTGCTTATGTGTTGGCGAATGAGATCTTCTGGCTTTCATTTTCCAAAAACTCAGATTTGTTAAAGCCATCAAGGTCGTACCTTCCGAACGATCATCTTACCACCAATAACTTAATTCCAAATAATTTTGCAGATACGATCTTTCAGCTTCAATTTTTTTTAAATTCACATGCATTAGTCGAAAACATCAGGTTACTGATTATGTAAAAACGATTCAGCAGATACGACCTTATGGAATATTCTCTAGTCTCCATGCTTTAGGAAACGTACTTGCGACCCTGCAGGTGTTTTCAATCGATCAATTATTACAGTTCGATGTTTCTGCATGTATTTTCATCCCTTCTGTATGAATACATGAATAAAATACACGAAATTTTGGTCTTGCTATGCCGAAAGGTTGTAAAATGTCGCTGACGACCTTATGGCACAAGCCACACGATGTGTGTGCATATACTACGCATACGGTAAAATCGACTACATCTCACTCCAATCGAAGCATATGTACGAATACATATTATTTCAGCCGTTCTTACAACACTCTATGTATATGACGATTTTGTACGACCTACTTTTGATCTTTTGTTTAGGTGGCGGTCATGCTCCAGAATCTCTTTACGCCGACGTGTCTTTTACCTGACACATTCAGGTGACAATTTTCACACACATTCTGTGAAAATTTCATGAGTGACATCCCAAAATTTCATCAAAAAATGGCAATTTGAATATTTCGAAAGCTGAGAATGAAAGAATACTTTCCAAGTGTACTTCAGTTGTAAAAAGTTGAGAAAAAAAAATCAGCAGTTGGATAACTGCAACAGTCTCCGAAGAAGAATGAAGAAAAAAAAAGAATTATATTTTTTCTAGTTTCTCACAGAACGATTAAAATTTAAGGCTGAAATTTTCAGGAAAATCTTTTTTTTTCGATGTAGAAACTGGTGGGCTATTGTCCATTCAAAAATCGCTGGAGATAGCTTTACCGATCTTATCCGACTAGACCCTTTCGTCCGTGGAGTTGTAGGTTTCGTTCCTACAGCGAAATAATGATAAAAAAAATTATCCAAGACGAACGAAAGGCGGGGACAAAATCGACAAGTGGGAATAACTAATCCTTGGAAGATCTTCAAGCGTCGAGGTACTGATACCCACGATATCGGGAACAAGTTCAGTTACTATCGCATAATCGTCGGAGAGACTTCATTGATTATTTCTCACTCCCATACTGTGCGTTCCAACCCTCAGTATTACTTCATCGTCAATCGCTCCAGTCCCCACGGTAAGTTCGAATATGATCTGTGATCCGGGTGAGCAATACTCAATTATTATATGTTTGAAAAGGATCTGGACAACGAATGTTCGGTTCGATACTGAGGCTTGACAATTAGGAACTGAAATATTAGTTTGCAGAGGAACCAAACTGAATAATAAATAAACTCGAAGGCTCAAAACTGCTAACGATGATCCACTTTTCGCTCGTGGCAGGTTGTTTGACGGTACAGGTCCTTGCCATCGTCCTGGGAGCTAATTGCAAGCTGAAACAACGGCCGGAACTTAGACTAGTCAATGTCGTAAGTAGAATCCCATCACATTATTCTTTGACGTCTACACCAACAGATTAGTTGTCTGATCGGTTCGTAACTATGGTCAGAAGTATAACCGCCGATGGGTCTATTCGACTGTATTTTTTTTTTTTTTTCTTGGAGTACATTTTAGGTGAATCTTCGATACGATATTTCAAAACCTTATCCCACGAATAGAGTAACTTGACAAACGAGATTGATTGATCAAAGATTGAACAAATCTGCAAATATTAATTTACTACTTTTTAGGTTTTTCGACACGGTGATCGGACACCTGATACCGTGGAAACTTATCCCAATGACCCATACAAAAATTATACTTACTATCCAACAGGCCGCGGAGAGCTTACAAACGTAAGTATGCAAGCGACTAATAGTAAGTAAACCCAGATTCGTCGCAGTCGACGACACGGTTGGTAGCTTTCATAAAACTTAAAAACTAAATGCAGGAGGGAAAACGGCGAGAATATCAACTCGGAAAAGTCCTGAAATCGCGGTACGGAGAGTTCCTGGGCCCCATCTACGACCCTTCGGTTCTTGTTGCCCGCAGCTCGGACTACGACAGAACAAAAATGTCGTTACAGTTGTTACTAAGTGCTCTGTATCCACCGGAAGGTGTTCAGAAATGGAACAGGGAGTTAGCCTGGCAGCCGATTCCGGCTCAATATTCGCCCGTGGAGAAAGATATTTTGTTTTATTCCAACTTGTGCTCTCAGTGCGTTTTACTTTCTTATGGAAATGATATCCGGATGCTCCTGGTTGTAGAAATTGGTTTCTACGCTGACCTTCTTCGTCTATTTTCAGGTACACCAACGAATATGACCGCGTTAAGAACACTTCCGAGGTAAAAGAGAAGATTGCTGAGTTTGGTGACCTGATGAAATCTATCGGAGAGATGACTGGCCAGATAATAGACGACGTTTACGATCTCTATGCCCTCTATCTCACATTCGACGCACAAAGATCGGCGAAGTTACCGCTACCGGATCGGGTGTATGAGTTTTACCCGGAAGGCGAACTTCTCGACGCAACCAGTCTTGAGTACGAGATAAGTTCCTACAACGACAATTTGAAGAGAATTTATGGAGGTAATAAGAAATCATAATTTCATCAATTCATATCGAATGTCTCCATATTTTCTACGAGCTCGACAGTTTCTCATCAGATATACCATGACCACAGCTATTATTCATATTCCAGTGTCAAATCTGGGTTATTTATTTCGCAACATTTTTCGCAATAACCGAATTAGGATGTGATCAGTGCGCCTGTATTCTGAATTACGACTATCTGCAGCGTATTCATTTATTCTTATCATCTTCTAGGTACCCTACTGCGCGATATATCTGACCATGCGATCAGTTATGTAAACGGAACTCTCGAGGCAGGCAGCAGAAAGCTGTACCTGTACAGTGGTCACGAGAATAATATCGCCAGCCTGCAGTTAACACTTGGAGTTTATGTGCCCCACGTGCCCGCTTACTCGAGTGCGGTTATTATCGAGTTCTGGCAACTGGAGGACGAGTATTTCGTCAAGGTGGGCCACCAGTAATTAACAATTAATGATCTGCAGCCAGAATCTGATGCACCCTAAATAACTCAACGTCTTTTTACCTTCTTCTTCCAACTCTGTACAGGTACTCTATTACACTGGCATTCCATCGGTAGTCATCGAGCAACAGATACCAGGTTGCGAGGAGTTGTGTCCCTTCGACAAGTTCCTCGAGCTGCTAGCGCCAGTTACGGCAACGGACGCCGATCTGCTATGCCCCTAACAATGTATAAGACTAGATATCGGCCGTATTATCTCCTTGTAGACAAATTTGAAATAAGATATGAATATACGCGATGGTCCTCTTGTTCCCAGACACACGTCACCAAATCCTGAAAAAGCTGTAACTTCTATAATAAATACGCTCGTACAATATTTTTCCCAAGCATGATTGATTCTCCTTGTCCAAAATAATACCACGATTTAGGGTTTTCATGGTTTCCATGAAAAGTTTCGAGCATTGCTAACTCTAACCCGAGAATTTCGAACACACGGAGTTCCTTCAAAATACTACGATTAAATAATAAATGGATCAAAGTTTGAATAGTATCACCAAAAATTTTGAAAGATTGTTCTTCGCCAAAAAGGGGCACTTTAGAGGAGGGGGTAATTTAGAGGAGTGTCACTGTCGCCTGAAAAAAATTCATACGAATTGAAAATAGTCAGGCTAAAACCTGGTTGAGTTCGCATGAAATTTCCCATATATTTGATAACTCATATCGAAAGACCATGAAATTCACGTTAATTGTATAGAAGCGCGATCCATATTGTCCAACTGGCCAGAACCTAACCGATCCCTATTCTTATTCCTAGAGCTAGCCGACCGGGTGAATTGTATTCTCGATACGGCAGTATCAGTTCTTCGGTATAGATGAAATAAAAATATCTCTGCACGTATAGATATCAGTGAAAAATATCTACAACATCACGGTGGATCCAAGCCATTCTCGTAAAACACATTCTATTGTGTTTCAAAATTTCATGAAAGTAAGTTTCTTTCGCCGTTATTTTTTGTTTTATGTAAAACAGTATTATACGACTAGTTGTTAAAAAAGTTTTATCACCATTTCTATACGATAAGGTAAAATTAACGCTGGTATAATATTATTATCGGTCATATTTAAGCTTCGTGTTTCTAGTTGCATTTTATACACTACAATTGTACAGTGAACTGTGTACAAGTAGTTTTTATAAAGCAAGGTAAGACTGGTTATAGTTTTGAATATTCAAAGAATATTTTCGAATATGTATACAGAGAACACGTATTTCATTTGAAATTGAGGACGACATATATATTTTATTAATATCTGATATAATTGTATATTTAACTATGATAAACGCGGCTAATTTGTTCGATTTTTTCTCAATTTGACCGAGTCATAGTCATAGTTTATTTTTCCACAAAACGGAAGACTAAATGTCCGTGACCAAAAATTGGCTTTCCCTGGTTCTCGACTTACTACAACCTCCGAAACTGCTGTCTGCCATATTGACTATCATAATTTGCTACATCCGTGAAATTTTTCTATTAATTGAACCTTCGATCCCGTGTCAATGTAACGAAAAATCGAGAAGGATGTTATAGACAGCGAATGTACGGTTCGACACTTGGTCCTAATAATTATGAATTAAAATTTTATCTTGCAGAGGATCCTAGTGAAAATAAACCCTACGACTCGAAACTGCTGACAATGATCTACTTCTGGCTCGTGTCAGGTTTTTTGACGGCACAGGTCTTTGCCACCGTCCTGGGAGCTGATCGTGAACCGGAACTAAGACTAGTCAACGTCGTAAGTAAGAAGCTGCAACTGCGGAAGCCACAAAGACCTTATTAATTTAATTCTTTTCAGGTTTTCAGACACGGTGATCGAACACCTGATACCAAGGCAACTTATCCGAAGGACCCGTACGCCAATTATACTTACTATCCAATAGGCCGGGGAGGACTAACAAACGTAATTATGCACTCGAAATTAGGTGGCAGATTGTGGCAGCAGCGAAGCTCGGCTTTATATATCACACGTTTTTGGCAAAAATTGATATACACATAAGTCAAAGAATATTTTATGCTGACTGGGTTATTCGTTGAATTTGAAGCAGCCAAATTTATTTGAAATCAATGAATGCACTCGAGTGGTTGAGACATTCTTTCGTGAAGCTTAAAAATGTTTAACTGAATGCAGGAGGGAAAACGACGAGAATATCAACTCGGGAAAGTCCTGAAATCGCGGTACGGTGAGTTCCTGGGCCCCATCTACGACCCTTCGGTTCTTGTTGCCCGCAGCTCGGACATCGATAGAACAAAAATGTCGCTACAGTTGGTACTAAGTGCTCTGTATCCACCGGAAGGTGTTCAGGAATGGAACGGGGAGTTAGCCTGGCAGCCGATTCCAGCTCAATATTCGCCCCTGGCGAAAGATCTTCTGTTTAATTCCAGAATGTGCTCTCAGTGCGTTTTATATTTCTTATAAAAATGATATCCGAATACCGCCGATGGCTGCAGATCGTATATACGCTGGTAACTTCCGTATATTTTCTGCAGATACACCGCCGAATATGCCCGTGTGACGGAAACTTCCGAGGTGAAAGAGAAGATTTCTAAGTTTGATGGATTGATTGAATCTCTCGGACAGTACACTGGCAAGACAACATACAATATTTCCGAACTGAATTCCCTTTATTTCACATTCGACACACAAAGATCAGCGGGGCTACCGCTACCGGAATGGGTATACGAGTTTTACCCGGACGGCGAACTTCGCGACGCGACCATTCTCGAGTACGAGATAAGTTCCTACAACGACGATTTGAAGAGAATGTATGGAGGTAATTGAAGAGCAATTCTTAATGACGTCATTGTTATGGGATAATGCTATGCGTCTAATCGAAGTACTTTTTGTTAATCTTGAGAAAGTTATCTATTGTCCTTTCACGAATGTGCAATTAACATGTTTTGCTGCATTGAACGTGTCAAATCTTCGTTGCTTCTTGTAGCAGTTTTCGCAATGTCTACATGACCGAAGCAGATCGGTGCAGTGTCTCTATAAATTTGCAGCTGTAACTATACGTATTCATTAATTTTTAGTATTTTTTAGGTACCTTACTGCGCGATATATCTGACAATGCGGCCAGTTACGTGAATGGAACTCTTGAGGAGGGCAGAAAGCTGTACCTGTACAGTGGTCACGAGATTAATGTTGCTGCTCTGCAGTCGACACTCGGAGTATACGAGCCCCACGTGCCCGCTTACTCGAGTGCGGTGATCATCGAGTTCTGGGGATTGGAGGACGAGTATTTCGTCAAGGTGGGCCACCAGTAATTAACACTGAATGATCTGCACTCAGAATCTGATGCACTATAAATAACTCAACGTCTTTTTACCTTCTTCTTCCAACTCTCTACAGGTACTCCATTACACTGGCATTCCATCGGAAGTAATCGAGCAACAGATACCAGATTGCGAGAAGTTGTGCCCCTTTGACAAGTTCCTCGAGCTACTGGCGCCAGTTACGGCAACGGACGCCGATCTGCTATGCCCCTAAGAGTAGGCTAAACGTCTTCAATGATCACTCTATACCCTGCTAAAGCTGAGTAGAAGCAAATATTGAATGTAATCTATAGATAAAATCTGTCAGCAAATTATTATGTGAAAGAATAAAGATATCCTAGGCAATTCTAAAATAATATATAAATGCAAGTTAATCTGGAACACTCATTCGTCCGAACGATGGATATATATATCATTCTTCCGAAGGTGCAGCTGCAGACCCCGAGTATTTTCATTTTTCCAAGTCATGTCACTATTCACGTGATCGTTGTACAAATGCAAAAAAAATTATCTGATTTTGGCTTAAGAAGCAATAAAAATATGTTTTCATTATCAACCGATAAAAATATCCAATGCCAATCACATAGTGGCTACATGGTCGAGCCCACCTAACTATGTACCCACCTCGTGGTTATTCGACGGTTTTATTTTGGCATCTAATCAACACAAGGTTACCACCGTGCAAAATATTGATTACCTACCATAAATCATGGCGGTTTTAGATAGGCCCACGTGAAATTGGACTAAGTATACGTATGCCTAATCGAATTGTCACGTGCATCATTCGGATCGACTACAGGTACAAAATGACCGTTGTTTTTGTGTATTTCACAGTTTTGAATGTCCGTTACTTCTGTTAGCCGTGATATGTGATACGCGACCCTCAAACAACACATAAATATTATCCAAAATAGACCAATATTTCCCAGCTACTCGCTACCAAAGATTGTAAATACCATAAGTGCTGTAATGAATAGGCTCATACAATATTTACCCAAGCATCGATTGTCCTTGTCCGAGATAATAGCGCCGAGTCCTTAGACGATGAATAATGGATAATGGATGACGGTTTCCACTGTCTCTTGGTTTTGCAAGTCGAATCGATTCCAACAGTTCGCGACAAAGTTTGGAAACTTCTACACCATTATAGTTGGCCGAGAGAAAGATTAACCCGTTAAGTATAAATTGCTGGTTGAGACTAATTTTCAGTCGCGTGGATATATATATATCAGTGTATGGGAGATATTCGCATCTATAAGCCCGTGCAAATGCGGACAAGCGCGATCAACTGCAGCTACGGTTCTCAATTCAATTTAAAACTGAAAATTAAAACTAACAAACTCTGTTCGTTGCCTGTGAGAATTACGTTGGATCCTACATTCTTCGCAGTATATTTTAATCATAGTAAAAAATAAGAATTCTTGCTGATACCATGGCTATAGGTAACCCGGATCACGATCATCTTTTATTCAAATGCAAATGAGGCGTAAAATAAATTTTCGCATGTCGGTGACGTGGTTCCATTAAATTTATCTGCTAACAAAATTTCACGAAATATCAGATACAAATCTACGATGACCATTCGACCATGACTTTCGAAGAGTGCTAGTATTCTCAGTTAGGAGAACCTCGTCGGAGAGCTGAGGACCTTTTTCTCCAGGTAATTTTATAACTCCTAATTTTTGTCACATATTGTTTGTCGATGTACCGAATACATAAAACGAAAATTGCCAGGACGACTAGTCGGTGGAAAATCGGTGCCAGGATCAATTATCACGAATTAAAAAATAATTCTTTTTAGGTAAAAGTATAAGTCCTGGTTTTTTTTTTACAGTGAGAGTATTATACTTATGACAGAGGTCAGTAAAAAAAAAAGTGCCAGAAATAGACAATGGTGGAAACATGTCCAAAAATTTTTGTCCGTCTGATTTTCAAAAATTAAGTTTTTGTCAAATGACAGTGTCTCTAGGTTTTAGGGAGTCATATTTAATGTCAGAAGATATCGTTCGGTCTGTATGCTTATGTGCGAAATTTTTAATAGTTTTTAAACGATTTGACAGATTCGACATTGAATGATTCGAAATCAACTCACGTCTATCAAAAAAAGGAAATTTTTTTAGTGCAATATCTTTCAAACTAATCGGTCGATTTTGATGAATGTTGCGGCAATCGAAGGGGCTATCCAAGACTTGAATCTGATCAAGTTTTGAGACTAATCGCACGAACAGTTTAGGAGTTATGCGCCAAAAACATGAAATTTTTTTTTTTTTTCAATTTTTATTCTCCGAATAACTTTGAAACTACTCGACCGATCGATTCCAAAATCTAATCAGATCTAAGTCTTGATAAACCCTTTCGATCGCCGCAAGAACCATTCCAATCGGTCAATTAGTTCTAAAGATATCATACGACAAAAATTTGTTTACACACACACACAAAGAACAAAAAGTTAGCGAACAATTTACTACAGCTTGTGACTTCAAAAAGTAAAATTTATGGGTGGGGATAACTAATCATCAGAAAGTTTTTGAGCCTCAGGTCACTCATAACGACGACTATAACAACAGGGGAATCGGTAAGAACAAGTTGAGCTTATAATATCGTATCGTTGTCGGAGAGGGTTCACCGTTTGTTTCGTACTCTCACAGCTGTGCACTGCTGTCATATCCGGGGTTCCTCCACCGTCAATTTATACTCCAGACTCCACGGTAAGTTCGGATGTGATTTACGTGACCAAGAAATTTGAATGCAAAACATGTGTACGAGGAGTTCCATACCAGAACGAAAATTTTTCGTCCATACGCCTTCCGAATTTTCATGGTCGAAATAATAATATATATCGCGGTTCTGCACCTATTCACCAAATATTTTATGACCATCGACCTGCCGACTTTCTGAACCGGATAACATGAAAACCTACCCCCCAAGAAACACGAAGTTTGATATTTATGAATTGAAATATCATTTTGCAGCGGAATCTCGTATAACTTCTACGCCACGGTATAGAAATGGTAACAATGAGCCACGTTCTGCTCCTGGCAGGCCTTCTGATGACGCTGCAGGTCTTTGCGATCGTCTCGGGAGCTAATTATATGCTGAAACACCAGCCGAAACTAAGACTGGTCAATGTCGTAAGTAAAAACCTGCAATATTATTCTATAACTTCGCCAATGCGATTGATATATTCTTCAAATATCCTGTGCGAATAATCAATTTCTTAATATTCATGGATTCATATGATTGCTAAAAAAAATTGTTCTTCTCGTGTGTTGAACCTATACTCCTACACGGTGCACTGATCTGGGCGCTCAGGTATCGGGATGAAATAGAAATCATTGAAATAGATTTTTTTTGAAAGATATATCAATTGCACAAAGGCGTTTTGAACGTAGTCGTTATAAGACTAAAAATGGACGAAGTAAATTTGAGCTACGTTTACGCTCGTCTCAAATCTGGATAAGAGCTCAATGAAAAAGGTATAATATTGCAAACTGCTGTAGGCTAAGATCCTTCTGTCTGAACGAATGAATGCTGAGATACTATAAGTATAGATAATTTAAGTCCGGTGTGTAGATATGAACTACACAAATGAATTTATAATTATACCTTTGCTGTGCGCATTTCCGCTTGCTATTAGGTAAAATGTCTTATGTACTTATTTGAGCGATAAAAAAAACTAATCTACCTATACATGGAATATCTTTTTCGGAGAATAGTTGAGCTGGAAATTTGAATTTTTGAGTCCCAGAAAATGTACATATTCAAATATCGTGCGAATATCATTGAAGAATATTCGCAGAATTTTCATATTGCTTGATATTTCTACGCGGTAATTTCATAGAAAAACAAATATTACTCCAGGAGGAAACTAACTTGGAAAACGGGACTAATTGTTTAACGATTCCGTAAATATTATTTCGCTTTTTTCAGATTTTTAGACACGGTGATCGGACACCGGGTAACTCCAATACTTATCCCAATGACCCGTACATTAATTATACCTATTATCCGATAGGCCGAGGAGGCCTAACAAACGTAAGTATACCTACACGGAATCCGTGTATCTAGACGTTAGTAATTAATTAGCGAAGCTGGCTGCATCAAAGTCAGTCTTATTTCTCTGATTTTTACACCAAGAGAAACGATCTAGTTGAATATGAATCTATTTGGTAATTTGGCGACAGCCAAAATGTTATTTAACATAAGTAAATTCATATAATTCCAATAACTAAAAGATAGTTTGACTCTGAATATCCATTTCTATATCTGATCTACCAGATGAGTTTGTATAAAGAAAATAAACGGCTTCTACGCCCTCAATATTCTTTCCTTTTGTGACGAATGAAAATTTTCCTCTTACAAATGAATTGCCTGATAAGTTCACATGCGATCAGACCATTTCTCTCGCGTGCAGATTACTTTTGTTCACGTATGAAATATCGTCGGGTACACAGCTAATATACCCGAAGTTAACACATATACCGTCAACTGGGGTGAATCTGGGACTCGCGGGATGCATACATCAGACAGTGAGGAAATGATTTAAAATAGCTGTAAAACATTTTTAAACTTTTTTCCGCCTTATCCAATATTCACTCCGCCAATCCCAGTTTCATCGTAGTCGACGATACACGACTAGGAAGACTCGAGAAACTTAACAGAGTTGATTTTATGTAGGAAGGGAAACGGCGAGAATATCAACTCGGAAAAGTCCTGAAATCGCGGTACGGTGATTTTTTGGGTCCCATCTACGACCCTTCGGTTCTTGTTGCCCGCAGCTCGGACTACGAGAGAACAAAAATGTCGCTACAGTTGGTACTGAGTGCTCTGTATCCACCAGAACTTATTCAAAAATGGAACGATGAGTTACCCTGGCAACCAATCGCAGCTGTGTACTCGCCTGTGAAGGAAGATATGCTGTTCTTTCCCGACTTGTGCTCTCAGTGCGTTTTACTTTCTTATGCAAATTATATTAAAATAACGTTGGTTGCAGCGAGTAGTTTATACGATAACCTAACACGTTCATATTCAGATACATCGCCGAATTTGCCCGTGTTCAAACCACTACCGAGGTGAAAGAGAAGATTGCCAAGTTTGATGGACTAATGAAATCTCTCGGAGAGTTTACTGGCCAGACGATTGTAGACACTGAAGAACTGAAAAGCCTCTATCAAACTTTCAACGCGCAAATATCGGCGAATTTGACGCTACCGGAATGGGTGTACGACTTTTACCCGGACGGCGAACTTCCCGACGCAGCCAGTCTCTACTACGAGATAAGTTCTTACAACGACAAATTGAAGAGAATTTATGGAGGTGATAAAAAAATCACAATTTCATCAATTCATTGGAAAGGGATAATTGTTCATAATTTCGCACCCACGAACTACCCGAAGTACTTTATGTTTCTCTTGATAAATATCCCCATAAAAAGCGCCTCTGGTGCAAAAAACCTTTCGCAAAGTACATTAATTTTTAAACTAACTGCGAAAATGCATTCTCCTTCTGGAAAACGTCTTGAAAAAAATTGGAACACGTGGTACTTAACGGGCTAATGTTAAAATTCATATTTTCGTGGTTTAGTTTATAGGTTCTTATACTTTTCATGAAGAAGCCCACCCATCGACTTCAAGGAGTTAACTAACGTTAACGAGATGAACTTAGAAAATTATAATAATAATCGTGGAAACGGGAAAGTCATAGTATAGGTATATAGTACATGAAGCAAAGAGTTTGATAGCGTGGCGGTCGGCGTCCTCTTCGGGCGCAACTTCCTCTGACCTCCGTGCCCCACGTAAGTACGGAGGTTCAGTGAAGCGTTTTGCCCATTCAAGTGATTAAATATTTGGTATCGCGGATATAATTATTTGCATAACGATTGCGAGAGTGATAAAGTTACGTAGGTAATCAATTGGAAGTATATAGTGATAATACGAGCCGCACAATAATATCTATATAATTGTGGTTCAATTTCTGACGAGAGATCAAATTTCTATAATAACTAATTGTATTAGCTACCAATTAGACTTAATCACTTGACGCTGCGAAAAAAGATATGGAATATCATGCAACGGGCTTAAGCTATCGCGTCCTGCCTACCCCGCGCCTCAAACCAAAAGCCCAGCGAACGCGAAGTGTTTTGTATTAATTTGATAATACACATGCATCATTCCGCACTCAGTCTACGTATATAATCCCCCTGAATATTATACGCGGAAAAACCTGCCGCGATTGGTATCCACGATTCTATACGAATTCCGATAGGAGCAATACCTAGACATTTACACCAACACAGACACTCCTCTTCACGCACACCGTGGTAATCGGAAAACTCACCGTTTTTATATATTAGCTAATGGCTGTTGGGAAAGAACGGGTTAGTTTACAAAATCCTATTCGATTATTGATAGATTTATACGTGTGTACGTATGAGTGCAGTTACAATCATATGAAACTTTCTCTACGAAATATATAGAATTGATTGAATAATTGAATAAATATTGTAAATCAGCGAATAATTATAGAAAAAATAATGATCGATAAATGAGATCAATTTTACAAAAAAAAATTCAGGAAAAACGCGAGCTAACACAATAGATGAATAGTCAATGGTACCGCCACGCTATGCGATGTAAAGAAACTTGGAGAGGAAGAGGAAGAGAAAGAGATAGTTCGTATACAACGGCCTCTCTGCTTACACTAACGACAAATCGTCGCGTGAATCGGCAGATTAACCGAGGAATTTTAAATCGCATGTGAAACTCACCGCTCTGGATATCTGGATACACGGCTAGGTCTCCGGGAACGATGAATACGTATATATCCAATATAATCCTTTGACGGGGATGAGAGCTAGAACAGGGCACTACACTGCGAATATATTATACGTATGAATATCATACGGTGTATAGATTTTAAAAACACTTCACTTTCACGAGGGTGGTCGGGGGGGACGGCGGTGGCAGCTCCAGATGAGGGGATTAAATTTAGGGAAAACTTTAATCACTGCTTGAACTTTTATTTATTTAATCGGCTACGAGATCTAGAAGAATATTACACTGCACTGCAAATGTATTATATGCGTATGGATTCCATATAGTGGGCGGAATTTAAAAACACTGGATTTTCATTATACATTCAGATCTTATTCATTATTATAAAAGGCTTCGTTCCATTGCTCACTATTTTATATTATATTCCATACCGTGACAGCTCCTCACTAGCATCACTAGCACTGTGCAGTACAATTAGAAAAAAGTCTACCGCTTGACTCTCCAGTTCACTATAAATAAAGTTTTTATTCCGATGATTCTACTAGATATGTTCACGAATTGAAATATATATTTTTATGACAATAAAATAGAAGTTTTTACTAACGAATAAATAATAGAAAGGACGCTGAGCATCGTGGTGCGCGCACGGCTGCATGTAAACAAACTTAACCTTGACACGAATTTTTATTCCTCCGCGCTTCGAAGAATTATTATTTCCCTGTTGATTCCGTCAGTATTCAAAACTATACATTTGATACAACAACCATTTTTTGAATGCAAAAATCTCGACTCGACTGAAAATTAATAATGCCGAAGCTGTAAATAGTTTTGGGGAGATTGACCGCACATTTACATACTCGGGGGTATTTCGAATTTGCCGTTCGAGTGCATGCGTCAACAATCTTGACTTTAAAATGAAATCTTATTACCCGGCGATACAGCGAATTTCATAAATATTTCTAATTTCACAATATTTTTTCACGATATCACTGAAGAATTACATTCTTTGCCATTCGATAGCGAAAAGGAAACCTTCTGACTACAATAAACTATAGAGAAAACTTTTACCGGGGTTTGAATTGTCACGCTCGACACCTCGCCGGCACAATATGGCCAACACAACCAAATTTTATTCCGACCTCACGAATATCATCTACATTTTCACTAGCCGATTCTATTCACTTTAATCAACACCCGAATTAGTCGTACTTACGATAAATCCAAACACTAGCCGTATACAATCGTTGATAAATCGCCGCTCTAATTTAGATTCGCGTGAAGAGAGCAAACGCGAACCCGTTGCATCCCCTGTCCAAAGACAACTGACTGCCGAGCTGCGGAGGATCACGTCGGTGGTGTTACGCTACCCCCACTGATAGATGGTAGCACGTCGCCATAACCTGTGCATATTGTAAGCATTTTTCGGCGGGCAACGATTTGAGGTTAGGTATCAAGATAAACGATCGAGTAGGGAATGATTTCAGCGGGATGTGGAGGTGGCGTCGCTTTTACCGTATTGCCATCCCTTGCCGACACAATAGCTAAGCAGCCGCGATGAATATCGCGATTCTCGCTAATATATATCTACATATATTAACCGGCCGATTTCACTGTCTTCGATTAACGCACTAATTAGCTGAACTCACGATAATCCGCAATACTTGTATACAGATAAACCGTCGCTCTAAATTAGATTCGCGCGGAGGGATAACAAACACGAACCTGTTGCATCCCCTTGCCAATGGCAACTAACCGGAGGCCGTGTTTCGCGGGTGCTTGTGGGAAATATTACGCGGACCGCGGTGAAGTAAGTCTCGGAGCGGACTATTTTATAAGGCGCGATAATCAAATTACATAATAAATTGTGATAATAATTCTTACGGATTATCGATTGGAGATTCTGAAATAATCATTGAAAAAAATATTGTTCCGTAGAATTGTCCTGCCCCTATAACCATGTCCCATAATATCATACGCGTATAATCGTTTTCGAGAACCTGAGTTTATGATATGGAAATTATTTATTGTTCATCATAGATCTCCAAAGCCATTCAGAATGGCAACGGTAAAAGCGACGCCACCTCCACATCCCGCTAAGATCATTCCCTTGTTTGGTTATTTTGATACTTAACCTCAAAACATTATTCGCCAAAAAATGCATACAATTAGGACAGGTTATCGCGACGTGCTACCATCTATCCGTGGGGAAAGCGTTACACCATGGCGTCCATGATCCTCCGCACCGTGCCAGTCAGTTGTATTCGGACCGGGGATGTAACAGGTTCGTGTTTGCTCTCTTTACGCGAATATAAATTAGAGCGGCGATTTATCAACGATTGTATACGGCTAGTGTTTGGATTTATCGTGAGTACGACTAATTCGGGTGTTGATTAAAGTGAATAGAATCGGCTAGTGAAAATGTAGATGATATTCGTGAGGTCGGAATAAAATTTGGTTGTGTTGGCCATATTGTGCCGGCGAGGTGTCGAGCGTGACAATTCAAACCCCGGTAAAAGTTTTCTCTATAGTTTATTGTAGTCAGAAGGTTTCCTTTTCGCTATCGAATGGCAAAGAATGTAATTCTTCAGTGATATCGTGAAAAAATATTGTGAAATTAGAAATATTTATGAAATTCGCTGTATCGCCGGGTAATAAGATTTCATTTTAAAGTCAAGATTGTTGACGCATGCACTCGAACGGCAAATTCGAAATACCCCCGAGTATGTAAATGTGCGGTCAATCTCCCCAAAACTATTTACAGCTTCGGCATTATTAATTTTCAGTCGAGTCGAGATTTTTGCATTCAAAAAATGGTTGTTGTATCAAATGTATAGTTTTGAATACTGACGGAATCAACAGGGAAATAATAATTCTTCGAAGCGCGGAGGAATAAAAATTCGTGTCAAGGTTAAGTTTGTTTACATGCAGCCGTGCGCGCACCACGATGCTCAGCGTCCTTTCTATTATTTATTCGTTAGTAAAAACTTCTATTTTATTGTCATAAAAATATATATTTCAATTCGTGAACATATCTAGTAGAATCATCGGAATAAAAACTTTATTTATAGTGAACTGGAGAGTCAAGCGGTAGACTTTTTTCTAATTGTACTGCACAGTGCTAGTGATGCTAGTGAGGAGCTGTCACGGTATGGAATATAATATAAAATAGTGAGCAATGGAACGAAGCCTTTTATAATAATGAATAAGATCTGAATGTATAATGAAAATCCAGTGTTTTTAAATTCCGCCCACTATATGGAATCCATACGCATATAATACATTTGCAGTGCAGTGTAATATTCTTCTAGATCTCGTAGCCGATTAAATAAATAAAAGTTCAAGCAGTGATTAAAGTTTTCCCTAAATTTAATCCCCTCATCTGGAGCTGCCACCGCCGTCCCCCCCGACCACCCTCGTGAAAGTTAAGCGTTTTTAAAATCTTTTCACCGTATGATCATCCGTTTTCATCGCAAGATAAATAAAGTGCAAACAGTGATAGTGAAGTTTTCCCGAAATCGAACCCCCTCATCTGGAGCCCCTCCCGCCCCCGTGAAAGTGAAGTGTTTTTAAAATCTATACACCGTACGATATTCATACGTATAATATATTCGCAGTGTAGTGCCGCGTTCTAGCTCTCATCCCCGTCAAAGGATTATATTGGATATATACGTATTCATCGTTCCCGGAGACCTAGCCGTGTATCCAGATATCCAGAGCGGTGAGTTTCACATACGATATAAAATTCCTCGGTTAATCTGCCGATTCACGCGACGATTTGTCGTTAGTGTAAGCAGAGAGGCCGTTCTATACGTGGGTAAACGTGGCTAACACGTGCGTAAATGTACGTATAATTTCAGGTTTATTAAACATCACTGAAATGCGTCAGGGTTAACCGTACATAATTCGCGTCACATTCTTTGATTCCTTGTACCTATATATCAAATCACACCGTTATTTGTATATCTTCAATCAAAGCGTCAGAATGGATCAAATGTAATACGATTGGGGTGCTAACTGAAGAAATTCTCTAGGCTTATTTGACAAAAATTGTTTTATAATCAACGGATTACCGTCCAACGTACGGATCAGTCCATCATTCACCAACGAACGAGCGTCAAACGATTGCAAAGACAATTAATAAATTCCCAGCAAATGAGGGGCGAACTATGTAAAGGTTTTGAAATCGGCAGCATGCCACGGAATACTAGCGAAGATCACTCTTCACTAATTTCTTGCGCATAGGTTTTTTTCTACGCGATCTGACTGAAGAAGGAGACGATGAAAGATTCGTGATGAACACGGGTATTCTAAATGCGTTGAATAATCATCGCTCAGGTCTCCGTCCACCGATTCGATCGAGATAGGGCTTAAATTGAAGATTTTCATGGCGACATTCTACAACAAATTTTCCAAATCCGTAGATATAGCGAGGCGAAAGAAATTAGGAAAATATTGCCTCCCACCGAGCCGTTTAGTTCCCGTTCGGGTATATTTGAGACTCGATCGAGTCTCGTGATATCTATAATCCCTTTATGAAAATTTAATTAGAATTATTTTCAACAATTCAATATCTTCATAATTTTTTACATGCTCAGCAATTTCTTATATTAGATACAAGATGAGCCCTATCATTCATATCACTGCAGTGTCGAATCTTTTTGTTACTTCTTATAGCAGTTCTCGCAATGTTTAGATAACCGAAACATATCGGTGAACTGCTTCTAATTTGCAGCTATCTAAGCATATTCAATAATTCTTACTATCTGCTAGGCACGCTACTGCGCGAGATTTCTGACAATGCAGCCAGTTATGTGAACGGAACTCTCGAGGAAGGCAGAAAGCTGTACCTGTACAGTGGTCACGAGCTCAATGTTGCTGCTCTGCAGTCGACACTCGGAGTATACGAGCCCCACGTGCCCGCTTACTCGAGTGCGGTGATAGTCGAGTTCTGGCAACTGGAGGATGAGTATTTTGTCAAGGTGGGCTACCAGTAATTAACACTGAATGATCTTCACCCAGATTCTCGTGCCCCATACCTAAACAGCTCAAATTTTTGCCTACTTCTTCCAACTCTCTATAGGTACTCCATTACACTGGCATTCCGTCGGAAATTATCGAGCAACAGATACCAGGATGCGAGGTTTTGTGTCGCTTCGACAAGTTCCTTGAGCTGCTGGCGCCCGTTACGGCAACGGACACCGATCTGTTATGCTCTTCTAGGCTAGATCTCTCCAATAGTTACTGACTATCTTGTTGAACCTGATCAGAAGTGAAGTCCACGATAATTTTAATGATAGCAAATTGTGATATTACAGGAGAGGGTTTTGCCATAACTACTTTAATAAATACGCTAGTACAATATTCACCCCGAAAATTGATCTTCCTTGTCCGATATAATAGTGCAGAGACCCTAAACTGTTATGACGAAGGGTAGCCTATAAGCCTATCCAACTTACACTTCAGTATTTAAATGAAACTTTCGATGAAATTTCAGTGAAATTACAAAAAAAAAATTCTCACAGTGATTATCAGATAATCCTCTTAAACGCTATAGCTATACGTATTTATCTTGATCGTCTATGAATTTCAACCCCAACAATCTATCGACGATATTCCAATTCCGCGTGCTATATCTAGTCCCCAGCGAATGCCCGGAGTGTTGTAAGGTATGAGAAAGTTGTTATCAAAGTCTGAAAGCATTAAGTTCAAAGGTTGATCAGATTTCAAGAACGATGACACTGCGGTGGGCAATAGATCGACAATACCACGTACAGATCCGTAAAACTCGAGAGATAAGATTGGGAGTAAACCATCGACAGCGATGTGGATTGGGGATCGAGATCGTTCGATAACGATTAATAAGTCTTTATGCATTTGGGGTGATTTTCCGATCCAGTCACAGCCGTAGGCGGCATCCCCCAGCTTTCTACTCTGCACAGGAACAAACAAATCGGTTGAATTTATTTAAAAAAAAAAAACTTGTTTAAAGTCCAATTGAAGCTTATTTCAGTCTCATGATCTGTATTTTTTTTTTTGTGTACTTACGACGTCGATCAAATTGTCAGCTGGCCAAGTAAATATGAAGAGCTCCATCGCTGATGCCAATTCGTAGCACATGTACTTTGCGAATTCGAACGGTGGTGGACGCTGCATTTCCATCACACATTCATAAAGTACAACGATTCGATGATCTTAAATAAATGTATATTACGTGTGATTTATCCCATAAGATTGTGAGTGACATTATACAAACTTTTGGCATTGCCAGATCAAACGGTCGTGAATTATTTTTTTAATCCATGCAGAAAACTTGAGAGTACGTTCAGAAGCATTGAAAAGTAATGATTGACCAATTAAAGGCAGAAGATCGTGGCAGATCATACGGCTTTGTGGAATTTAGCTTCATTTTTCAAATTACCGTTAATTCGATTCAGTCAACGAAATGAGGTAAATTTAAAAGCTCAAACCTCACCCGAATGAGTACATAGCCTCCGGCTGTAACTGTGATGATGGTGGTGGCAACCACTGTTACAGCTATGGTACGTGTACAGGCCCCCAATTGATCGACATATCTGAAAGAAGATCACCACTAATGGGCTCGAATCTCGAA
The DNA here is from genome assembly GCA_949628255.1 of Macrophya alboannulata. Classification (NCBI taxonomy): domain Eukaryota; kingdom Metazoa; phylum Arthropoda; class Insecta; order Hymenoptera; family Tenthredinidae; genus Macrophya; species Macrophya alboannulata. The sequence continues at coordinate 5,187,632 of OX451212.1, read as the reverse complement.
ACCGTTTCCTTGCAGCGAGTCCCCAGTGTGAAATGGATTCATTTTATACAATACTGATAGGGGGCGTAAATAAATTTGACAAATCGTCTTCGGACTAAAGATGAGAGACTATAATTTTTTCGAGATAAGAAATACGTAGGTAATTTTATTGCTCACTTTATCAATTTTTGATGCTTCCACGCGCACCGACGTACGTCTTTGTCGTCGGTTGCTGACTGCAATTCCATAGCTAACAGGTCAAACCTGGCGCCTGCGTACCACAGTAGAATGGCGCAAAAGACATCTGAATAACACATGCATCCAACTTGGATAATGCAGATACTCTGGGAGACATACAATAATGCCCAAACCCAGAATGTGTCTGTCCTGAAAGGGTGGGCGAAATCTCCTGGAAGAGGCTGCGACGTCACCATAGGCGCGACAATGAATCCAATTACTCCGAAAGTGGTGCTGACGAAAATTATTATATGTGGTAGCAGACATTTGTCAACGTAACTCTGCATCAACTCCTTCTCCTCGCGAGTAGCTCGATTCAGTGACGTCTTCATCTCGTTCATCAAAACCTGTTCGAGATTTTTATTTAACTTGCAGTTGGTATTAAATTTTTTAAAGAGAAGCTCAATACTGTTCCAGCGACTTGTGACAACATCGGGCTGCAGATACTGGCCCGGTAAAGTTGCAAAAACTATTCCAAACAGCGTGCGCAAAATGCCCACTCCCCGCCACGTGCAAAATCGAGCTCTTCACGCCTTCTTTGGAAAAATAATATACGAAACAAGTGCGCAAAGTACGTAATGTGCCAATTTAATACCTGACCTCAAGTTGAGGAGTTTTGATTTTCCATATGATCATTCTCAGCCCCGTCATCGCCAAGCAACTCGCCTCCGATATTATTTTGATCATTCTACTGGGATTATGTCTGTTTCGGTAGATGTTATATATGCTTGATGCGAAGGTGGCTAATAGATTAACGATAGCAGTCAGCAAGATAAAATTATGCCGTATGTGAGCGAAACGACTGGAACCTGCAGCTGGTGGCCAACAACTGCCTGGCTTGATGGCAGTTATTGTAAAATTGATGGCAGACTCCATCGTTATTCGGTGTTTCATCGTGATTTTTTATTTTCATGAGCTACGACTTTTTACACCAAGATTAATTTCTTCTTCAGATTGATGAACGATTTGTTCACAGGACTACAGGGCATCACCCACGAGTCTAATCGGAGCTTTTGTCCGGAATGACCAACATGGTGCGTTTCATGCGAGTTAGAATCGATATACAAGACGTTTGATAGCAATCAAGCTAATGATTCAACCCACAAATAGCTCGAGGATTTCTTGCTTGTGATTGGCCAAAGTCAACATACGAAAGGGAGGTACCTGCATCCTGCTTTGAAATAGATGTACGAACACTGAAGACCTTGACTGGCATTGCCAAGTTAATTTGTTTCAAGTGTTGAGACTCACAAGCCTGGCACATATACGTATAATTGCTACAATCAAACCTAGAAGAGAAATGGCCTAGTCGAATATGGGACTGGATCATTTATTTATGGTCATCATTTTACGGTGATCATGTTTGACTGGCTTTCTGCAGGCATTCAGTGAAAAATATTCTCGTCAGAAAAACAGGACAATGATAGCGATAGCATTTTTATATCATCTGCCTTGTCCAGGTCCTCCGCTACGTAGTTCTTGGAGGCCGGACCATACACTTCATAGAATTCTTGGATAAAAATTTATTAAACGTTTCTTCCATCCGCTATATTGCGTATACTGTAAAGGTGATGATAATGCAAAACCGAGATCACGGTCCGCATTCAACGCGAACAACATCAGATAAATGAACTTAAAATTTCCCAACGTTAGTGCGCCGGAAGTGTTTCTGATTTATTCCTCTGCTGAAATAAGACATTGGGGATTTCTGACAGAGTTTCAGGGTACTTTATCCGCAGTTTTTTGAAGTTCTTAGAGAAAAACGTGATTCGAATATCGGAATAACTCTTTTGCAATTGTACGCAGGTTTTATTCATCAAACGCCACCGAAGACAGCCAGTGTATGAATCATGTGTATGAATCATAACCCACTATAAGATAATTGCTCTATTTACTTTGCAATTACGAGTTGTAATGATTTCCCATTCGCACATGTACTAGCTAACTCATCATCCATTGTATGGCAACTTCTTGAGACCGGGCTATAGGTAGTTAGGTCCAGGTAAATAAATCAATTGACACACAATCAGTTGACAAACAGCCTAATTTGTTCAATTCATTAAATAATTATATGTATTAGTAGCAATTTTCGCCTGCGTGACTATTCGATTCGATTGAAAAAGGATGAAAATACAAACTAGAACTAAAATACAAAAATTAATCGCAAAGAATTTTATATGTTTTCGTATACGATCTTCTAGCTGTAATTTTCCAAAAATTTACATAGGCAGTTACACTCTTCAGTCAACGATAATATCTGAAAATTCTGATATTATCGACTTCGATTCATATTACTTATCGGATTCAATAGTTTTCCGCCTTGCTTATCGAACTGCAACTGCAGCACGAATTGCATGAGAGGGCGTTAGCTCGCGATAGAGTTCTACGATTAGATCTCCACGGTTACCGACGAGAGAATGAAACCCTGTGTTACCGACCGTACCTCGTCATAATCAATGGTCACGTGACCCGGCTTGCGCGCGATCTATCCACCGCAGCGTCATACCTCGGTGAAACCTATAAACTGCGTTCTAAAATGGCAACGTTTGTAGTTCGCCGTTGTGTTTTCGTTAATTAAATTTCATCTGTTAAAATAAGATTCCGTTTATCCGCTCCAAAAATGATATGGAGATTGTGAAACAGTTGTGAAGCCAGTTGAGGTAAGTGCGTCCGATACTTAACGCTTATTACAACTTTACACATTTGGCCCAGTATTTTACCGGATCGATAAATTGATCCGCTACTAACTACTCGCCTCAATTCTAACCTTAGCTCGGCTTTGGCGCCCGTTTTATGGATACATACACCTTTGACGTAGTTTTACACAGTTTCACTTATTTATATATACACACTATACTACCCTAAACTTCGCTAAGCTATCCGGTCAACTAAGAGGTACCATATTTATAGAACAATCATTTTAACTAAATACATAGAATTGAATGATACGTATTCTGTATGTATGTACAACGGTGTCAACCTAAAATTCTATTGGTCCTCGTACTTATTAACTGACCACATACCTCTACTGAGGTAATTTTTATGCCAAATTATTTACTCTGGACGTTTATTACATATACGCCGTTATTTATTTTACGTAATTATTAAAGACTCGTGAATAGCGATATTACAGCTACTCATTTTGGTTATAACTTTTTTTTATAACGAGTAGACTCGTTAAAATATTATTTCAAACTGTTCAGTAAATGTTTGATGTATTCGTCGGACATCAATAGTCCTCAGATGCTGTTTTTATTTAAGTAGTTCCAATGAAAATACTTCCAAAGGATCGCAATCTAGATTAGTTCAAGCAATTTGGGAGTTTGAATACAAAATAGCTTCATTAAGGTAAAATTTACATGAATTAGAAGAAGTATAGCGGTGGCTATAAGAGAAAAGCTAGTTTGGTGAAGGCTGAAAAATCTGAGTTAAAAAAACACGCTGCATTTACAATTCGCTGATTTTTTGATAGAATGTAAAAAATATATTAACAAATTGAAGATAAATCATACAAAAAATATATAACAGGAAATATTCAGAATTGTGATGAATGGTTTTTGTGAAATTAGTTTAGAAACATAAGAGAGATTCCTTACAATTATTTAATTACAAGTCTACAGACCCGCTGACTAAATTTGCTTGAATATTTTAATATCTGGAACTCACATTAAGATAATAGTTCTTGCTATTTTCGAAGATTAGGACCTGTGAGTAAGGGTTTGGGAAAGATAGTGTGAATTAGGGCAATGTCTAGAACGCGAATAGATCTTGGTTTGCTTGTAGCGAACAACTGACCAGTAATATTTATGCTCTATTATTTGATACTGTTGATTTACTTATTAACTAATTTGGTGGTCAATGATGTTTTCATCTGTTCCAGGTGCAGTATAAAATAAAATGTATAACGGTATCGGACTTCAAACACCCCGAGGTTCGGGAACTAATGGACACGTGCAAAGGAATTGGGCAATTGTTAGAAAGACTAAAGACAAAGTTTCTTATAAAACTGAAGAGGAACTACAGAAGTTAGACCAGCTAAACAAACAACCTAACAAGGAGATATTGGATCATGAACGAAAACGGAAGATCGAGGTCAAATGCGCTGAACTTGCTGATATACTCGAAGACCAAGGGTAAGGCTTCAACCTGACTGGCTTACAATCCATCTAACATTTTTTTCACACAATTAACTCCGCTGTATATAAACTTAGCTATCTTCATAATTAACACAGCCATTCACTTATTGATCCAAGTCAGGAACAGGCTGTGTACCTTCTTTCTCTCTGTCTTTCTTTCTAACAAAAAGCATTTCACAGCCAAAGAAAATTTGGGTTTAAACGATTATCTATGGGACAGGAAGTTCCATATGATTCTCCTATCTCGAAAAAGCACTCCCGAATTTTTCCAGAGTTTTTTTTCCAACCGTTAATTTTTACGAATATTCAAACTTATCTACAAATTGACCATTTTTTAGAAAATCTTGAAAAATTCTCAAAAATCTTATTTTTCATTTGAATCGTTTTTACACCTGACCCATGATGGGCTGATTTTTTTCTTGAAATTCATTGATTTCTTTTAAGATCACATCAATTTTACCCCGATTTTTTTTTTTATGATCGAGTTAATTTGAATAATCACCGTGCCTCACATTTGTTTAATCCACTGCTGCACGTAGCTTTACAAACGTAATTATGTCACCTAATACAATTGGATTACAAGAATCCAGAGGGATTGACTCCGAGCTTTCAGTCTGGACATCTTTGGCTTCTCATAACTTAGAAATGTGGAACAAAATTTGTGGCCTTTTTACATGTACTGCAAACAATAAGAAATGAAAATTTCACAAGAAAAAGATATCTTTACGTTTATTTATATATATTTTTTTTTTCTCATCAAACAAGTTATACAAGCACTTCAAAGCTTTCAGATTAGTCAATCGGTTTTTCGTTTTTTTTTTGTCCTCGAATAAAATTCGAATGCAGAGCCTGTATTCCAGTAACGGCTAAAATTATTTCCTCCATCATATCCTCCTCCTCAAAAATAAAATTTCTGTCGCAGATTCACCACCGAGGAAGTTGGCCAAAAGGTAGAGTCATATCGCTCCATGTTAATTGGCAGCGACGTACAGCCAGGCGTTTCTCGCGACGAATTCGGACGTGTAAAGTGAGTATTAATTATTATTATATCTAAGTCTCATTGTATAAATCAGTATTTAAACATTCTCATCACCTCAACGGCCCCCCTCTCTCTTCCGCACTTTACTAACACTAATTTAAGTCCCGAAACGTGACGCGCGGCTTAATTAAATCGTCAGAGATCGAGTATTGCGGCGAATTTAAAGGCTGCAAAGAAATCATACGATAAAATAACATTTTTATCTCGTTGCGGGGCAGCAGATTATCCTTTCAAGGATGAAACTTCCAGATCAAACTTTTCTATTCTCGACCGATTTCTCAGTCTTGTATGAAACTTAAAGATTCCGTACATTCCGTAACATTCCGAAAATAAGTCTTTTTAGGATTTTAGGGAATAAATTTTACCATCAATATAAAGCGAACTATAAATGTATACATATAAGTAGATGATTGTGACGCGAGCTGACTTAGCGAATAGATAATTCCGGTACGTTCTGGATCTCTGGTTGAAAAAAAAAAAAAAGTTAATTTAATAAAATCTCGTCTGATCCTTGTTCTGCAGTACGAAATTTCGTCTTTCAAAACGACCAATTAAGGCCTTCATTATAAATTCTATTATTTCTACGATATGAAGATAAATCAGATATGAATCACTTTTAGCAGAAAATGTATAATCGAACTAATTTATCGACGCAAGAGGATTACTTTTTTTTTTTTTTTTTTTTTTCATTTTTTGAATGATCAATCATTCTTATCAGCTATATTAAATCGAAATCAAAATATATACTTTCTCTATTTAATTATGATTTAAAACTAAATGAACTCCGTTATTGAAGACGCGCAATAATATTCCTTATTATATATCTTGCGTGAACAAAATCTGAGATATTGAAAAATAAACTATGGGACTTCAGTACCGAAAAGACGTTTTTATCTCTCGGTTTTTTTTTTTTTTTATATAGTATATACGACTTGTCTGATCCGGGATGATCCATCTCGTATAGATCCATTCGGTTCGATGAGAAATTTTATAGAAGCTTTACAGGGTAATGAAAACGCCGACTTATCGCGAAAAAGAGAGAAAGAAAAAAAAAAATTTCATGTTCAGAATTCGGAAATTTATTTGCGAAAAAAATATAATAAAAATACCTTTTTGTACCTCTTTTATTGGCAATAATTAAGCCAGTAATTTTTTGTGCAATTATCTTGTGAGATAGCAATTTTCATAAAATCGATGCACAAAAATACATGCATTTTGCATTTAAAACTTTGGGCGCTTGGAGGCACGTGTTAATATCAATATTAAGGGCTCAAACTTTACAGGCAATTTTTTGAATATATTTCGAAGGATTCTTGGGGGCGTCTGTATTAAATTTCGAAAATACCCAAAAGAAAAGACCACCCTAATATATATAGGTACACGTATTCAGGAATATGAATATATTTATATACATTATATCACGAAATAAGATAAACTAAATATAATTGCGGACTATCCCGTTGGAGTATACTGCAGGTATATAGATATTCGTTTGATGAACATGAATTTTTTTTAACAATCTGCGGCTGGTTTCTATCTACGATTTTACGACGTATGTACATACGTATACCATATAGCTACATACATACATACGTATACCCTAAAAGCTACAAACTCATCCCAAATGCGCCCCCGTAATATCGACTTGCGCTTTAGCGCCGGCGCCCTTTTCGAGAGTTACTCTTGGTACCGAGAGAGATAGATAGATAGAGAGAGAGAGAGAGAGAGAGAATAGTAAAAACTCTTACCCAGCATCCCACTGATATCAGTTAGGAAATGGACCGACGTCGCGACGCCTCGCGTCGTCGCCGGACCGCGGGGGTCTACACGGAGTACCCGGGAATAAAAAAAAATATGTAGCTTACGTATAAGGGATTTAAAAAAAAACGTTTAAAATCACAAAAGTCTTCCATTAGCTCGTAATTTATAAATTAAACAAATAATTAAGTATATTCATAAATAATAATAATAATAATAATAATAATAATAATAATAATAATAATAATAATTGAACCAACCGTTTATCGTGTGACAATATTTACCATATTTCTAAAAACCTACGTCTATACTATATGCGTATAACCGTTTTTATTATACGACAATAATTTGAAGATAACAAGAGAAGAAAAATAATTGATATATAAATTTCTTAGACTAGCCGAAGATTGATATAATAATAATAATAATAATAATAATAATAATAATAATAATAATCTCTGGTATATATATAAGTGTAATTGCGTAAACGAAAAGGAGAGTATATATATATAAAAATTATAAAATATATACATTTTTCGTTCATCATAATAAAAATTTATAAATCGCACGTGAATTACTGTATAGAGAATTGATATATTTTTCAATTTGAAACAGTAAATACCTCGTGTCGATTGAAAATCCATGTGTCTCCATAAATTATACACTAATAATATATTAACGGAATTTATTAAATTTCGACGACTGTCCCAACATCCCTGGGGTTGGGCGAGAAGATATAATCTATAAAATATAATAATGAGATGAAAATAAAAAAAAAAGAGAGATAAACAAAAATTTATTCATATATCATTGATAAAGAATAATTGATAATTTAACCGTATTTGGATCTTGATTTGAAATTATTCATATTCCGTAGAACAAAATATATACTATACGTATATATTATGTAACTATATATAAATTAGTATTTTATTGAAAAATAAGTTTTGATAGTGTGCCTGAATCCAACGTCTTCCTAAAATCTATATACATGTATATATTAATAATTTAATAGTACATATAATATATGATACGAGCATCACTGATAAAAATAAATAATAATAATAATAATAATAATAATAATAATAATAATAATAATAATAATAATAATATAAATCTGAAGGAAACTCATCGATAACGTCGTAGCGGAGAAACGAAGAATATGTAGAAAAATCTATGAATACAATATACATATACGCGTGTGTGTATATAAAGAATTGAATATAGGAGTGAAAAATTTGAAATAAAAATTGTCATCTGATGAAAGAGCTATAGTGTTGTATATGTAGTTAAAAAAGCAGAAACTGAAAGCAACAAAAGATGGGGTGGTATAAGTAGAGAGGAAGCTATTACATTCCCCTCACAGAACCAACTCCGCGCCTCTTTTTAGCTATACATATACTACTACTATTACCACTCGACCCATTCACTAAGTCCTCTCTCAGATGGGGATTAAAACAGACGAATCTTGATTACCTATTAGCATAGAAAAACGACGCCTCCGCAATTCTACGATTAAACTAATCGATTATAGTATACATATTATACATATAATGAAAATTATAGACGAACGGAATTTACAAGTTGTTTTATACGAGATATATAGATACACGTATGTAAAACTTGATGATTTTATAATATATATATATATATATATATATATATATATATATATATATATATATACAGATATAGACGATAATATTATATAATAAATATTTGAAGAAAAAAAGATAAGGAGAAGAAACGTAAATGATTATTATTAATAACGTAAAACCAGTTTGAAGATTGATATACGATCGTGTAAAATAATGATAAACCTAGTAACGAAGATACTATAAATCTTAACGAAGCGTTAATATTTCGTTGCGGGGAAGGTATCATATTCGATGACGATGTCTTCGCCATTTCCGGTAAAAACTGCAAGAGGTCGTGGACCGGCCGATGGCAGAGCATTTTTCGAACGTTTATGGAGGGGTAATTTCTTTCTGGATAGACAGAAAACACTGAAACGATCACGACGAAGGAAATTACAAGCTGCCAAGCAAATATCGGCTAGCAAAAAGGCTCAACAGATTAAACAACACTGTTGTTGTTGTCAGCGTACCCTACGCGACATTCAACTTCATTTGTTGGCCGAACGACGTAACAGCATGCGGTCTGTCGTGAGGTGATTATTAGACGGCGAGAAAAGAATCCGTTGACTTAAAAGAGATCGATAACTTCTTATACGAAAAAAAAAAAAAATTATAAAAAATATCTCGTTTTAGTATCGAGAAAAGATTTACAGACGTCAAGTTTTTTTTTTTTCTTTCGTTTTTTTAAATTCAAAACAAAAAATAAGTTACAATACCGTACCCATAATTTGGAAATTCAATCATACTTTCGCTTTTTTTTTTTTTTTTGTACGATTTTTTCACAGCCTGGAACTTTGTTACATACATTTAATCTCGTCAAGCAAGACCTACAATCTGAAATTGCATGTTATTCCCATTCCCTATAATACGTTATATTCTTGTATACAAGTAACGCGATATATGCTATACATATAAGCGGGGTACACCGTACGGACAAAAAGCTTATTGCCGCGATTACCCTCCCTTCAGAAGCCAAACAGGTGCTACACGATTTGCTGCCCTGCTCTACTTAAAATTCTACTCAACTTCGATTTATTTTCATATTACCGCAATGGACACAATTTTCTTTTCCCTCTTACTGCACCCGCACAGTTATATCGCGATATCAACGATACAGCACATACTTAAATTTAATAATAATTTATTCTAAGCGTAAATTAAATTTAAATTCATCAAGAGTACAGTAGGCCTAGAGTTTGATCATACAGACCTGTTTATAATATAAAAAATAACGAACAATTATAATCCAATTAATTAAATATAAGCAATATTCTCTCCCGTTTCTTTTCTACTCCTTTACTCTCAATCTGCATATATTTTTATAAATTTTGTGCGTTGACACGTACGCCTGCAGGACTCATACTTATGAATTTTAATGCAAGGTATATGCGTCATCGTTCAAATACAATAGGTATAGCAATAGGCGGTATAGTAATTAACAATAATGTATCTAAAGGGGCAGGGGCGAGGAGGGGGTAGGGGGGAGGGGAATTGCCTGCACCAAAGAGAACAGCTGGCATGTATTGATCCGGACAAGTCGCATAACCGTAGTACAGGGGGTGATTTCCTTTTTCGTCCCGCTTCCCTCACTCTTTACTCCTTCCCTCTTCTCTTTTTCGTATACTAACAGGAGGAGGGGGGTGGTGGTGGTGGTGGCGGCTCACCGGCTAACTTCTACGTCAAGCTCCAGTAGTATTATGTCACCCAGATACTTATTATCGAACTTGATATTGTTTTTTTCTTTCTTTTTTTTTTGGCTATAACCGAAAACGTGGCATGAGAATAATAGTGAAACCAAAAACCAAAAATAATAATTATAATTATAACAAATACACCGAAGATTTGATCATCGTTTTTTTTTTTTCTGCATTTTTTTCGGGCTCACAAACAAGCGCCCCCATTTTCACGCGAATCATGTGCTTTTTTCTTTCCACCCCTTTTTTTCTCCTCTTATCTCAGTTTAAACTGAAATAGTAAGGAAAGGAAAAAAAAATAAAAATAGAAAAAGAAATAAAGACACACTGTGATAGATCGATCAGAAATTTTTTTTCAACAAACCATGACTGTTAAAATAGCCACACGGTACGTGCACGTTACAGGAAAAAAAAAAAATATGTTACATATATACATCTTTTTTTTTATAGTATATATATATATGCATCAGCATCTTATTCTAATTTAGTAGCGCGAATCGTTGTATAATTATCGTATTGTTATATTTTTTTTCCTTTATGTTGATTCTTTTTTTTTTTCCGGTGTACAGTTTTTGAAAATAAAAAAAGGGAAAAATAATTTCGAAAAATTATCTGACTAGTAAGATACTTGATTAAATAATAACAATAATAATAGCAACGAATATGGAATTGTATTTTCTTCAAATACAGAGACAGATGTATGAAATAGTTGTAGATAGAGCATAAATTGTTAGATATATGTGAAATGATTTTAATATTTACGATTCGAAGCGTGTTAACACAGAGTTTGTTTGATATTTGTTTATACAGTGTGCGAGAAACCCATCAGATAGCCGAAGCTCAGCAAGAGAAGAATGCTAAGTTACGTGAGGCTTTTGGAATATCAGAATTTTTTGTAGAGGGAAGCAGTTTGGATCCAGAAAGACACGCTCGAGAAGCTGAAGCTAGAGCAGCTGCTAATAAAGTATATGATTTAGTAAGAACTCCTAGCCCTGCACCGGACACAACAACAGTTACTGAAAAGAAAAGGAAGAGAAAACGGTCGGGAAGTAATTCGAAAAAGAAGAAGGGGAAAAAACACAAACGAGACAGGTATGTTCAATCTTAAAGGTCCACGAGTCAATGGAGGCTGGACTTGTTGGGATTCCTGCTCATATATCTTCACATCACATTTACAAATATTTATATTTGTCTATTCAGAACTAACCATGCCTTGGAATTTTTATAATCTCTGATCAAAAGTATAGATGGTCATTTCTCAATAAGTGATACAGATCTTTTCCAATTTTGTAGAATTTATAGCATTTTTTTTGATTTTCAATGCAGTATATAAACTAAAAGGTAAAATGATAACTGTTTGAAAAGTTCTATAAAGTTATATAAAGCTTGTGAAGATTGGCAGCAACCTGATTGAGTCCAGACTCCAGGACTGGGCATCCTTTATCCCGTAGTTTCCTTGTTTTCCTGAAATGTTCATTTATCACATTCCGACTGGTTAATTCATTCATTCGCTTACTACACATCTGATGTTTTGATACTGACTCATAAATCGCCTACTATTTCATGCCCCGTACACGTTTCTCTGTTTCAAACAGAACTGAGGAGGACTGAGTGCCTACCTAGTAGGCTCAGTAGGTAAGTGTGGCCGTCGCGTCTAATTTCCAAAAAAAAAAAACCTCAGAATTTTTCAGACTATATTTCATGCATATAATATATTGAAAAAAAAAAAAAATATATATATATATATATATAATAGAGTAATCCAAGTCATTTCAATCAATTCGTATACATTACCACTTCCGATTTTGGATTCGATTTTTGATGGTGTAGAAACTTATCGAAAGAAACACCGCTGAATTATTTGAAATTTTTCGGACTTTTTGCAAATGAGATACGATTTTTTTAGCTTTTGACTTACCTGATATTGTTACATTTTCAAGCTTTGCTATTTCCGAAAGTCACGATTATTTGATAAAGTTGTAGGGGACTTAAGTTTCGCGTTTTCGCATCGTCTTGAGGAAGATAAATTTACCGAATTTTTTTGAAAACAGTTAAAAGCCCAAAAACTGTTTCTGAACACTAATTTCAAGTTTTTCATATCTCTATTCATTAAATAAAAAAAAATTACGCCCAAGTCCTTGAGAAAAGACAAAAACTTTAACCCTTTTTGAATATGGCTTCATAATAAATTCGTTCGAGAGTTGCGGTTCATGTTGTAAAACAGGATTTACCAAATTTTATCTTAGTACACGAATAGTACTCGCAAATGTGATACAGCGATTATTACTGACAATATAAAGATTTAACCAGAAAGACGAGACCATCTGAAGAATGATTCAGAAAGGGCTCAAATTTTCTGTCTTTTCCCAAGGAATTTTGTGTAACTTTTTTTGTGAAAATGAATCTTGCCCAAAGACGTGAAAAATTGAAATTAATGCTCAGAAACAGTTTTATGGGCTTTTACTGTATTCGAAAAAATTCAGCAAATTTTTCTTCCGAAAAATGATACGTTACCACGAAACTTTTATCCCAATAACTTGTTCAAACGATCATCACTTTTCGAAACAACATAACTTGAAAATGTAAAAATATCAGGAAAGTAAATGATGAAATAAAAAAACCAAATCATCTCACTCGCGATAGGGCCACAAAATTTCAAATAATTTCGCGCTGTTTCTTCGAGTAAGTAAGTACTACTCCGGAAAAATTCTCTTCCAAAATCGGAAGTTGTGATGTACATGGATTGGTTAAAATGACATGGATTAGCCCATATATACCTAGGTATTTAAATACATATATTTGTAGTTGAGAAAATAATTACGCAAATTTAGGAGGTAGATATAAAGTTTTTTTCTAACAATTTGCTGCAAGTATATTCATTAAAAATTTCAGAGTAAATGTTTGCTTCTGTAAATGAATGAAAAAATAAAGAAATGAAGGAATATTTCAGATCGATAATATTTGTCTAAATGCAACGTTGACACATTTGAAAAAATCAAAAATCGTCCGTTTCATTAAAATAATCTCAAGAAATTATTATTATTATTTTTCTATCCGCTGCAATGCATAATCAAAGAACTTAAAATTAATCCCAAAGTAACTTGAACATTATTCTCCTGATATTTTTCTCCGTCGTTTATTATAATATCCAATTATACTCGATTAGAGAAAACTAGTTAAGCCGTTAATTAAAAAACATCGAGCAGACATTTACTTTTGATCTCATAGTACAGACTCAGACTTATAAAAATAACGCAGTATTTTCTGAAGGAACAATGCCATTTCTATCTTTGTTGTTGTTACCGATAAAGCTTGTTGTTAATGTCATCTCTCTATTTTTTTCTGACAAGTCCGTCCCTATCGATGGTTATCAAGGTAATGCTAATCCCATATTATATCAATACTCCTCAAATTTTTCTATACTATATGTCTTATATATTAGTTGAAAGATATGATCTGTTCATTACGTAGGTTTGAATAAAAAAAAATCTTATTCTTTTCCATTGTCCAGCTTCCACTAGACAGACCAAATCTTTCAACTAATTTATTAGTTGATATTTATTAGCAGTAGACTGATGTTTCGGCCGATAATCATATTCGATAATAAAACTGTTTAAATTAATTCATTAATGTAAGATTGTAGTTTAATTGATATAAAACGTTAATTAACAACGTGTACTCCGCAAGGAATTCTGACAAAATTTATTTATTTTTTTTTTAAATCTAATTGGTTTGCTAATTAAGAGTCACGACGGCCGAACTGAAATATTTAAATCACATTCTGTCATCACAATGATTTTTCAATACAGATATCTTATTGTCAGCACAAGGTATGCACTTGTCATCAGGAAGACGACCGCTCCAAGATATTAAATTTAAATATACCTAATATCCAATCGGTTGTTTTAATTATGGGTCACAGTATTAGACACAAGTGTTTAACAATTGTGGAATTTCCTAGGTCCGAGTCCCCAAAGAGCAACAAAAAGAAGGAGAAACCTAAGAAGAAGAAGAAGGAAAAGAAACACAAAAAAACCGAAATCTCTTCATCGGACAGCGACTCGTCTAGCGAAGATTCAGACAACAGCAGGTGAGAATTAACAAACGAAAATTACTCACGTGTTATAAAGAAAAATTATTCTTCGAAAAATATTGAAAATGCTCTTTTTCTTTTGTTGTTCAGCTCTTCGGATAATGAATCTAAAAAGAAGAGAAAGAAGAAGAAGAAGAGGTCTAAATCAGATGGAAAGGATAAGCGTGAGGTAGGAAATAGTGAATATCTAATAATGAAACGAAAAAAAAAAAGAAAAGAAAAGAGTACCAACTAAAATATTGACCTTAGCACGAGGAGCGGGAGCATGCCAAGATATTGTTTGTGTTTCTTTTATACAAAACATAATTTGACAAATAACGAAAAAAAAAAAAAAACAAAGTGATAGAAAAATTTGCATTGTTTCTTGACTAGCATGATTCATTGCTTATTTTTTTTGTAGAGATTTTAATCTCATTTCAAGCTACCAATCATTATTTCAAAGTGTAAATCTCAGTATTGTTTGTAATTATCAGCGCCATTTGACAGGAGACATTCCCTGAGTGAGTACCCGATATGCCGCTACTCAATGTAATAATAATTATTCGTAATCTACATTCGTATGAGTTTACGACTGTTGTATATGTTCACTTGTTTTGTGTCGAGCACCAACACTAATATAGACAAAAGCTTCAATAATAAAAACATTGTTTATTCCTTGTAAAAAAATAACTCTTATTATAAATAATGGGTACTCGTGTTTATTATAATATATCTGGAAATATGAAGAGAGTCTGAAAGAAAAATCGTACGCTAAAGAAATGCAAATTTAAAACCATTTCATCATATAAATAGGTTTTTCAGTTTTATTTTGTACTCAAGAACTGCAGTTTTATACAATTGTATATACGTAAAAAAAAATTACATAATATAACATGCGGCAGAAATTTTTCCTCACGTACGACATGGAATAAACAGACTATCACAAGAAACAGATAAAAATATAAGTTCAAGTTTCAATTGAATAATAGTTGCTACTGAAGAATAAATATGAATGCATGATCGGTGTTCATCCGTCGTTACTATACGCTTTTAATAAACTGGTATCTATTTTTTTTTAGAAGAAGAAGGCCGCTGCCAAAAAGAAGCATCAGTCCTCTGACAGCTCTACCGAAAGGTACTTATAATAACTTACATTTTATCTATGAACCTTTATCAGCTAACATCACACTCATCAACTCACTTTGCCTTGATTGCAGTTCGCCAGAGAGGCCAAAGAAATCTTCGAAGCATGATAAGACAGTGGAAACAGTTCAAGTTGAAGAAGCCGAAAGCACTAGTAAGAGAACAGAATATCTGCGAAAAGAATTGGAGGAATTGGAGAAGCGAATAAAAGAACGAGAACAAAGAGAACTAGAGGCCCAAAACCAAATGAAAAAAGAAAAGACAGACGAAAGAAACAGACGTAGGAGTCGATCAGCTTCTCTTAAGCAAAGAGAATCAAGAAATCGATCACCCAGAAGACAAGAGAGAATCACCAGAGCTGAACCAAGGAATGAATCCTCTCCTCTTCCACCTCCCAGAAGGCGAGATTCTCAGGCTCGTAAAGCTAGCTTAGAAAAACGTGAGAAATCACCATTTGCGCAAAGAAATTCACCTTTTCGTCGTAATAGATCACCTTCGAGAGGTAGAGCGGAAAGACGGTCTCCGAGGAGACATTCGCGACCTAGAAGAGTCTCGCCTTCGCCTAGGAGAAGGAGGTTCTCTAGATCCAGGAGACAGCGGCCTTCAATATCGAGAAGCAGGAGCCAGTCCAGATACGAAAGATACGGATCTAGACGGAGACCGTCACCGCCGCGACGAAGGAGATCTGGATCCCGCAGGAGATCAAGATCACCGAGGAGAGATAGGGAGAGAAGAGAAAGATCGAGGGATCGTAAAAGCCGCAGCAAGTCTAGAAGCCATTCTAGAAGATCGAGTCTAAGTTATTCACCGGTGCGCAAGAATCCCGAGCGTTACAAAGACATCTTAGAAGACAAAAAAAAAGAATCCAAGAAAAATGACAACGGCAAACAAAAGTCTAGGTCCATTTCTCGCAACAGAAAAGTTCAGACTATCACACCGAGAGTTAGCCTACGATCTTCAAGCGAAGATGAAGGGGATCTAGCAGACGACGAGCCAAAACAAGAGGACGAAGAGAGACAGAAAGAATTGAACACTTTGAAACAACTTCAGACTGGATTAGCTGCAAAAGCCAGAGAAACTTTGGGCAAAAAAGTGATTAGTCCGGTCAAAATCAAGGTAGAGAGGAAGGACGAAAACGTTTTTGATATCGCATTACCAGATGAATTGCCCAAATCAGGACATAAGATAATCGGCCCTACCCAGGAGAGGTCTAAGTCCGTATCACCGGAGAAAATTGCCTCTGCTATATCACCTGCAACAAGTAGATCACCTTCACCAGCTTTGCCATTAACGAGAGCCGAAGCGGTGGGAACTAGACTTAGGTCTCCTACGGAATCACCTCCTCTGTTGATGGCTAATTTTCTGCAAAGATCAGTGAGATCAAGATCGATAAGTTTAACGAAGAAAAACGAGGATAGATCAAAATCCAGATCTCGGTCAAATTCTAGATGCAAATCATTCGAAAAAGCTTCTAAAAATGATCGATCAAGATCCGTATCAAAGCATAGAGGTTCGAGATCGAGTTCTAACTCCGTTTCTCCGACTAGACTGAGAAATAAATCGATCTCAAAGTCCCCAAAACAGATGATCAAGATTTCACCAAAAGCTAAGTCTCCGCTCCAATCTAAGGCGCCGGTTAAACGCAAATCGGCATCTAGATCTCCTTCCAGAACCTCGGATAAATCCAAAGATGTTTCTCCCAAAAACATGTCCATATCTCGGTCCACGACTAGATCTCCGGCTCGTTCTGTTTCTAAAAAAATATCCGCATCTCGTTCTCCGTCAAGGTCGCCTGTTAGATCAAGAAAAATTTCTCCCAGGGATAAATCATACTCTAGATCTCACACGAGATCTTATTCGAGATCACGATCCAGGGAAAAGAGACCATCAAGATCACCCAGCAATCAGTCTTCGGTGTAAGAGGAATTTGAACTTTTTTATGTTAGGGATTTTTGTTCTCCATTAAGTTCAATGGTTTCTTCACTTTTCAAGAAACTCCAAGAACAAGTGTTTTAGCCAAATTGTGTTTTAGGCTGAGGTCAACTTCCCGGACAAAGCGTTCGAGCTCCAGATCGCCACAGAGATCGAAAAAATCTGTTTCACCAACTCCTAAGAAGTCTAAAAGCAGGAGTAGATCCCTATCTAAGAGATCAAGGAGCCGTTCATTGTCTAAAAAATCACAGAGTCGATCTAGATCAGTTTCTAGAGAGTCTAGAAACAAGACAAAAAGAAGTCGCAGTCGTAGCAGCTCGCGATCTTCGGCTAGGTGAGTCATTATTTTAATAAAAAATTAAGGTCTTACATTTTGTTTTCTAAATGCTGTTACTGAATCATTATCATCACAATGTACGAAGATAGAAATGGTACACAGATGCGTACTTTTTCCTTAATTTTTTAATCATATTTCCTTGTTATTCTCACAGCTCTGCTAGACGCAGTAGAAGAAGTTACTCCAGTTCTTCTCGATCATCCAGCAGTGTTTCCAGTCGCTCATCTCGTTCGAGTTCAAGCAGTTCTGCATCTAGTAGATCACGATCACCTTCTATCCCGCGTCGTCATGGTTCTCCTAGCTTTTTAGACAGACGTCGTATCACTAGGTAAGCCATCACTGTATTTGTAATTTATAACGTAGACATTTTTTTTATCATATATAATTATAAAACTGCACCAAGCTAGAATCGTAATCACACTTTTTTATTTTATGTAGAAATGATTCGTCTTTTCTCATTTATTTTATTTGTTTACTGATTTTTTTTTCGTTTATTTTTTATTTGTCGTCGTTACTCGTTTGATACTTTATTTTTTCACTATCAATTTGTGACAACGATATTTTTTTTCACGAGTTCGAGAAAATCATCAAGAAAATGAACACCTTCCTATACATATTCTCATCTTCTAGAGAGCCACAAACAAAAATTACTCGATATAATAGCGTTGTTGAAATCAAGAAATATCAAAAATGAAATTAAAGCTTGACCAATAGCTTAAAGAATATTTTTTTCTTCTATTTCAAATCTCAGCCTTCAAAGGACCAATATCTTTTATCTAGGCACATTTATTACAAACTAGGTAAATGGTTTCCCTTTGAACAGATTTAGCTCATTAAATTGTAGCATATAACTTTTGATGCCTTACCATCAGGTAAACTAGAATAATTTTTGTTCAGAAACGAGTGTGAAGTTCAACTACTGTGTTTGAAATCTTGAATAGGAAAGACAGTTAAAGAAGTGACTGTGTCATATCAACTGGTTATAACGTTAGTTTTTTATGAACCTAATGTTTTGTTTTTATTCTATCCAACAGAAACAGATCGAGGGACAGACATAGAAGATAGTGTCGTGACTCCGTAAAGTTATTGTATTAATTTCCTCCTACAGTTATGTAGAAATAAAATATATGTCCTGATTTACTTTTTTTTTTTTATTTTTTTTTTATTTGTTTATCTCTTGACATTGAAGAAAAATAATTAATTTCTAAAGTAGTTTAACATAAACTCATATAGTATAGCAGTCGATTATACTTAAAAATGTATTTCAGACGACCGGTAATACTGGGCGATGATTAATCATAAACTTTAACTTATTGTTAATGTGAGATGTAATTATTGTGATTTTAATCTATCTCTACTACAACGGTATATATACCTATTATATATTCAACTCGATCCCTGACCTGGTAAAATTTATTATTCAGAATGAAGTTGTTTTTTTTTTTTTCCATTAAATATAATTCATATGAAGTTAAATATTTAATTTCCTTATGGATTATGCTTATCGATTGAAATTTATTAAGAACACTTATTTTAGTTGTAGCATGTGTGTATTTTTTTTTCCACGTAAGTTATTGTAAATTGAAAATAATGGCTAGTAGTGATTTTTCGTTTTATATATATCAAGCGCAAATAAAAAGCGATTAGTTGTCCAAGCCGTTATAGTTTATTTTTTTCTTTTGTTATTATTTTGTTATTTATATTTTTATTTTTTATTGTGATTCATCAGCCTTTTTAATTCCATCATCTATTTCGTCAAAATGAAACTAGGTAAGTGACATTTATTTTATTTTGCATCCGCATTTTTAGTTATTCAATGTTGCATGAACATTACCCCTGATATATCGCACGTTTAATAATCACTTACATACTCATACCGATCAATAATCATACCAATTATAAAACAAGACCTACGTATGAGAGAAATTTTCAATTAAAACCTGTAATCTGGTCTCAAAAATTCTATGGGATGAATTAATTGATTAAATTCATTCTACCTATTGATTATTACAATAACAAAAATTTACCTTTAATGAAACTTGCCTACTAATTGTTTCTCATAATTTTTCAGACTAACATGTATTGATCTTAAACACTTTGAGTTATCGCTTTAATCTGCTATAAAGAAACTAACATTCAATTGCAGTGCTAGAAAACGACCAATACCGTACCATCGACCAACACCATCACCACCATCTTCACCAAGCAGTTCTGAAAGCAGTAGACACAGCGATTGGTCAAGTCCACATTCGAGCCGTTCTCCGACTCGGAGTCCATCTTACAGTCATTAAAATGATTAGGTCGTTTATTTAAGGGGCTCTAAATCTAAGATGTTCCTATATGTGTACTACATGGTGAAGTTTATGATTTTAGTATAGATTGCATTGTTTATTTTGTTGAATCTTTATCATCGGGGAGATTGCATTTTGATTTCAAAACTTTCAAATCGTTCTGCAAATAGCCTGGTGGCTGCAATTTTTAATTTTATCATTTTATTGTCCAATCTAAGCAATGCCTTGTGCCTGTATCTTCGAATTATCACCTTAGGTAAATACAATAGATTCTTGGTGACGATTGTAAGAGGTACATTCATAAGAATTGTTTTTCATAAGTCAACCTCTAACTTCTTCTGGCGAGTGGAATCAGAGCGAAAATTAATACCGTTATACGTTTTTAGTAAATTTATTTTATTTTTATTTATTTTGAAGCCTCTTAATTAAGGCCGTTTATACCTTTACATACATATATATAAAAATATATGTATCTACTTTTCTAGTCAACTGTATTCAATACTTATAAATGTTGAAGGAAAGTTATGTTGTTGAAGAAGACGAGAAAAAAGTAAGATTTATTAGAAGCAAACTTTAATAATTTACTGTTAACAAAGCACCGACTATACAACGTATGTAGGTATCTAGTCAAGAAATAACAAATTTCACAGCAGTAAAATACCTTCATTGCCTATTATCCATTATAACACCGATATTCATGTGATTGAAGTTGGAAAAAAATATTATCTGGTGTGTT
The DNA here is from genome assembly GCA_949628255.1 of Macrophya alboannulata. NCBI lineage: Eukaryota > Metazoa > Arthropoda > Insecta > Hymenoptera > Tenthredinidae > Macrophya > Macrophya alboannulata. The sequence continues at coordinate 5,166,641 of OX451212.1, read as the reverse complement.
AGATAAAATCATCACCCACAAAAACATTATATATATTTTTAGGAATCATCATTTTATACTTTTGTCTGCTGGAAAGCTTGAAATTGAACAGTCATTCGACTTTACGGATAAAAATTATTTCATCTTTCTTATAAAATTTAAGTGATATTTATAGTAACAGTATTTACTATTTCCAGTAGTCTAAATATGTAAGCAATAACAAATCCAAAAAAAAAGGTTTTGAACAACTTGTAGGCTCACATGATTCTAAGTCATATTTATAATTTACTTCTATATTCATTTTATTTATTTATATTTATTATACCTATATAGTCATTCTCGTACTACTATTGTAGTTTTGTACATTTTTTAATATTTATTTATTCCTCTTTAGATATGTATACCTATAACATATACATACCGTATACCTATACGTTTATTATGTAATTAAAAACTTCATTGCGCAGCTTGAATCTTGCTCAAAATTTGTGTCAACCATACGTCTTATACGTTAAGAGACACATTTTGGTAACAATATTTAACTGTACAATGTAGATTCATTGTGTTCATCCTAGTCAAATTGTCACATTCCATCACTCTTTAAATGATATTAGTTACACATATTGACCAATTTCGCAACTTATTGTGATTTGATATTTTAGTGCAATGTTAAAACCCAGTCCTTGTGTACATAGATACTTGTAAACCTAGCAAAAGTCATCATTATTAGTAGAATAATTTATTCTCTATTATGGTTTTAAATTTTAGATAATCTCGCATTCATTATTTATTTATTTATTTATTTATTTATTTACTATATGTATTTATGTAGCTAGTCACTTGAATGTCATTGAAATTACTTATCCATTGCAGCCAGTGGATCAGTAAACAAGATTCTTAAGTAATAAGAAAAAAGAATATTTCAATATTAATTCTTTTATGATACTCATTGCAGATCTAAGATTTGATCTCTGATATTATTTACTGAATAAAAGCCAGGCAGCATTTCGAAAGACATGTTTAGTGTAATAACAACGTTAATTCCGAATGGTATATTGATAAAATATACTATCAGCATCTAGTCTAAAGATAGATAAGAAATATCATGCCGTTGAAATTTGATTATCTCAGAATGTTAACTTACTAGATATATTAGGTGCATTACGTAATGAATGAATGCTCATATTTTAAAAGTTTTTAACTATCAGTTGTACTCACGATCAGGCATCTATGTTCTTGGACATTCAGAATCTCAGAAATATGGACCGACTACATGATTGTTGGTGTTTCGAAAATATTTTTCGGAACGTAAAAAATATTATAAATACTTAATTACAGCTGATCTGCTTGATAAATTTATACTTTTAATCAATTGAGATGGAAATTTTAGTAACAATTAAATGAGCTTCTACCAAAAGTAAAGGAAACCATCTCTCTACTAATTATACCACTGACTACTGATCTCGTAGCATTTATAAGCCGTATGGATTCTCAATTACAATATGAGATTATTTATAATATCTGAAACAGTACCATTTAAATGGTCAAAATGCTAGTTATACCATCACCTTGAGCTATCTAATTATTAACGAAATAGACCCTAAATCCAAAATGTTACAGTCGTTAGAGCAAATATCTGATTATATCTGTAATATACTCTGTATTGTTGTTGTGTGATTAAATCAAAATGCTTTCAAATTATACCATTTATTTCCGTCCAATTCTCTTTCATTGACATCACCAATATTTAACTGCAATTAACATCTTGGTAATAATTCGCAAAGCATTATTCTGGATTGTTATATTCACATAAAGGCCAAATACCCGAAAAATAATAGATTTTAAAATTGGAAAGTAGCTTTATTTCCCTGAATGTGAGCTTCTGTATTCATAATTTTTTTTTCTCAGCAAATTGTAATGCTATCAACATTGAACTTGGCCATTTTTGAGTAGTAAGCTATTCGAATTTTATCATCTGTGAAACTTTCCATTTACTATCTGCTGCTTTGATATCTCTGAATGACACTGATCATTCTAAATTTAGATTGTGATTATTAGTAAAAGTAAAATATATATGATACAAGAGCTAAGCTCAATTTTTCTTTAAACTGCACGTAATGCCTCGATAAACTTAAACCATAATATTATAATCGAGCAAATTATAAATTTTATTGAATACAGAAATAAGTAACAAGTAAAAGAAGGTGGTATTCAACAATATATTCACAGTAAAAATACGTACAAAAAAACATCATACACATTGTTTAATAGTCATATATAGCTCCCCTGCATGATTAAATATGTAATTAATATATCTGTAACCGGAAGACATTGTAGGCATGGAATAAATTATAATAAAAATCACATACTCGAGGTCTAGAGATCTTAGAACATGCGAGATACTCATAAACAATATTATCTATACTCTTGTGTATACAAATTGATAAAATAGATCTGTATATAAGGTCAGAAGTTATTCTTCAAATTAGAAATATGTATAATATGTGCGGTGTTCAAATGTTAATATAAAGTATTGGAAGGCGAAAAATTTGTGCGTAGAAAAAATGTTCAACTTTGAAAAGTTTGAAATTTAGATAGAAATTAGTAAACGCCTTTGCAATTTCAAAATTACGAATTACGTGTGTATACCTATATACATACGAAATATCGAAATGCTTATATTATAATCTTTATAATCTCTCATTATACCATCTTATTATAAAATTCGTAGATGTATGTTATAATGGCGATTAATTATATCAATTTTTGAGCTGATAAGATACGATTCCTAAACAACAACATTCGATGACGTTACACAATTCGATGATAAGCTAACGTTTGAAATAAAATTCTGCAAGGATTACAATATGCAATTACATAAAATTGGCTGACAAATATTTCTAAACAATTTGCCTATAGTAAATTATACATAGGATAGCTTGCAGCGTAGATATATAACTGATTATGGAATGATAGCGTCTACGTTTTTAGGAATTTAAACCTCTGCTTAAACGCAACTATTCCCCACCAGTTTTCAAGAAAAAAAAAAAAAACTAAAGAAAAACATGAAAAGATAGTATAAAAAATAATATCATCACCCCGTTTTTATTTCCTTATTCCTTGCTAGCTCTATCCTTGGCTGACTGTTCAGCTCTCTTATTAGCCAAGTATATCGACCAGAAAAATCCAATTAAATTGACCACAAGCACACGAAGCTGAAAAAAAAAATGAATATATTAATGGCAGAGTGAAAATAATAAATTTATTAATTAGGTTCATCATTATATAATAAAAACTATATTTTATGCAACTAAATTGATGATAGAATAAGAATAAAAATCTTTTCAGTACCATAGGCGGGACAAATGTGATGTTGATAAATTGAAAGACCGTTAAGTATTTTAAATTTGCGACCAGCACAGGCCAATACAATTTTTCCAATTGCGAATAAGATACCTCATGAGATTTACCCTGAAAAAGAAATACACTCATAGTTGTTATTCAGGTTATTTTTTATATCGTGAATAACTTTTCGATGGATTTTACCTCGAATCTGGCGAGCATATATAGAGATAAAACTTGAAAAAATGGAGTGTACAAAAGTCGTTCTATCAATAATATTCCAAGAGGATGATTAGTTATGGTCCTAATGTATTGGTAGAAGTAATGCGGCACTGGACCACCGAAAATAAATCTAGAAGAAAAATTTTTAAAAGATAATTAAAAAAAGCGATAATTTAAACATGACGACGCTGTGATTACATTCTGGTTTAAATAAAGCCTTGTTTTAAATTGTAAATTACTTACCCAAACAATGCAAATGCGATGAGACTGTCTTGATTCAGGTATTTTGTTCCTGCTAATTTCTGAGCTGCAAAATTTCCCAATGTTGCGATACAGCAACTAGAATAATAACAATTATAAAACGATTTATTTATTTATTTATTTTTTTATTACATTATTAATATTTTTTTCAACGCTTTCAAACGTCACTGGTTGAATGATCAGCGATTTATTATTACCTCGTTAGCGCCTTAGTTTTTAGCGGATTAGCATATAGACTCTGAAAATATGCCCCAACCAGTTCGTAAATGATGTGTGTTGGTTTGGAAAACGCCATCGTAAAATTTTTTTATTGAAAATTCAATGTTATTTAAACAAAACTATTATAATCAAGAAAATAGACACTCGTTTATAACCCGTTAGTTGTTGTTGTTGTCACCGTCGAATACTCTACTATTAACAAGTTAAAGAGCACAGGATCTAGCAGACGTGTTTTTGCCATAAGTATCGTACGCACATTGTACAAACCTTCTGACAATTAAGTAAGAAGACTGGCGAGATTCAAATCAGATAATTTAAATTAGTTCGAAAATAGCGTTGATTCATTCGTTGTGGATAATTAATCGCTCGTCGTCATTGTATATGCTGAAATATTTACATAGTATTTTTTTTTAATCAATGCTTTATATTTTCACGAAATTGTTTGTTCATTTTTTTTTTTGCAAGGTTGGTTATACTGTGCCATTTTAAATATACGTGACAGGAGCTTCGAACGCCCATATTACAAAGTTCAAATAAATTCTACACACTTGAGCCGGTTATCGTGATATAAAAAATAATTTATTGCAGTTTTATTATCTCATTCAGTTGATTTCGAACTCACTGAAACCCCGCATGTTATCGGTTAGTATCAATACACTAGCTAGAAGCTTTTCTACGATACAAAAATCGGCGAAAATGGTTGTCCGACATCACGTTGAAGGATACGAAAGTTTTATCAAATTTATGGACACCTTTCCAAAGGATAATATCGTCCACGTATTATACAGCGGTACTAAATTACCTAATGGTACCAGCTGGTGTCCGGATTGCGTCGAAGGTTAATCGGTTTAAATATCTAACATAACATAACCTCACATCTGCACTCATTGCTGTGTATTCAAAATAGTTAACTCGATATTCGTTCATCTTCTTATCGCGGATTAAAAAATTTATTATAAAAAATAATTTCACCCATTTCAGCTGACCCGTTCATACAAAAAGGGTTAGAAGCTGCGCCTGAAAACTCTCATTTTGTTTATGTAGAAGTTGGAGATAGACCTTTGTAAGTTAATTGCCTTAAATATTCTTTCAATTGTTGAGAATCTCCTCGTTGTAGCTCTTCGATCAAACTAATCTGAACGTTTGTAACTTTTACAGTTGGAAAGATTTGAAATGCCCATTCCGGACGGACAGTAAAACAAAACTGAAAGTTTTACCAACTTTGGCCAGATGGGGAACTGAGAAACGACTAGAAGGTGATCAATGCCTGGACGTTGAACTGGTTGAAATGTTGGTCACAGATGAAGACGAATGAATAATAAAAACTAATGTATAATACATAAAGGATGAATAAGGTATAAATACAGTTTATTTCTATGTCAGATTTGTACGATATATATGCAACGAACCATGATTCGATTTAATTGAAAATAAACGAAAACTTAATGAAGTTTTCCTCTTAATGAAGAACTTGAATCTATTGATTTGTTCAGAAATGATAAGAACTATTTTTGAACGATTTTCAGTAGCTTAACATATTACTTTATCTGTGTTATATCATAGATAACAAACATAAACCTTTTTACAGTATAAAACTTAAGACTTATCTAATCACATATCACCGAAAAAATAGTTACATATACAATTGTTTGAGAATATATGATAATATATAAAATTAATGGATAATTATATACAACAAGGGGTATTTTAATACTAAATTCACAATTATACTTCATTTATATTCATTTTAACTTTCATTCAACTAATGCTAGTGCCTCGGCAGTACTTGCCAGCGGAGGTGTAACCTGAACCGAATAGTAAATCTTTTTGTTTCTTATCATGCTGTAAGTGTTGTCGAAGATGACTGAGTCTGGAATTTGAAAAAAAAAATAAAATGTTGAGAAACGATTAAATAAACGGTTACGGATACAGAAAATACGTGAGAACTGGCTTATAGATAAAATTTCCGTAATTATCAAGTTCGAAAATTGATTTAATTAAACTACTGACTTACAAGTGGCTGGTGCTTTACATGTAATAACACCAATCTCGTCCATTTGATGAGCAGGAACTCTATGAAGAGGTATAATTTCGGATTGTGCTCCGTCATCATTTTTCATTATTATTCCAAATTTAATATCGTGACTTTCCGATCTGAATTCCCATCTAAAAATTATCGAAAGTTTTTATCGCTTAGTTTCATACTGGATTTATTAATAAATCTGTTAATTAGTTTTTAAACAGTTTTAAACGTTTCCCATTCAAAATTCAAGGAAATAGTTACAGACATTGGGTGAACACATCCGTGTAGTTTTTGTTTTTTCAATTAGATTCACAAAATACAATGTGTTTTCGGTTATACCTCAAAAAACTACCCTCTTCTGCAGCCAAAAAGTCTAGAGTGAGTTTGTCCCCTTTTTTAATTGTTGCTGATTCTAGATCCTCGTTAGTCTTATCCTTATCTGCTTTGCTCAAGTACATGTGCTTTGGGATTTTGCCACCTTGGCATACCTGAAGATATTTGAATCGCGGTTACTAATATTCAAAGATATTAAATTTTTTCATGAAAGTCATGAACATATTCCCAATAACCTTGGTAAGAAGTCTCGGATTTCCATCCGGGTCTGTCAAATTGCCACCGAAATGTTTCGGCAATTGATCAGCGGGTATAGTTTGCAATAACGCAGGTTTCCATTTGGCAGGATCAGCTTTGTGAATTTGAATTTTTGATAGGGTATATTCGTTCAGGAAATTCTTCACTATAGAAAATGCCAGGGCAAAGACCTTTGGAGCTGTAATATAATCGGATTAAATTGAACGATCGTTGGTAATAATTAATATGGGCATTATATGTGCATTTTAACCATAATAATATTTATTATTGAATTTTTTGAATTTTGTTCAATATTCTAATATCAACTCTGCGAGAATATGCTCAAGTTTTTTCTTTACCATTTATGATGTAACACATTTTCAAAATTTCCGGGTAGTTTGCCTCGTACATTTGAATTAACGCGATCACCGCTTCTCCGGCTGAAAAAAATTTTAAAACATTATTTCAATAATTTTCTCACCGTTTAAAAATAAGCCGATTCTACATATAATCAGGCTGGAAAAAACCCGAATGATTTTTTGTGTTTTTTTTATTAATGATCATTCTTTTTTGCGTTTTCAAAATTATTAGAGACTATTCAATATCCGCGTCCCATCACTCATACAGACAAAAAAAAAAATCCGGACAGACTCATTGGTTTTTTTTTTTTGCTTTGTAAAATAATGCCAATTCGAAAAAATTGATAAGTCTAAAAATCTAGGAACGAAACAAACCTGGCCTCCACGCATATTGCCGTAAATTAAATCCTTCCATATCGAAAATGACAGTTATCTGATCGGCTATTGGTCCGTATTTTTTACTCTGTTCGCGACTGATTTTAAGATATTCTTCCAAATGTTTTATCGTCACTTTCATCATGTCGCTTTTCGTTATCACATGAAGAAGTCCGTACATATCGAGACCAGCGAATGGCGCTATCACAACTGCAAAAAATATAATAACACTCTTGAGTTTATTAAATTTTTTTTAAATACCGCTCGCTGATATTATTATTATTATTATTATTATTATTATTATTATTATTATTATTATTATTATTATTATTATTATTATTATTATTATTATTATTATTGATATTATAATTACCAATATTTGAAAAGAACCAAGCAACTATTACGTCCTGTATTTTCAGTATATTTACTATTTTATATTTACTGTATATTTACCAGGGGCACCATCCTTGTCGAAACCGCAAAGTCCGCGAGGTAAATATTCTGTAAAAACTGGCGGTGCTTCCCATTCGTGTATTTTGTCTACTTGCCATATTTTTCTCCATTCCAGGGACTAAAAATCATTTACATATAAATTTCAGGAATAACGCTTACATGTATATAGAATTGAATTAACGTATAAGTACACAAATCGACGTGCGGAGTTTTTCAATACATAAAATTTTTCGTTTAAATCAAAATCATATTTTTTTTTTTTCCTGTCAATTTATGATTCATCGCGGATGTTTTCCATTTTATTTGCACACTGTACAACAACGTAAGAAAATATCTCACTATTTAATAACGAGACTTACATCTCTGAGCATCTTTTCAGCCGCGGTTGCATCCCATTTCCGTGCTGAAACATACATAGATATTAATAATATAATAACGAGAAAGCATAAGCGTAATAACCGCGCACGGATCATAAATATGTATGTATATACCTATTATGGAACGAATTCTTGATTCTATGCCGTGAAACGAACGGTTTTATTAACGTAGACGTCAATTATAGATCCAAAGAGATTATCAAACCGCGTTAATATGTTTTCTCTAATTGTAATCGTATACAGATATAGGTACATTTAATCACAGCGGAAATTCAAACCGCACGAGCTTATTGTTAGAAATAAATGGCTAATCATATATCTCTTAATATTCAAAAACCACAAAAGTGGCTTCAGCTTATATACCAAGGAATATATGTATATGTATATTCGCAGATGGATGGAGATATAAGAAATGAATATACCTATACGTAAATTTTGATTTATTCGCTATAAACACGACGGGATTAGACATTATTAGAAATTATTATATTACCTCTGAGCCAACGTAGCAGAAATTGGTCGTCATGATGCGGCTCCAAAACATCGCGAACACTTCGTCTGAACTGTATAGAGAGAAAAGTTAATCAGATGATTGTCATTGTTTTTTTTATTTCATTTATTTCTCGTACTTAATATTTTTGGGGTTGAGATATTTGAAGTTAATTAATGATTTCGCCATTGTTAGCTGCCCGGCGAGTGAACAGAGCTCCTTAAAAAGAATTAGGGCTTGAATGAAAGGATAATTATTGTGTCATCAGGTTGAACAAACTTGCAGATGAACTTTTTTTTTTTCTTTTACCATTCGTGACTAGTGTCTGTACAATTTCTACATTTTTATTATACGCCTGCTGCAGTTAGGCAAGGTATAATTAAATGTTGATTCTGCTATACTATAGGGTAAAAGAAAAAAAAAATACGTTAGCAGAACCGACGCATTTTATTTATTTTTTATTTTTTTCTTTTGACATCGCAACAGCTTGTAACGATTTCCTAATAACATACATGTACGTATACGTAAATCGCACCGAGTTAAGCAATTCGTACGACGGGACATTTCGTGAGCAACCTATAAGCATATAATTGCCTCATATCTCGGCTAATTACGAATGAGGTGAAATACATATGGTATATCGATGCGGTCAAACATACGTGCTTCTAGGGCAGAAACGGGCAACGTATATTATTAGGTAATTTTTAAGATTAACAGAGAATATATACCTATACTATTAAAAATTGAAAAAACGAATGAAATTCGGTATACAGGAGAAAACTTATGAAAATATATCGTATATGACTGTAAATGTCATGAATTTTCAAGAAATTAAAGCCAATTACAAGTCATGTCTGCCGAATTATTTAAAACGAAGTCATCGATGGTAAAATAATTATTTCGACGATACGAACTCAAGTGGCCTTAACAATTGTGAATTTTCGAAAAATTTCAAATCGCCTCTTAGTTATAGTTACGAAATTATGGCGCATTTTTTAACATGACACAACTAAGGACACCTAGTTTCGGTACTAACACATCCTCCCATTTTTTTTTTTTTTTTTTTACAAAATCTCATCGTTTCGTGACGAAATTTCGTGAAATCTGTTCAGATTTGGTGTGACCCCGACCTTGATTCGATCCGTGCAAATTCGTGGTCGGAAATTTTAAACCAACACGATCGAAATTTGATATATGAATATACTCATATTTCTAAAAGATGTTTTCACAGATATCATCATGGGTAAAAGATGCCTTCGTAATTGATAGTATCACAAAAAATTTCTTTCGCATCGGTATTCTGCGTTTTTTTTTTTTTTTTTTTTTTTTAATTTATCTCTTTCTGTTAACTGTTTTCCTTCCACATTTGAGGTAACTTTCATAGTCCCTATAATATGTGTACAATATATATACGAGTGTATCCTCACATCGACTATAGGACACAATTATGGAAAGTTGGTAACAACTAAGAACGGTACGTGTAACAAAACGCGCGGCAGTGTGAAAGAACGGTGAAAGTCACTTCAAGCCATCAACTAGCTAATTCTATTCAACTAAGCAATAAATCACCACAGTGTATATAATAGCGAAAGGACGTCTCGATTGGATACCAGAAGTAATCTTTTACGGGCTCAAAAAATTTTTCAACTTAAACGACGCGTACCTATAATCGTTGTATGTATGTATGTACATACGTATCTACCTTTCTCAGTACTTCGTCGACGAAATATCCCATGGTAATAAAAAAATAAATGAATAAAAACCTTATTTCGTCGTAAATTAAAGCCCGCGGAATTATATAGTCGTTTGACGTTTGGTACAAAAGCGATAGAAGGTGGTTTGATACTGCGATCTGAAATTTCCTATTCCTGAATTTTGTTATCTGCACCGAAAAACGTTTAACCTTGTGGGAAGTGATTCTGAACAATTATTATGATCAATTTATTAGTTCAATCGAGAGGAAACAAGAGAGAACGACGCTTGTACGTATTTTCCATAAATTAACTTATATAAACCGCTTGCGTGTGCGATGCGATATATAATTAACATCAACGATCGGTCTTTCAACGTTCCGCATGGATATAGTAAACAAGTTTTTACTACACAGTTTATATCACCATATCTTCATATACATATTTACATTCTGCGAAATAAGCAATGCCGCGAGTAGGTCTAAGGATAATGACGTAGGTCTGTTGCTGTAGGCGAAATGCTACATTATTCGCCCAGGTGCCTCAAATATTTCATCATACCTAAATATCATCCATATAGGCCGATCATTATTCGCATATTATCGGATAATTCAGAAACTCGATCGTTGCAGGACTAAACAGTGGCGTAATTAACTGCAATTGATTATATTAAACCGGTTCTTATTGTATAATTTACTTAAACAAAAAATCGAAAGGCGTAAATTCGTCGGAGTGGAAATACAAGGTCGGACAATTTTTAGAGATGAACACGACGCAGGTGGACTGACATAGAGTGTGGCGAAAGGCCCAGTGTCGAACGAGTACCGGATCAATACCGATAAATGGTCAGAATGATAAGATCGTGCCCACGACGTTGGTAACTAGAACTGCAGGGCCAATATTGCGAATGAACGATGGACCAGTGAAGTTGTTCGGACGTAATCTCTCACAGGGCTCATCCCCTTCCGGTTTTCAGCCCCTGAAGCGAATCGCGATGGAAGCCCAGTATACTGCGTTCCAGCGATTGAAATTTTTAGAAGATAAACGAAAAGATTTTTGGGGCCCAAAATTATTGTTCAAAAGTATTATTTATACCTATACTCAACTCATATATATTGACCGAGAGAATCGAATGAAAAAGGAATCGATTAGCTAACAATAACGACCCCGATATATCCGCCGTTTCTATACATAGAGTCAACAAGAGTAAAACAAATGATTAATTGTATATTTATCATGGTTTTTTTCATTATTCTTCCAATCGCAATTACACTGTGAAATGTAACTGAACTTGATTCTTCTTTGCTAGATAGATTATAATGAAACGAAAAGTCGAGAATCTTGACTAGAAAAAAAAAAAAAAATTATAATCTTGACATTTATACACAGCTATTGACCTAGTCAAACTGACCTATCCAAATTATGCAACGAAACCAACGAACGTATGCGAAAGAGTTTATGTATTACGATATACAGTATATATAGTGAATCTTTTGAAATTATCTATAGGATTGATAATATGCATACCAGCGATATACGATGATTTTCTGAGATTTTTTTTTTTTCGCGATTTATACTGACGATTATTATTTATTGTGTCTATCGCTGATTATCGTATAACACGAATCTATATCCTGACTTTACAGCGATATATTCCGATGCGATGTAATTAGACGTCTCGAACAGAAAGCTGGGAGTGAAAGTCAGGTTGATCGTAGTAACGACTTTATATATACTTGGAGTCATTGCACTTATCGGATTATTAAAGATTTTACTATTTAGTTGCATGTTCTATACGCAATGAACTCTGCCCGGACGGAGGCTGAAGAAATTCAGGAAAGGAATAGTTCAAAACAAACCAATATCGATATTTAGTACATGATTATGTTGGATAGTTTTATAGGTATACTATAGGTATGTAGACCTGCAGGTGAAGGGATCGCATTTTAAAAACTCTTGAAAGTATAACGGTCATAAAACAAGGACGAAAATTGATATACTTCTCAATCCAGAATTCCTTCAACTCGTATCGTAATTATATATTGTCTATCTTTTATGATATATTGTTATTATGTTGTTGGCGATTTCTCGTGATTGAAGAAAAAGATCGTTTTGAATTTCAGCGATCTGCTGCACTTTTTTTTTTCAATAATGATTCACGTTGCGTGTCAAAACACGTATTACGTCAGTATAATCAATTACCGTACAAATTGACAGAAAGAAAAAAAAAAAAAAAAAAAAACTGTAATCTTATACGATTGTAGCAATAATTTTTTCTATACAAAAGACGACGATTCTTGACCAATATTAAATGACACAAATGAAGGCCAAGAAAATACGTATGTATGGATATGCCGTAGTATGTATACAAGTCTGCACAGACTAAAGATGTGAGTTTTGCAATCTCAAGAATTGCAGCATGTATAATTAATTCACTTGCCTAAGGCATGTGAAGGATTACGAGATTCTAAACACGTATATCTAAAAAAAAAAAAAGTATGTAATAACTATAGGATACGCGACTAAAAATCTTGAGTTTGTTTTACAGTCTTTTGTCGTCTCATTTTTTTATATATTTTTTCCCCCTCTGCGGAGAATCAATCTGAAGATTGGGTTTTTTTTTTTTTTTTTTTTTTTTTTTTTGCAATATCATTATCATCTATATACATATTATAAGGTTAATCGCCGTGCATAAAACATAAAACTACTACCCACTATATGAATAGAATTTCGCCCCAAGCGTTTGAAAATATTTCGGAGATCTTATTTATATTCAAATCACGTAACACCTGAACTTTGCCATAATCATTGACACACATTCAAATACGACAGTGTCGAGATGACCTGAATATCTCAATATTACGCGACTCTTGCACAAATGAAGATAATGGATTTAAGATCAGCGGTGCTGTATCGTCAATTTAGCTATTTTTTTTTTTTTTTTTCTTTGGCAAATATCTTATATAGTATAAGCACGAAAAATCGGTCAATGTCAAGGCCCTGTTAAGCTATCTACGTTTTTGGGACTCAATCGTAACAATTCAAACGACAACAATAATAATAATAATGATAACAATAATAAATAATTCATATTTCTATCAGATATGACCATTCGTTATTCAATCGTTCAACTTAGGCCGTAATATCAACGAGTGTTTCGTTTTGCAATAATTTCTGATTGTAGGCATTTTTCAAAACTGTATATTCTGCATGCCATTGAATTTTTTTTACAGTTTCAATTCATAATCGGTTTTTTCTTTTGCGAGATTGGGTTTCGATTTGAAATTGCGGTACAAATCTCAATTAACTGAATTGAAAAATCGTTATTATATTATAGAACGAGTTACCTTCATCAGAGCGAATACTTGATCGTCAGGTAATTCAAGCGTCGGTGCCATTTTCACAAATTTTCTATATATCTTCAGAAGTATTTATTAAGTAAATATTCGAATCTTTAATACTCGGAGATGTATAAATAGACGAACATACCGAGCCTCGCGAAACGTATATGGCAAACGTAATCGATCAAGGAGCTATAAACTTACAGTACTTATACATATACGTATACCTGAAATGGTATATCAACTGTGTATTCTCGCTGTTCAATCTAAGACTACTTTTCCTCAACTATCGAGCAGTCTCATGCGTTGCCGTTTCGTTTGCAATCGTGAACCCCACTATCGCGGTGTGCTGGTCGTCGATGAGTGGGTAAAGGGACCACGTGAAAGCCTCACTTCATAGTTTTTTATTTTATTTTTTATCTAATTTTTTTTCAGCCTGATAGTGCTACGTTAACGGTTCGACTTCGAGCGAGTGCGAAAAGTGAAGTCCCGAATAACTGGTATTCGGAGTGGGTAACAGGTTTCGTAATTCCATACATTCAAGTTCAGAAGATGCCTCAGGGCAATTCAATCAAATCGATGCTGATGACCTTCGAGTATTAAATATATAGTTTCAGAGATATTGGTCGTTTGTTGTTTTTCTTTTTGAGGATTTGATTTTTTTTTTATCTCACAACTTGGCACAGTTTCGATCAAAGAACTAAATACGAAGAGCAATCGATTCGAATGAAGCTACAAACAATTTGAAATAAGAAATGAATGAATGAATGATCGTTTCGGTTTTTATAAAGCTAATACGTTAAGAACATCTCGTATTACCTTGAAATCATTTTTCCCTTTCAACACACATTGATAATAAATAGTTAAATACGACTGAATAACGGTTATTCAATTATAAGCGTTGCATACCATGAAGTAGGTACCCATGTATACATTCGGTGAGGCTGATTCCGTCCGGTTGGATGTGGGAGAATTTTTAACTAATGCTGGATTTTTTATAAAAAATTAAGATTCAGGTTCGATCATTTTTCGACAACAAGAAGCGATCAGGGTTGAGGATGTGGTACAATTTTTTATCATCACGGCTAAAAGTCTATAAACTCTTAAGTAAATTTTTCCCTCAATCATCAGTCAGATTTTGGTGTTTTTTTTCTTCTTTTTGATAACTTGCAGGTATCATTATTTTTGGTTAATCGATTGACATTATTTTCAACGTTAAACAAACCTACACACAGGGTGATTCAGTTTGATCGAACTTTATTTCTCATTAAAATCTATAAGACTAAACATATTTTCCCAAACAAAATTCAAAAGATTGATACTCTCAGAGTTTTAGAACATCTTACATGTACATGACTGAAGATAGGGCCGGTTCAAGAATGCAAATTATAATGCCCATGGCGATGCAAGTTTCTGACTAGGGTGTCCTTGGAGGTCATACGCGGTCGTTTTCGCCGTCCGGATCTTCTTAAAAATTATTCGTTTGCCAAAATCGGACGAACTATATTGCCCGAATGTAACGAACGACTGCCCAGTGATTATCGTAGGCTGCAATCTTGCGTTTTTCAAGGGATTATCACCTCCCGCCAGTTGTTTCATACCCAAAATAAAAATTCATCAGGGAGGGGAAAGTGAAAAATAATAAATCAATCGATTATTCGTATATCCATACGAAATTTATTTCCGCATAATTGATACAATATTACTTATATCGGTCAAAGTTGTACGCAAGTCTGTTATTATTATTTTTGTAAAAATAAATATGTGCCTATCGCAAATTATCGGATCTCTCTGATCACCATACAGGCCAGCGTTAACCCAGCTCCAATACGAACTATATGACGCCGCGAAGGTCACTGACCCCACGCTACCAAGGTCAAAGTCAGTGCTTTCTCGCGGGCGATAATTAACGAATTACTTTAACCGCGAACGGAGTACTTCTTGCATGCCAGAAACAAAGTTACAGGAATGCCTGATGAGTTGTTCAATCTGATAAAATCGTATAATTGCCAGTCCTGTAGATTTTAACTTGTCTAATAGATAGCGATACCCTTTGGCACCGCCTGCAAGAAGCTCCCTGAGTATACCTATGTATCAATTTTTAATTCAAGTAATCAGTTACCGCGGGATGGTCATGGTGATATAGAGAAGCTGAATTTCCAAGCACGTGTCGTTCTCTATCGGAATTGAGGCGAACTGAGAGCCGGTATAAGGGAATAAACAATTGATAATCGATTTGGCTTTTAGTTTCCGCGGTATCCGCAACAGTTTGGGCGCTCCGGACGTACGGAACGAGTAAATTTCTGTCAAACTAACACGCGCTGAAGTAAACAGAAATGATGTAGCAAAGGTGTATTTTCTTGGTGTTAAGAAAGACGCCGTCGTTAGAGTTATAAACTTCGTCGAACAGTTTAGCGGTTATAAGTGTAATTTCGGTATTTTAATCACATTGAAAACTACGTGTGTATCTACGATAAAAAAAAGAAAGAAAAAAAAAGAGCAACAGCGAGTTAAAGTGGCGTGCGGTTTTTGAAAAGAATAAATCCTGTTGCTACCCTATCCGTGATTATTGTCACATTGGTTAAGCGCGTTCAGCCAGCAAGAAGTACCGCAGTAAATCAACCTGTGTAAAATTCATCTGCTTCTCGTCGAGGAGCATAAATTTCTTTTTTTGTAAGTATTATTATTATTTGTTACATTATACCTATGCCTCTCTACCCCGCGTCGTGTTATCACGTATTCATTGCTTATGCATACGCTATAATAATCTATCTTATATAAATACATTGTTATTCATAGGTCCGTTCATAGCGCG
Source organism: Macrophya alboannulata (assembly GCA_949628255.1). Lineage (NCBI taxonomy): Eukaryota > Metazoa > Arthropoda > Insecta > Hymenoptera > Tenthredinidae > Macrophya > Macrophya alboannulata. The sequence goes on along the minus strand of OX451212.1, from coordinate 5,150,124 downwards.
TGCATGCGATTGTTCATAATAACTTTATTTCTCAAACGATTCTTTGACCTTTTCCATACGGATTATACATGTGTAATGTTTGCTTCTGATTTTCGTACGCGTATCTATCGCGCAGTTACGCATATACCTACTTACTTTCTTTTTAATTTTAAATCGAATCTAAGCTGTTGACGTATGAATACTTGTCACGGTGTGATATGTTACGTTTGATATGATTATTGTTGACCAAGAGAATAATTTCGACGATCACTATGCTTGTGAAAAAAAAAAAAAAAAATTAAAAATTAAACATGAGACAAAATGAAAATTACTTTGACGAATTACGACGTCGAAGAAAATTTAAACATGATTTTGTGACGAATTAGAAACCCTGCTGTAAATGAAGATAGATTGAAACATATTGAAAAGAATTGAAACGACCCTCGCGAGGTCATTTGGTTGAATTTTTGAAGAATCCTAATCCGGCGAGATTTTAAAATGAATAAATTCGAACGACGTAGAAGCTTTTTGATTTATTAATTGTTAGTTCTTCAATTCAATTACAAATACCGGATTGAAATTCACCGATACCATGTTTGTTCCGTTGTTAGGAATTTGTTGAAAGTAAAAATGATGGTAAAGTCAAGGTCAATTTTATGTCATATCGGTGAAATTAATTCGAATAATTTGGATATTTAACGGAATTGAAATCTGAGGTAGGTACGGGCCCAAAGTAGGATTGCCAGAAATATACAAATTTGTCAACTGCAAGATCCATCCGTTTTCAATTTCTCGTCAATCTCTTTTCGTGCTTATACTGAAATAAATAGAAAGTTCTCTACGTAACAAAACTTAGCGTTCAATAAACTGAAACAGTGGTGCACGGAGCATTTCTTTTCAACTGATCATCTTTACTTTCAACAATGAATCGTCACACATTCGAGCAGTCAATTTCAAATCAGATAAGCCTAATCGAAATTTACAGGTATACGTAGTAGTGAAAGCTCTTGCAATGCATTTCAAAGGCTAAAAACCGGAAGGGCGACCTTTGCATGGCCCTGATTTAGGATTTCTGACAAGAACACAGGGCAAGTCCTCTGTAGGTATTAGGGAGCAGCCTCGAAATAATTTTGCTGTGCTTTACGCTGGATGCAAGCTTGGCGCGAAGCTCTTTCGCCGGACGAAATAGACCGGCTTTGAAATCGTCGGTATATAACAACGACACGAGCGTAGCTCGGGGTCAGCTAGTAATTCCCGGCTTGATATCCTGTGTCTAACGCTATATAAAATCGCAAGCACCAAAAAGGCGATTTTACATAAATACATATAGCTATGACCTCGGGTATGACTGAATAATTCGACCGTAATAGAATTTGAAATCCCAAAAGCAAAAAGATCGTACGTTAGCTGATACGACCTTCTGCTTTTAGGTTTTCGCGAAAGAAAAAAATCCAGTGCTCAATGGGCGCATTCAACTAACATGCGGCCTTCAGTTTTCAAATCTTTCTTTTTTTGGACTTGAATTTTGCTAGTACTTACGACCGTCAGCTTTTAATCTTTTAACTGCTGAATTAGTCATATTCTGAGTTCGTATTTTTTTCTATCTTTTTTTCTTTACTTTGAGCCATTGGAATCGATACGAGTCTATAAAACCGAAGCCATTCTCTTTCGTTACGGTATAACAAAAGGACAAATATATTCGGCATACCTATATATTTTGGCATTTCAAATGCTGAATCTGTAATATTTTCATATCGACAAAACAGTTCGAAAAAAACAGAATAAATGAAAAAAATCGCATCGTCTTGGAACTTTACAGAAAAAAATTAGAATGGTAGTTTTTTGAAATTACAAGAATCTCGACGATGAACAGTGCAATCAAAATTTTGAGCCTCGTTTTAAACCGGTTTACTGTTTGGCTAAAGATATAGTTACAGTCTTGATTGGGTTTCCTTTCGGGCTTCCCGACCATAGCCCGATTAGGATAATTTAGGGAAAACTCATCGAAGCTGACTGGTCCTGATTAAATTCCTGTACTTTTGGCTGTGATAAAAAAAAACTGCATGGTGAAACGGTTTGTGGCGAATTTGCGAGATCAATATAAGTACAACCGAGATGAAAAGACGAAGGATTTATTTCAGCACACTAGCTTCGAAAAGTTTAAACATATAATTGATTGTCATGAGGTTGTAAATACCGTTTTTCAAATTCGTTTTTTTTCACATCTATAATCGTCATGTTTGCTCATATAAAATTGAAAAAGAAATTCAATACGCGAGTAAGGAAGATATTTGCTTGCGGTCATTTACGACTCTGCGGTAGTATCATAACCGCGGAATTTGATAACCTAGTTTCAAAAACTCGGATAAAGCTTGCGGTTTTCGATTGTGTGATCGCAACGCGGATGCGGATTCATTTCAACTATATTAACCGCATCCTGACGACAAGACTTTCTTACTCCAAAAAACTCATTTTTCCTAAAATATTTAAAACCTGCCTAATGAGAGAAGGCTAAATAATGATTTGGCCCAGACGACGTTTTTTTTATTTTTTTACTTCAATTTCACGGCTCATCTCCGACCAACGACTGTAAGAGCCTTTTCCGTATTTATTTTTACTTGCGCCATGTGACCTTATACCAAAAGCCTTCTTCTTTTTATTCTGTTTAGATTAGCTAGGGTTTTTTTTCGTTTCGTTTTCGTTTCATTAAAAATTGGTATAACTTATTCGCTAGAATAAGAAAAACTATTTTTCCTACCCAACCATCGTTTTTCAGAAAGAGTACAGCGGCCCCTCGATCTTCAGTTTTCGAGACTTGATGTCATAAGAGAATTTCGTGAACACAGATACGGGATAAGAGTTAGGCAATATGAAAACTAAAAATTTTAGAACTTGATCAATAACTTTTTCAAATACTCATATCAATCTACAAAAATACATATCTACGTACATAAATGAATGTAGGTATGATCTTTACTTGTAATTTGGGCTCTGCAGGTTTAATTCGAAATTTTTTTAGATCAAAGACCGCAGTTATTTCTGTAACCAGAATTAGGCCGCCTCTTAGTCGGATGGTAAATTTGATAGCTTCGAGTAATTGGGTGAAACGTTAACATTTTCGTCTGGAAGTATGTAGTGCGATGAAATATTGCTTTAAAAAATTAAGTACGTCTCTTGTTGCAGCGTCAGTGGCTATGATATCCGTCTTCGCTCAGCTCCGATCATCGTTCAAACGGCTAAAAGTTCTCTATCCATTAACATTGACATTTGCGAACAAAAAACCGTATCTCATATCGTGAAGGATTTTTTGCAATTTATCAATCCGATGTAACGTTCATCTGCATAAGCTAAAAACGCATTGAAATTTTCCAAGGCCTTTGAGTGCTTATCAGCCTTCGGAATTGATAGCAGTAGCACAATTTATATATGCATAGATAATCAACCGCGAATATTTCCGCGATAAGTGGACGCGCGTTCTGTTTCCTGTATCCAAGGCATATCGTTACTCACAATCTTCGATCAGGCCATTTCAATTTTATTCGATATATTTTTTCTATGCGTCATTCATAGATTTGATTTACGTGGATTTTTATGTGCGGAATTATTCTGAAGATATCTGAAACTGTATTATTGTAGTCGAGCTGAAAAATCCATAACTTGAGGAAATTTATCGTTTCAGTGATGTTTATTATACTTTTTATTTTGCGAGAGCATAGCATCGTCAAATTTTATTATCGCTATAGGTCCTTACGCTAAATAAGTTGGTTTTAAATAAAACGCGACGTGAAAAATTCACAAGTCCCACATTTTTGGTATATATTAAAACTTTAGCAGAGATTTTTTTTTTTTTGTTTTTTTTTGTTATTCGATAAAATAATATGCGTTACTCATGCTCATATACCTATAATGTGTATATAGCAATAAAGTAAACGAAATACCTTATATACTGTGAAGAAAATGTATGTGAATACAAATGATTTCGGACCGTTGAAGAGATTCAATTTTACACCAATTTATTTTTATTTCCGTTCACACAAATTTCAACCGCATCGCGCCAACTTTTCACCGAGTGTGGGACGATATCAGATCTAAAAATATTCGTCACAATGGGTCACTAAAAAGTGAACGAAAACCAGACTTCTGTACGGTATACTGTACGTATGCATATACCTGTATACATATACCTACATCGGGGAATCGCAAATTCTTCGCGAAAAGCATATTAAACCTGTTGCAAATAAATTTTGTTATATATATTTTTTTGATTTTATTATTATTTTATTTTTTTTTTACACCAGAGTTTGTCAGAAATAATAAAAACGAACGAAAAAAACATGACCAAAACTTCTGTGTTTACGTGAATCAATAAATAATCGAAAATTATCGTAGTATCACGAAAATCAGTAAGATAAACGCCTGTTGATAGGGAACCCAAGTCGCTCGCGCGACCCGCTTGACATCGATCCGGCGCCAGCAATTTCGAATTCTTATATCTCTGTATATCTATAATTGTGCGTAAAACGAACGAGCCAATAACCGCTTCTTACTTATTATATAAATGAGCCGGAGATGCAGAAGCTTATGGTTATTTCAGTTGCATTTCTAAATATAGCTGTATGTTTTATACATATAAGTCGTTCATTCCCTCCAATCCATCGGATATATCCGAAGAAATACAAAAAGCAATAATTGGTATAAAGATATCGTGATATCATTAGCGATAGAATCCTCTACTCTTCTTTTGTTGGGCCCTGGGCCGTAAACGTCACGAACTCTAAACTTGTTCCTTTGGTGGTTTTTTTGTTGGATTCGTTTTTATTCTATTTTTTCTTATTTCTCCATCGTTCTGGCTCTTATTATTCAAAGTGTTCAGCGTGCTCCGGTAAAACCTGATATTTTATCCTCGATTCTAAGAATATAGAAATGAATTTTTTTTCCATCGTACAGTATGACGTCGGGTATAATAAGCGTGCAGTGTTGCGGATTACGTTTTCGCGATTTCTTCGGTTTTAATCCTACATCTAAATCCGTTCTACATCTTCGGAGCCGTCTGATAGACATAATCGCGCGACACAGAAAGAAGAGAACCTAAATAGATCAGACGACGCCACTGAAAAATAGGTAAGGGGTGCCCTGGCCGTGACTTCACCTTTTCTTCGGAGTGGTTGCACCCTGGACGATTGCCACGGTGTTAAAAGAGAATTGAACAGCTAACGCGCGGTACCGCTTGAATCAGACTAATATACATATATAATTGTCTAGCTGCAGTTACGTGTGTCTCTATGTATACTATTATAGTTTTCATCACGTCTAGTCATCTCAACGATCATCTAATTCATCCTCGGATTAAAATTAGATTTTAATCATTATATTTTATACTGACGGAAAACAAAATGCAAAAATAAATTACCATAACTATATAAAGTTCCAAGATATTAGTCAGAATTTTTATACGTATACATATTCATTTGAGTCGCAGTTCCAATTTAAGAACAGTCAGATCTTTTCGTTTTTTTTTTTTTTTTAAGGAATTTTGTTGATTATAGTTATCTGGAAATAAAAGCTTCGTAATAAACTTCAAATCGTCGTGGTTTCGGTTTAGTGCCTGGCCCATTCAAAAAGAACGATATTATATATATAATAATCAACATAGTAAAATTGCGATATGCACCGATGATTGCAGCTGTCGTTTTACGTAACGACGAATAACGGTAAAATTTAATTCCGATAAATAGCTAAGGAATGACTGCAACAACAGTTATTCAATACAATTGTATAAAATATCAGGTATGCAAACTCTATACGACGAATCATCTCATTCGAAGGTTAAAACTTCGGTTGAAGTGTTTAAAAATAATTTTTCTACATACGACACACAACCTATATACAATTTTATTTGAATACATGTGTCTCTTTAATCACATTACATATAGGCATATATACTGTCTGTACCAGCTGTTCAAAATTTCAATAGCTTCTCCACGAGATGCATCTATACTCTTAGGCATTAATTGTGATCATTATTATTATTATTATGATTATTATTATGATTACTGGAATCTTATTTGGTTCGATAATATCAAACGAATCCGGCCCCATCGAATTAAAATCCAAATTCTCCAGTCATTCGTCGTGGGTATAGGTTTGGCAAAAAAAAAATCGTATGTTTGGTATTATAGTTCCGTCATTTTACTCGTTTCTTTTTTTCTTTTTGTTGAAATGAAAATTCCATCACTATATAGAATGTGATGGTATAGTTGAACCAAGGACGTCTCGCTATTGTGTACATATTGATGGTCATTGCTATGAATCTATAATGATATAATATTTACTACAGTCGCGATAAAGCCTTATATAAAAAATATATAATGCTCAATATTTCATAGACGCTCGTTAAAAATATGGTGAAATTAGTATGTGGACGCGATTTGTAAATTGTTAACTTCGTGCGTCACCTACGTATGTATGTATGTATGTATGTATCTACCTAAATATCTTTCGAACGAAAGCTATCGCAACTTCTCATTGCCAATTCGTAAGCCGCGCTGATCGTTTCGATGAAATTAAATATGCGGTAATTTTTATCGCTTCTAATATGCATCTAGTTTTTTAATTAGTTGAAATTTTGGGCCAACTATATTTATATACCTAGGTATAGGTACGGAGCCGTGTCTTCAGAAAAAATACATATAGTAGGTATAATCTGTGTATCTATACCAGTGATCTATACTCGCTGACAAACCGTACCTAGAGATTAACGACGCACCGCGGTATACAAAGCATGTGTTAATTACTGTTATCCGTTTCTCAAACAATGTTGTTTCTCAAAGCCATGTATGTGCACGTATAGGTATATACCTACTGATTTATATGCCGCTATAATCTCTACATATTTATAAAGGCACGTGAAATAGTGCAGAATCCCAGCCAAAGCGTCTATACCGATGCTGGTTATACGGCCCAACGCTGGTCCAGCCTCAACAGCCGAGAGTCGACGTTGAGCGCTGGGCCTTGTATTGGGCTTCTTTCGGATTACGTTTCAAGGGCTAAAAACCGGAAGGCGGTAAGCCTTGTGACAGATTGCGCCCTTCTCGTGCTTGAAACTGAAGAACTGAAAACTTAGAACTGATTAGACTCTGGATTAGATCGGTCCAATAGTTTTCGAGATATTCGAAGACAAAAATTTTGAAAAAAATAACTCAATGGACGAGAGATTTGGGCGGGAAGTCTTAAGTCTGGCCCGTCGTGGTCAGCCGATTTACCTGCTTGTTTATTTACCATTAAATACGATTATCATTTGGCTGTGGGGATCGGCACTGATTATACCTACCTATGTTATAATTTCACGAACGTGACCTGTACTTGCGATGTATCTATGTATGTAGATATGGTTACTTCAAGGCAGTTATTTGAACAATTTAACAATGCTTTTTTTATTGCACCTCAAAGGAACGCGTTTTACAGCGATACATAGGCATATACATCGTTATTATGACACCCATACTATAATATATTAGTCTCGAAATATAAATAACGGGATGAAAATCTGTATATGTATGTATATACATAATAACGTATACGTGTAGATCGGTATCGTTGAATGATTCTTAAAACCTGTCCATCAATCATTGTCATAGATGTTTGCGTCCGTTTTATTTGATCGCGGATTCGATTTTGCGATCTTATTTTTACTATCGCTCAACGGAAAAGAAAAAGAAGAAGATAACAAAGATGAGATTTATTTAGCGATGATCTTAACGGAGCTCTCACGTGGTTAAATTTTATTCAACTTATAGGTATAACGTGTATGTATTTTTCCGACTGACGAGCTTGCAGCTCGCCGATCAGATTTCTTTTAAGTTTTTTATACGCGCTTCTCTGATCACAACATTAGAAATCTTATGAAATAATTTATGTGTTTATAAATATATAAATGAAAAATACGATCTAATTACGTACATAAATCCGGTCGAACCCGCGATATTATTTCACACGATAAAAATTTTTACACTTCGGGTATATTTTTACAATAGATATAATACGTACATACGTATGTACCTATATACATAGGTATATAAATGCCCGAATTTTACCTGTAGCGTCTCTATATTGTTGTTAATAATAGAACCAAAGTACCGTATTATTGAACGCCGGAATTTTATACCGTCTATAATACGAATATGGGCATCAATAATTGGCGCTATTTTATGTCTCTTTATATTACTTTATTCTTGGCTTGTTGGAAGGAGTTTATTATCTGCAAACAAGTTGAATTGCGAAGTATCGACCTTCGCTGCAGATACTGCGAACAATTGCTCGATCGTTAATTTTCATTTGAACGTCTTTTACAATTTGAAAATGCAGAATTCGGCGTTAAATTTTACAGGCTAAATAATTGAGCCAACCATAAATTACACGTTCCTATATCGAAAACGAACCATAATAACTTTAAATTTGCAGTTCATTCCTCTTTGACCTTCAAAACCAGGATCGGTACAAGTTATTAGGATGATTAGTTCCTGAAATTTTATCGTTCGTACAGGACGTCAGCGCATGTATAAACCTATGTACGACGTGTTGGCAACTGTTTCGAAAACTTTTTAGCATCATTGCATAATGTAATTGTGAAATTATTATTACAGAGCACGTGTCGTTATAGACATACGATTATACAACACGTGTAACAAGTTTAGAAAAACTTCAAATATTAATCATTTTCGCCCAAAAAGCGTTCGATGATAGTACCGAGATAAAGATGGATCATTTAAGTAGAAACAGTCTGATAAAGCTCGTGCTAATAGTATATTTCTATCATCCTCTTGAGTATTGGTCAGACTTGAGATTAAGTGGCAATTTCATCTCACGTGCCGTTGATCGGAACGCGACGTTAAGTACATGTTATAAAGAGGATTATGTATAATATTGTATGTATGTAACATACACACGAAATCGTGCGGTCATAGATGACCATTTTATACATATATATCGCCTTGAACTTGAGATTGGCTAGCGCTTGCGTCTGTTCGGTTCCCAGCTATCCGTGTCTCTTTCTTTACTGCCAGTAGCGAAAGAGAAATAGAGCTTAATGTGAGCCCACTAAGGCAACAAAGACGCAATAGCAATTGCAGAGTATGTACAAGTGAAAAAAAAAGAACATATAAGTAGGCATATGTGTATATCTATAGATATACCTAAACACGCTGTGATTCCCAGGCTCTTAGCCAGCAGTGTTTCGCCAATGCTGTTCGATGTAGTGTTCGTAAGTCGTCGGTTATACTCGTAGAATTTCGACGCGTTGTTCATCACTTGTTTTGAGTCCGGCGAGGGACGCGGAGCTGTTGCTGTCTAACGTTGGACAATGGTGGTGTAACATGCACTGTGATTAATACCGTGATTATACGAATAATTGACCTTAATTGTTACGAATCAGGCTATGCGTTGACACATGGTAAACGTGCCTGTGTGAAAATGGTAATATATCATTATTTATATTATTAATTAACCTTAAAATATTGTTTTTAAATCGTAAACTCGCGTCGCGTTTCACGGTGCTCACGCTTTAATTGTTTTCTTTTCCTGAACATGTAATACTAAACACCTAAACAATAAGGCTATCGACACTCAACAATGAGTAACACGATTAGTAACACTTTTTCAAAGAATTTATCTACTCATTATTTTTAGTCATATTCAAACTACATTCGAAATCGTTAGGTTTAGATTTGTCATTTTCTTGCAGTTGCATATCTATGCTATTTATTCATTTATATTTTTCGTCAACCTATTTCCGTTGCATAATTCGGAAGACCTGGTATTCAGGGTAAAGATATCAAAATTAGCAAAGTTTCAAAAATAAACAATAATAACTCATTGTCATACGATTACACACGTATTTCACTTAACAGCTATTTATCTCAGCTTCTTTTTTTTCTATTTCTCTAGTATTTTAAAATTTTTGTTATTCAATAATAAAATTGTATGTTATTACATATTTGTCCATTTTTAATATTAACGTTTGTCACATTATGTTCAGTCAAAGTCCACAATGAGATGAATAATGACGCACACACATACCCATGCTCGTTTTCATCTGTTAGACAAAATCTTTTAGTCTATTCTCCGTCTTGTGGTTATCTTTTAATTGTAGATAATCTGATATGTTGCAGAATTTAATACTTATCAATAACTCCCATCTAGCATATACAGTTCTAATGATAACTTCAGAGTATTAGATCTAACGCCAGACCAAACATTTACCCTGTTCTAATATTTGCCATAGAGATTTTAAATCTTATTTATTTAATTTAACGGTAATAGCTACAGAGCAAATATTTAAATTGATAAGAACTCAGTGTCTGTAGTCATATGTAATGATGCATCAAATAAATTGACGTATTTATGCAGAAGAAGTATTAATAATATCATAGATAACAAGACTTTGATTCTCGTCAATGAGGCTGTTGATTATCATTCTATCGCATGTTTGATACCTTGTCTATTTCTTGTTCGTCTAATCTAGTGTATTGATCAAGCTAATTTGTTGGCTCAAAATAGCCTAAATCCCAAATCTCAAATCTTAATATTCTGGATTTGAAGACATTCTCACTGTATTAAGGTTGGATGGTAGTGTTTATTCAAACAGTTTTAACTAATTGCTCTTCTACATTTAAAATTAGATTACTGGTTAGATATTTTCAGCATCACCCTAAAACCCAACTCAAATGTTATTTCAATCGGACTCTTAATTGGGCTGATAAGTCTGATGGATAAAATACGGAATTAAATGATGTAGAACAAGCAAAAGGTCCAACGTCTGTGTATTGTTTCCTCTTTAAATTTTTCTTTTTTGCAATATGTATATCAACAGAAGAATATTTTAATAAGAAACGTCAACAGTCTTTGATGTGTAAAAATTATTATGCTAAAATCCAAAGAATTTGCTGTCTATTTATTCTTTGACAATTTTTCGAGACGTTATTTTAATCTTACTTTCATATTACTGTTTCCACTTAATATTGCAGTTTATAACATTGCAGTGTGTTACATATTCACCCTGACCTACTAACACAGTGACGATTACTATGGTCACCTTTACCTTCACAAATTGGTATTTGTTGCTCATGTTTATATCAGGTATATGATCGGCTTGAGTAGTGCAGATTGTTTTATTATAAAATAAAAAAAGTCAATCAACAATTACCGATTAGAAAGTTCTTCTTTAATTCGTTGCGCAAATAGCAGCTGCATATCCAATCATCATAATATTAGCAAGAAATTTTCTACTCGTCGATAAAATTGATTTAATCGATGTTTACTGATGATATTTTTGTTGTTACAGTGTTGGTTGTGGGCGCATAACGCTTTGGCCTAATGTCTGTATGGTCGACAAGTACTGGGCGTAACTCAGTGTTTGGTGCGGAGGGTGGACCACCTCCCTTCTCTCAATTACCAGTTCACGCACACTCGCATAATCAGCAGCATAATAATAACGGCCATTGCTTCCATAAACGTGCCCACAGTTGTCAGGTATGTTAAAATAATTGTAAAATATATATACATATATATATATGTAACTCATCTAACAATTTGAAAACAGGAAAATCTTACAATGCTTTGGCTTAATTTTACTGCGAATCAAATCTCTACTAACCATTCTGAATTGAACTACTTGAGTTTAGTTTCAATTTAATTTTCAGGTAAATAGCGGAGCAAAAAAATTTTACCAACTAATTCATGATCTAATTATAAATTAAGTTTCAACCTGAGTTCAATTTTAAACACCATTTGCCTTAATTGTAAGACAACTAGTTCGGAAACTGGAAATTTGCACCAAAACATTTGATCCTTGATAATATTTCAATGTACATACATACATACCCAGCTTTTTATGTAGTTAAACCTTTCCACACTATACACATTTAAGGTGATATCAGATTATTTTTTATATCAACAATTTAATCTAATTCAATTAATTTAATAACAGAATTAGATAGAATTTACCCACGATTTTTATATTCAGTTTCATTATTACAATATTAGTTTTTTTTGTGACAATATGGCAAACTATATCAAGGTCAATATCCTTTTGTTCTTGGTACTTATCACTTCCTGGACGTTAACTACAAACGTGAGTGATAAATTTGTATTATAAGACGAATATTTTTTTGTTTTAATTATTTCACTCGAACAGTAACGTAAATAGAAGTAAAATTTTCTTTTAGAAATATAGTATTTAGTATAAATTTTGAACAATAACTACGAAACTTTGGCCTTGGCTTTAGGCTTTCGATCTATCACTATACCTCGGAACTATTCACAGGTGTCTGCATGTAGAGTTTTCTAAGTCTGCCTAATACACACACACACACATCTTTATCCATCCATTCTACATAAAACGTGCTATATGTTTACTAAACTAAAGTTTACATAGTAAAAACTCACATACATCAGTAGTCTACCAAATTAACAAACAATAGTAATAGTTGTTCCACTTGTTAGATCTATTTCATGTTTTTGTCCAGCCTAAATAATTTGTTGTTTGTGTAGTTAGAATTATATGTTTATCTCGCAGTTGTGCAAAATCATTTTTTATATGAAACCATCCATTAGTGAGCTTTTTTTATTTCTATCAAATCTTATATTTCGCAAATCTGACTTTGAATACTGTGTCAGAGATCTATTAATCAATAAACTTAGAATAAATATTTGTAGACAGTAGATCAACGCTTTTATTGGATCATGCTGATTCTCATAAAAGTAATTTATATATCATTGTTGTTGTACGATCATTTTCTGTGTTCAAATTTTAGAGCATTATCAGTCTTCCATTAATTTTTGGCTACTATTTTGTTTGGTTCAGCACCCATCGGTTTTTTTGCCTTCCGTGGAACTTCTGACAAGCACTTCTATCGGCACCATCGTTTGGTACGTCTCTGCTGATATCAATGAATGAATATCCAAAACTTACTAACAACAATATTTAATAGGAAAATTTTCTTCTATCATGATCGTTTATTTTTTTATTTCTTTCCCCCCTCAACTACATTTCCAGATTGAAGAATTGGCTCTGGCATGGAGGTATTTTTTTTTTTTTTATTAACATTGTTTATCGCTACTAAAATACTTTCATCTAACTATTTCACTAGTAAAGTGATTTGGAATGAGTATACATCTCGAGTTTTTTTTTTTCCGAAGCTTCAATTTTGATGTTCTATCACTGCAAAATAACATCCCTTGAAATAATAAAACTAGCAGTCGACTGAAAACTAAACAAATGTGACAAGCTAGACCACAATGACCTTGATCAACTTGCGTCTTCAACTGTTTATCTTTCAGGACCAAACGTTTCTTTGAAGCGAGAAGTTTAACTACGCAATAGCAAAGCTATGTTCAAAATTGCAGCTTCGAATAGACTCAATTATAGATATAGGTAGTTCAATGTGTAGGAGATGATCACTGTGTAATTATGTATATTAATTCAACGAATAGATACTAAACATCAATACCCTTTGCACAAACGATCTTATTTGAAAAAGTATCAAGTAACTATGAGTTTCAGGTCTTTTTTACACAGAGTGTTGCAAATCTCGAATTCATAAGTTCAGTTTTTAGTTCGCCTGATTTAATGAAAACAAAAATAAAAAGTTATTCCTTGTTATTAGTCGAAGATGTCGCAATCCGGAGATGGACTACATACTCCAGGCTACCTGTCCTGGAGAAAACTTCAGTTGAGCAGAGCCAAACTAAAAGCTTCCAGTAAAACTTCGGCCCTGCTGTCTGGGTTTGCCATGGTAAAATTTAATTATTTATTATTCTGTTTATATTTATGTGAAAGTTAATTACCAGATAATATAGCCTACTATAATTGTACCAGCTTCTCAATAGACTAAAAAAGAAAATAGTTTTTTCGCTTTACCTATTTTTCTTTTACACAATAGAATAATAACCAAATATCATCATCTCAAGGATAACGGAATGGTTTAAGTTGGATCAGTTTTATTCTTGTAACAGAGTTGGTAACAATTTATTAAACAACACATTGCTCGGCGTAATTGATTGGCTTGTATAACTACAGGAAATAAGCAATATGCATAAATCATCAGTACGTTCTTATCCCAGGGAAAATAAATGTGGTTAAATATCACCTTATACTGAAAACATACCAGCATACTAAACAGACTGAAAATATAAACATTTTCTTTAACATTTTTCAAATTTTTCAAATAACATTTATTATTATTATTATATAACAAAAATTCAAAGCTCAACTTAGTTCAATTTCATACAAAATTTTATTCAATCAACAGGTAGCCATGGTTGAAGTGCAATTGAATAAAGACACGGTAGTGCCTGATACGATGCTGGTTGCCTTTGCAGTCTGCACAACATTACTGGTGGCTGTCCACATGCTGGCTCTCATGATATCCACATGTATTCTGCCAAACATTGAGGCAGTATGTAATCTTCACAGCATTAGTCTAGTACACGAATCACCACACGAAAGACTTCATTGGTATATTGAAATAGCTTGGGCGTTCTCAACGCTTTTAGGATTATTGTTGTTTTTATTGGAGATTGCGATTTTGTGTTGGGTTAAATTTTACGATATGTCACCAGCCGCGGCATGGTCAGCATGTATAATATTAATTCCAGTATTGATTGTCTTTTTGGCATTTGCTATACACTTTTACAGAAGTCTAGTGGCACATAAATACGAAGTCACTGCATGTGGCATTAGAGAGCTTGAATTGCTCAAAGAACAGATAGAATCTACTGATCTTGAAGGTAGAAATGGGATGAATTTGTTGCAAGGTAACACCCATATTGTGTAAAAAGAAAATTTATGAATAGCTTTCTCAAATAAGATTTACTAAATATGAAAGTACATGAAGTAACATTTCAAAGACTTCGACTCCACGCTTAAGACTCATGTTTTCATGTTTCATGGGAAATTAAACGTGACAGAGCTGCTTAAACAGCATTGAAATTCAAGAAATATCTTTGCTGAAAATGACTATTCGATCGTTTATAATAATCTTTAAGTTATTGTTGGATTAGGAATGTTCTTAGTTAGCATTATACAAAACAGTAGCAACTTTAATTTTTTATTAGTTAATGGTGTAAAATGATGAAATGCCGTTTATCGTGCCTTCAGTTTCACACTTTTTCGATTTTTTTTTTTTTAAATGTTATATCTGAACATAAGATAAACTATTTGAAAATATTAAAAGCACTGAATCACACAAACGTCTGAAATATTAATACAACTAATAATGAATAAGGACATACAGATATTACGTATGACAAAATAAATTTATATTATTATAATAATCTGAAATTTATATTACCTACTGATAGTTTATATAGTTTATTATATCAACGTTCAGAAGTTTAATGAATGGATGAAAGAATTACTTATGATTCAAGCAATATTAAGAGAGCAATATATTTTATCACGCGATGTGTTAAAATGCGATTATATACGTATTTAAACATCGATTTATTATTTATTACAATAAAATATTTATTGATATATTCTTATTATGATTTAAAGTTTATTTTCTTACAGACTGACACAGTCTTCCAATTTGGACGTTTGATTGTTTTTTTTTTTTTTTGACCACCACGATAGAATCTATAGAGTACTTCATTCATAAATGATAATATTCAATTTCTTGTTTGCTCATTCGTTGCTTTATATAATAAAAAGAATATAATTGAGTAACAATTGTAAACAGAATCATAGTTATCTGAAGAATTATACAAGACAATTTGCTCTTCCTTCATATTATGATAATTATGCGAGTATTTCAGGAAATGAAATTCATTTGAATATGTGTGTAAATATGATGAAACATTCCCTTTTGTGCATAGCGACTTAAATTAAGATGAGTAAATTCTATGAAACTACGTTTTCACATTTATTATAATATAAATCCGACATTCATTATTTCTTAAGGTTTTTCTAAACCGACCTTATCTGTTGACAAATTTTTAATTCGACTGGTTTTTTAGAGAGTAATAGTGATATTTGAATAATTACAAAAAAAAAGGAAAAAAAATTTTTACGAAAGATTTATTTAATTGAAAATTATTCATCTGACACTTAATACCTAATCATCAAGTATTGTGACAAAAAAAAAAAGTCCATGACACCAGCTGCCTAACTTTATAATCGCACCAAATTATAGTTTTTTTTTTTAATCATTTTGAACAAACTTTTGAAAACGTACTGTAGAAATATATTACCATGCCGATATGCACTTACACTTTCTTAACTTAATATCATACATGTAAACACACCTATCTGTGTTTGGTCTTGTTCATTGAGGGGTGACGATGCACAACGTCGTTATACAAAACAGATCTGTTACATGATATCAGAATTCCTATACTTTTAAATTCGTGTCTTTCAATGATGATGATGGTGAATATCGTTACACCTCAATGCACATTACTCCTATGTATTACTATACTTAACATTATCTAGTTATCACTTTATTATGTAAAGTTATTATTATAAGATTGAAAGTTGAACGGCTGAAGTTGATGTGTTTCTATTAATGTCATTGGAAATGTGGCATATATTTAATAAAAAAATGACCACTCGACGTTTAATCAGAACAAGTTTTATTATCACCTCATTAAAAAAAAAAAACTAGTGGATTACACAGAAGAACAACTACTTAAAACACTATTTTTACGTATATGTATATGAACAGGGACATAAAATTTTTACACGGTAACTTTGAAACTCTTTATTTACTAGATATATAGTATCAACTAACATTATACAGTAACAGTCTCACATTTTGTAACCGAATGCAGAATAATGAGTTTTTTTTTTTGTATTCAATGCCTACTGGGTGTATAAAAGACATCAGATTAATAATTATTATATTGTTTTTTGATGAAACAAAAAATCGATTGTAAAGCACTATCCGAAGACTTTCTCAAAATTTGTTGTCTCCAACCATTGGATTAATGTTTGACTCCATTTGTTGTGGGACAATAAATTCTCTCTCCCTGCGTGCGATTATATCACCTCTGTCCACAAGCTCGTCCTATAAGCAATAGTTCTTTATATCTTATCTATTATTATTATTATTGTTGAAAAAAATTTCGTCATAAGTCAGCTAGAAATTTACGCACTTGTGGGATGGAATAGTAAGTCGAATTACGTGACGTCTGTCGCCAGTAAAAATCTTCCATTGTACTCAATACACATATATTATCATTCCAACAACCTTCTTGCATCTGACCACTGTCTAGATGATAATATATTCCTCGTCCATGTTTTTTACCACAGAAGAACTGGCCCTCATATCGATTTCCGTTACCTTAAAATAAGATTAGCTATTATACAGGGTGAGTCTTATCAAAGATCCAGCGCCTCAGTTGCTATAATAACATGATTTCTTGAAAAAAAACGTGGGATCTTGGAAAATTTAGATGAACAGGGCTTGGACATGCACAGTGTTAAAGTTACGTTTGATTTTTTAACCCCCAGCCGTTCAATCAGCCCAAGAACTTCATTTTAGCATAGCTAAGCTATGCCCATTTTGAATCTTTGATGAGAATCATCTTGTATAAAACAATATCGCGTAAAATATGTGAATGAAACTTTTTCAAAGACCTGAGACATTACACTAATTTTTTTTTTTTTTTTTTCTAAGCAGAGAAATTGGGGCTTTGCAAAGAGACCTTGAACCAACATTCCTTCACCATGATGGAGGTCCTTTTTCCACATTCCTTGATAAAAATCCCCGGTTCCATACCACATTCTGCCAAAACCGTGCCTGTTGTTTTGCCAAAAAATTCCTTCGTAGTAACTACCGTCAATATACCAGAGACCACCGAATCCTTCTTTCTTTCCTTTTACCCAATGACCTGCATAGCATTTCCATATTTCGTTGTTTTTTAAGACTTTACTCAGCACTCCGTATCCATGACGAAAACCATTCCACCAGTCTCCTTCGTAAAGCCACTTAGTCCTTAAAATGTTTTCGTATTTTCATTATGAAAATTACGAACAAAGACGCAGTTGGTGTTTGTTTTTTTAATTTTTTTTCTTATTTTTATTCATAACTTTTAAGTCTTGTTCAAGTTCTTTACACGTTGATATTGATTATTAATAATTCAAAAAAGTAAGACAACAAACTTTGGTGTACTTAAATTTGAAAAATTTATTGAGATTTGAAATTTTTCTACTTCCAAGAGGATCGTTTATTCGTTAATACATTAAATAATAATATACGAAGATCGAGTGATCGCGTGTTCACCTAATCAGTATACTGATAAGAAAAGAAAATGTTGGATGTTAAAAAATTTTTACGTCTTTGAGTATACCCGGTCAGCTCTGATCCCTTGCCTTCTTTCTTGTCATTATTCCATTCTCCTCTGTAGCAGCTTTTGAGTGGCCAACTAGGGCTAAATATTGATTTTCGTAAACCATTTCTTTTACATTTTTTAAATTTTGAATCAGACGCGCCGACTTTCACGGGTTTTAAAAATGGCATATTTAATACACCGATGCCAATAGGGCATGTTAAATAAATTTCATAGATTTGTACATCGAATAGTTCAAGGAAATTCTAACTATTATTTTAATCTAGACGTAACATAAGTATAAAAAAAAATATCGCGCGCGCGCCCGTCATCTCCATGGCAACGGGTAGATGCGCGCATGTTAAATAAGACATAAGTTAATTGGGACATTGATAATCGATTAGAATTTACAGATTCTCTACAGTTATCTAAACCCCGAGCTCTTTCGCTCGTAGTTGTATTAAATTGAACAAAAAAAAAAAAAAAACCATGAATTTCGAAGTGTTTTTAATGTAACTTTTGAAAGTGAGTTTCAAATTTTCAAAAATTGTACCGCTATTACGACAATATCGATTGTAACATATGCGATCGTACAGCGAGATGAAATTCGAGGTTGTGAAATTGCCGCAAGTCATGAATGCATCTTTGAGATCGATTATCGCTATCGATGCAGAAGAGACTCCAAAAATTCGCAGCCAACTTCACGTCGTTAAGAAATATCCATAACCATAAACATGGCTAAAAGTGAGATAATTAACAATCCTAGAAAGCGTAAATTACTACTAGATAACAGCATATACGAATTGGATAATGAGGATCGATCTCCAATCGAATCTCCTCCCGTTATCACCGTCGAACCCTCCGACGAAGAGCTCATAGAATTAGACGCGAGTCAGGAGTCTGTTACTTTCGATAACCTCTCCGAATCTGTCAGTTTTGATAAAACCGTTGGTCCAGGCGCTGCTCCTGAAGGTTTTATACTCGTTGACGAAGATATTACTATTAACGAAACCGATAATTCACACAGTCAGAACGATGCCTCGTCGGAATCATCGAGTCCAATTTTTAAGGTTATGTTTAGAGACATTGACGCTGCCAGGTATGTTCGATGTTTACATTACATACTGATTGAACTATATTCTCAACTAGATATTTCAATTCTTATGACAAATAATTATTCAAATAATCGCTAGTTGATTATCTTGATTTAATAACATTTTGTAAATCATAATCGAAAATATTCAACTCTGGTTGTAGAATAAAATTCTCTATGTATAATAGCATTGTGCCGGGTTCATATTTTTGAATTTGTTTTTGAGTACTTGGATATGATAAATGGATGACAATTTTATGTTTAATTTGTTTTTTTTATTACAGAAAGCATAGACAAACTGTTGAAGACTTTTTTAAGAATTTAATTGCAAAGGATGGAAAAGTCAAAACGGAAACTGATTCCTCTGGTTTAATACTTGAGATTTGGGATGAACATGTGGTTACGGAGGACGGAGAGATATCTGGTTCGACAGAGGCTGAAAATAGTTCAGAACCAGTCGAGGATCAACTTTTCACAATTGATACTAAGCCAAAATTAAAGGATGACTTGGACATTCCTACATACGGAAAGGTTCGGTGTTATTATTATTTTTATTCTTTTTTATCTTAGATTTAATTGAAACGTTTTTATTAACGTGCAGTAAAAACATCGGTTTAGCGCAAGTTTTTCATAATCAGAGGTACAGCTCATGTTATATTTATTACAACAGGTTTTTATTCCTCCCCCTCTTTGTCTTCATTATTGGTTATTAATTTTTTCCCTTATTTCTTGGACTTGTGATTGAAAAAAATTAAAAGAAAGATCTATACCTATGCATCTCTTTTTTATCCGGTATAAATAGAAATTCGAGCAAGTGTTAAAAAAACAAACCAAGGATGGTCCGGCAAACCGGCCTGAAGATTGTGCTCCAAAGATGTCGTGTTTCAACTGCTTAGGGAATCATAATTTGCGCGATTGTAACGAGCCGCGTAATCATGCGAATATAAACAAAAATCGAAAGGAGTTCACTGCAAAAATGGGTCCTAGAAACGGTAGATATCACTTAGAGGATGAACAAAAGTTCGGACATTTTGTGCCAGGGCAACTGAGTAAAAATCTTCGTCGAGCTTTGGGACTTAGAGACCATGAACTTCCTAAGCATATTTACAGGTAGTCATTTAAACATATTTACATTAGGTACGACTGTTATTCTTTAATTTTTACATTAACAATAGAAATTAACGTCAATTCTGATAAAGAATTGTTCAATTTATATCCGAATAGATTTTCAGTATATGAATGTATACCTATATATACATTCTAAGGCGAGTACTCGTTTTGTTATTTGATAGTATTTATAAAATTGAAATTCTTATAATTAGTGCAGATTGTTTATATATGACGGTAATATTTTTCGTTATAGTTTAAATGCGAAAGTTTATTTATATATTTATTTATTTATTTATTTTTTTAGAAATTTTTATGTGTATATTACTTTTTTTTAAAACAAGGAATCAGTTTTGAGACTAGAGAGTTCAGAAGTTTTATTGTTTTCGTATCTTGAAACATTTTTCTTAGCATGAGAATACTTGGCTACCCTCCAGGGTGGATGGAGGAAGCACGTGTCCAACATTCTGGATTAATGCTATTCAATTCAGAAGGTCGTGCTGATCTTGACCCGGCGGATGAAGATGGTGAAATTTTTATTACTGGAGAAAAAGATGAATTTGACGTGAAAAAAATATGTGATTTTCCTGGTTTCAATGTTACCCCTCCTCACGGTACACGTGACGTGAGTAATGCAACTTTCAATTACCTACTTTGGCGCACTTGAAATAAACTACTTGTACTTTTTTGCTCGTTTCAAAATTGCTTAACATTATTATTTGATATGAATAAAACAAGAAAATAAAATAAAAAATTGAATCGTCTCATTCAGGAATATAAACATTACGGTATGCCAAGAATGCAAGAAATGCACAGCAAAGAGGTCATGTTATCCACGCTAATTGGTAGAAAAGCGCAGGAGGGTTACAAGAGAAAGAAAATGAAAGTCACACGGTCTGGACCAGTTGATAACGCTTCTGTTGTCCCTAGCGAAATGGAAGTTGTCGACATCGAAGGTATCTTTCAAACACCATTGTTCCCAGAATATTAGTCTACAACTTTTACGATCTGTTAAACACTTCAATGGTTGTATTGAATTTCAGATGGTGAAGTTGAGACTGTGTCAGTGAATGGATTGTTCATACCACCGCTGCCCAAAGACACACCTCCAAAGCCACCGGAACCGCCTATTTCCTCTGAAGCTTCAATCAGCCAGTTGGAAGGACCGCAATCTCTCGATCCTGAGGTAATAACACAAGATGTTCATAATTTTATGGATGTCATATTGTGTTTTATTTGATCCTATTTTCACTGTATTGCATTAATAAATTTAGAACGAAAGTACCGCGCCGTCATCTCGAGCCGATTCTCCATCGCTAACTGATTTGGAAATAGCAAAGAAACAGCTTCTCGCTGCATTAGATGAGCCTGGGACACCATCGAATCCGGGAACGCCTGTTAATCTTGGAAAAACCAATACCGGTTTAGAAACTTCTGATAGCAGTTATATGCCTCCTCCATCTAGTACAGAGTCTACACCACAATCCAGCCGAATGCAAAGCAGACAAAATACTTCTAAGATAGACAACACGGGTGGAGTCAAATCTGTAGACTTGGGTACTCCAATTCTGCAGAGTACGTCACCTTACAGCAAGTTACCGTCGTCCGAGAAATTTTCAAAAGACATTTGTGACGTTATGAATTTTGAAAATCTGCCAGATTCTACAGGTAAGTATGAAAAGATGAGCGGAATTATTGAAAGAGTACGTAACATCGTATCTAGGATACAGCAGGAATGATTGTGATTATTTTATAAATATTATTGCGATTTATTTATACGGTATAAACTGTTTATATTTGTACGATAAATTTAATATTAGATTGTAATTTACTCAGTTTTCATACAAAAAAAAAAAAAATTATTCTTATACCATTTGATATAAAGAAGATAGAAAATTAAATATATCTTAATTTTTTTGCGACACATTTGAATATATGATTCCAAGTAGGTACTCTTGATTGACAGAGGAACAAATTTTCTTAATCTCAAATATTGACACAAATATAATAAATGTTGAATTATCAAACGATTAAAAATGTGATCCATGAATCTGTCAGCAATTATACAAAATATAAACGTATTTGATAACGATATACCATTGTCATTTAAATAAAAATAATTGTCAACCAAGAACGTGTAAATTTGAATGATAATTTTATAAGACGTAGACAGTTTATTCGATTTGTTGGTTGATCAATTTTCATATAATCAATTCTTTGTGGTATAGATAGTACAAACGATATTGATATTGACGATATCCGTAAGCAAGAGTGAGAAATTTCCATGAATTTCACTAAACAGTAAATTACACGTTCAAACGAGATTCAGGAAATATGGGCAGTGATGGAATAGTAATTAGCAATACCATAAAAATATTGCTCAACTAATTCAATTATTATGACAATTTTTTAATCGATAATTTTTGAATAAAAAAAAAAAAACGAATGCTAGCTTCTGCTACTTCTTGAAATGTAACTGGTAGAAATTTACATTAATTGACTTAGAAATAAAAATAATAATAAAAAGATTTATTAGTGAATAATTCATCACATTTTAATTAGTCTATAAATTATAATAGATCACACATATACAATATTGTACAAAATATCTTTGGTGGTTACATTTTAAACAGCCATATTTTTCAATGAAATAATAAAACAGAAATGAAAAATTTTTCACCCGTTATTTTCCATACTTTGAATAATGATAAGTAAAACGCAGTTATAAAGCGTATTTTTTGTATAATATTTCATATTATTTGTTTTAAATTTCACTTATTTAATTAAAGGTAGACATTGCAGTCAATATAGTTTTATCGGTATGTAATCCGTCAATTGTATTATCAGGTGTACGCTGCATACACATGCATCTCGTGGCATTGTATTATATTCGCGTTAATTAAACAATGGTTTCATTTACGTATTGACTGGCCGCGAAACCTGTTTTGTAAATAAATGGAACAATATCGGCCTAAGGTTTGGGAATAGGAATATTAAAAATGCAATTTATAGTATTAGAATATAACATATGCATGTACCATTCAAGAGATTTATTATTGCAATAATACTTGCGCAGGAATGTACAATCTTGGAATAAATTTTTATGCCATAACAATATTTACACAGAGGTAAAAAGCTTCCGCATATTCTGAATATTCAGATCTACGTATATATTATGTGTATAACTATACATATTATATTATTATCATTGTATATCCTGTTTGACTAATATCAGCATCACAAAGTTCTTTAAACTCTTTGCACTAGGACCTTGTTCGGTCAGTTTGGGTAATTTTACAAAGTTTCAATTTTTGTACAATCGTATTTCTTTATTTGAAAAAATAATCAATTTTTGTTCAAACAGTCGATTTTATCTGGGATAAATGTCTGCAAAATATATTATACATATATTATAAAATTTTTCCGTCACTAAAATATAAAAAAAATATTGGGGAATAGTACCTAATTTTTTGAATAAACTTATCAATCGATTTTCTTTTTCGATTGTAAAAGAGTGCGATTTTCGAATAAAGAATTTCGAACACATATTATGCTTACATCACTGCTAGATAAAACCAATAGGCCAAGTCTTGCAGTCTTTGTCTTAGCTTGGTTGAATCGTAAATAGAATTTCTAATAGACGTAAAATAGAAACGCATTTTTAATCACTTTGCATATATTGCTTGAGCTAATGTGTTATTGTAGTCGATAATTCATTTAATGATATCATCAATTGGTAGCTTCAAGAATTACTTCGTGTCATCAAATAAAATTGTACTATATTTTTTCAATTATTTATTTCATCAGTCGATATTCGATAATAATTTAGTATATTATTTTTCAAATTTTGCACGCTTAGATATTGAACAACTATGTAGAATAGAATAAGTCGATAATAAATAAATCATTTGTGCTGCTATCAATGATTGTGCTACTATCACGATTACGCATTTAGTTTTGGTAATACTTATTATTTGTCAGAATTTCATCCAGTCAAATTAATTAGGGACCAAAATTATCAAATCTAGAGCTTTCTAATATCACTTTGGAAGTATATCGATGTAGCACTTGATTCCAGTTCAATATAATTCACATTTTGGTCCATCTTATTCTAATTCTCTTTATCGTCAAATTATATTTGTCACAGTAGTAGTGTAATGTCAAACAGAAAAATAATTGTTAATTATTCTAATTATTTTATTTTCTTTTTTATTTTAAGCTCAGCAAGTTTCAACTATAGAGAACTCTCCAGTTACCAGTGTTATTCCTTTTAATCGACTGTTGGTGGTGGCATCGGTGGATCCCCATGCGGGTCCTTTAAGAAATGATTCGAATACTATTTTAGTCAAGTTGGTTTCATTTAAACGATTTTATAAAACGTTGATTGCATAATTTACTGGTCGGATTAAAAAATTTAAAAAAAAAGCATCTAGAGATGAGATTACACAAATTTATCAAGACTGCTTTCCAAAGTTTCATCAACAGTTGCCTGACTACTGATAAATTGTTATTTAGATAAACTGCTAAGAAAAAAAAACTCACAGTGCCGGGATCACGCCTCTTTGTATCAATGTCTACTCCTCCTGATCGAAGTGACTTGGGCCTAAGCGCTAGCATGATTGCTATGAATCCAAAAGCTAAACACATTAGAAAAAAGTCCGAAGCACCCGCAGTGGTACCCGGTCCAGGAACTGAAAATTAAATACCAGCAGTAAATGAGCATATTTTTAGTCTCGATCATAGTAAATAATGTGAACAAACATGAGTTGCTCTCTCTCTCTTTTCTTTTCTTGGCTTGCAATGTATCAACAAAGCATATCGTGATTCTAAAGGGATAAGCCTATTATCACGATGTTATAAAATGTTAAATAAATACATACGTGCAGCATCATTAAGACACTCGGTGTCGGTACAATAAGCCTGTGTTTGTCGTAACTAAAATTTCAATCAGATTAAAATATATCATTATTTCATATCCTTTTTTGTCATATATGTATATTAGTAAAGAAAAATGCATGAATATTCGCAATTGAATCAAGACGGCCACACAATCTCATTGTTATTGATAAAAAAAAATATACGTATATATTTCCTGGTTTCTCCACGTTTATTCCCTAACTGAAAGTCCGGTTCTATCTTTAATCATGGAACTAAATGGAATTACGGTAAAAATTTAGAAATGAAGGATTCTGATAAACTATAAAGACATTTCTCTGCTTTAAATGGAACACAGAAAAGTTTTGCATAAATGATAAAACAAGACGTGTTTTTTTTTTCTCCAGATTCTAATCTCAAATATTTACCACACCGACAACAACACTAGATTATGGATATTTTTTTTTTGAGTTTAATCTGATTTTTTTCGTGAATTCTGACGTTCTATGGTTTTCAAATAATTGATATTTGGTCTGAAAATATTGACAAATTATTAACAAAGACAATATGAAACGGTTTTTTTTTTTTAACACATACGTACATAAATACTCACTGATCTGTAAAATGGATTCTGATTCCGACGATTCATAATACGTTCCCTGCGTCGAGCGATAGCATGATTGGTGCAGAGTAAGAGGAATTGATAGATTGTTAGTGCGAGGTGAAAGAAAATATCACCGTTTTGATTGACCAATGTAATATCGCCAATGTGTTAAATGCTCGTCTTTAGCCCGGAACAAGAAATATAATTTTTTAAACTTAATTTGTAAATTGTATAACCTGAATACTGCCACGAATCATAAACTATATAAAAGTTTATACTATGCTTAGAGTAAGGCTTAGCGATGTATAAGCATAGGCTTTTATGATACAATAAGCTAATCCATTGATTGGATAGTAAAAACTTTACTTACAATGGAAAGTAGACGTCGCATAACAACGTTGGGGTCCCACATATACTCGCACATATCAAATCCCTCGTCGCTCATTTTTGATTATAGTTATTTTATCGAATTAAGTGGATCGACGAAATATTGCTGAAAATAAATGATGCAATGTTTATAATAGACTGTGATTATGATATAAGCATGTGTGTTATGGAACGGATATTATTTTTAATTAATGAAAATTAGTAAACGACTGAAATTGTATTTTATTTCGTTTTGTGAAGCATGAACAAGGTTCATTCTCGCTTTGCTGTCGAGACAATATCGGACTGAACAAAAATGGACTATTCAATAAGGCGTGTGAAAAATTAGAGCCACGATTGCTATTGATGTGGCATTAAAATGTCAGATTGACAGCGAAGCAGAACGAATAAAAAAAAACACAGAAAAACAAAAAAACACTAACGTAAGGTCCTGCGATGTTTTAGAACAGATTTATGATTGACAATCCGAAACGTTCATCGAAAACTATGACATAATGTATTGTGAAATTAAAGATAGAAGGAAGTAATCAATTATTACCTCTTCAGCGTAGAAATATGGATTGTTATGGCTGTCGACGAGGATGTCTCGATAACGCGTTAAGCATTAACTCTAAAGTAACAACGATTGTTCTCTCATACTTCGGTTTCAAGCTTCATTTATACTCCTTTTAGTGCCAAACTCGGACGAGAAGTGGCGTGCGTATCAAGCTCCTAAAATCTAGCGGCAAAAAACTTTGAATATGAATGTTGATAAATTCAAAGACTTCTTTCAATCGTTTTTCAATGCTGTCGTCGCTAGTCTATAAAGGGCAATCGTTTTAGAAGGGTGTAGCAGCGGTTTAAATGCCTTTAAATTGCACAATACGTTAATCGTAAACATAGTATACCTACATGATCGAGAATTAATTATTTATTCATATTTAATTGTGGCTAGTTGGAGCTGTTATAATATGATCCAAAATATCGAAGAACCCAAGAAAATTAAGGATTTATTACATATTTTAATAGATCGTTCCATGTTTTAGAATTATGTCTTGTATACGTATACAGCGTGGCATATCGTAATGTTAGAAAATAAATTTATAAAATTTCTGTATAGATGTACAGTTTTATTTAATAGCACGTTATACTTATATTGAAAAAAACTATAAAATATTCAAGGAGATAATTACAACAATCGAATCGATCAGTTGATGTAAAATGATAGTAAATACGAATTATAAGTTCAAAGCTGAAAGCTCCATCATGCGGAATGAGCAAATAATATTTTCCATCACACATTCCGAGACGCTATTTCGAATCCCACCCCTATATCGCATCCATGGGACTCTGCAGTGCTTTATGATTGGCTGTTTCCCTTGCCACCGCTCCATCGCGCCCGTATAAGCGAGAGATCTTTGCCCAGATTTGTCATTTGCTCCTTTTAGAGCCGTAGAAGCGTCGAGGTCCTGTCGCACGGCCTTTGACCCTCGTAAAAGTTGACTTTCAACGTTCCAGGCCCGGGTTAAAATTTTAAGACTTTCAAAGGCAATCGTTACTCAAATGAATCCCATTGATTGATTGATTAATAAAAAATTTCACCTTTTTTATTCGCGCGCGATTTTGGGTGCGGACTGCGTATCGCGGAATTCGAATTGCTGTTCACTTCACCTATCAAATCATCAAATTTTCAATTAGCTATCAAACCCTCTGACTAATTTCTACCCAGCCATAAAGAATAAAATGCAACTAACATGTCATTGAATATTTCAAAATGTGAAACGTACTCATTGATCACGGATTGATTTTGACTTGATTTGGGGTGCACCGACGTAAAGGCTTACATAAGGGTTGAAGAATAACAAATTCTCATTCTCGATTTCGTGAAAATATAAAAAATTATAGAATTGTTAATAGAGTTTAATAAGCAATTGCTATCATATATAACGTGGATGATACATAACGTAGCTCAATTTTCCTCATAATTATAATCTCAACAATTTAAACCCCCGTTGAATAATTGCGATTAAAATTTCGCAGCTCGCGCTGGTCGTAGATCGTTTATTTCTATTCCGTAATCGAAAATATATTTTGAAACTCGTTCTCAAAATTAAGAACGTTTATCTTAGAGCGGGAATGGGTTTAACAGATACGAGTTTTGAGCTACTCTTGACCCTGTGGCGAGTTGTGGTCTTCGGCGTCGCGTGGCCTTTCAGGTCCTTCGAGTTCGGCCTGCAGTTCCTCGCTGTCCCACGTTACCGCAACATCGCGATCGTCGCGCAGTAGCTGCTCTTGCA
Source organism: Macrophya alboannulata (assembly GCA_949628255.1). NCBI lineage: Eukaryota > Metazoa > Arthropoda > Insecta > Hymenoptera > Tenthredinidae > Macrophya > Macrophya alboannulata. The sequence continues at coordinate 5,121,476 of OX451212.1, read as the reverse complement.
ATAACGAGGTAAGTCTTTTCATACTGAATGAAAACCCTTTCTATATATTTTATATAAAGATAAAATCAAAACCGAACTCCACGTACTTCATTTACCCCCTGTTCTTCGTATGATTGCAATACGAGCTTTTTTCCTCGATCCAAAAAGCACCGTGCAGTTTGATTTACCAATTCAACTCGAAGGTGCAGGCTTGAAGCCAATAACTGTTCATAATGTTCTTTCATGTCATCCTCAGTATTCGATTTTTTGATTTTTCAATTTACTTCAACTACATATATTCATCATATAAGCTGATAGATCTAAATTAATTTTTCGAACTTTTCCTTCACGGTTTTGAAAAATAACTTCATCACAATATAAAAAACAAAAACGTTATTTGCGATTTATGCAGCACATTTCGCTTTTATCAATTATCTTTGCTCATAGTGCAGCGCGTGTATGCGATGGCGTTAAATGAATATTCACTGCGCTTTCTTAGCTCTTAGGGTACAGTTTTTATTACTAATTTTACGGAGTCCGTCGGTTTAGGATAGAGGCGTAACAATTACCATCGCCCACGATCTGTTAGTTCGCGTTTCCTCAATTTTCTCGCGTCAGTTACAGCGACGATGGAAATAATCAAAGCACGAAGTCATTAGTTAGCACAGTTTGCTCACGAGACGTGTTTCGGCTGAATAATACATTTTCTCTTTTCAACAAATTCTAATCACTGATTATTATAGCGAATAGTGTACAATTTTTTATTCGATTATTGCCACAACTTTTACTTTTGCTCTCGAGTCTCTCGACGAATAATCATTACAAATTTATTACGCCCTGCAATTGCGAGTTAGCATATCAAATAAGGATCCACGTTGATTTCCGAAAAAAAAGAGATTGTCAAATTTATTATAATGCGTGTGAACATACGAAAATAATTATCCTAATAAACGAATGGAATTAAAAATAATTCCGTTTCCAGATCATAAATTATAATTGATCATCGAAAATGCGATGAATATAGTGACAGCTATTATTATTATTATTTTTATTTTTTTCGCACAAAGTGAAAATATCGTGCGAGTGACAGTAAAACTCTTAACTTCCATCGTTTATCGGTTATACCTATATATAACCTTTGAAATATTTTTCTGAATTTATATAAATCGGATTTACCGGTCATCGCTGATTCTCACCGACGTCGATGCACAATGGGCTTGTTAGGGTTGAGTGTTGGCGTCGAGGACCATCGATAACTTACGTGTCAACCCCACATTAACGATATTCTCTGACACCAGCTCGGCCCACGGCTTTAAAAAAATTAGTATACGTGTATATACGCGAATTATCAGCACCGAGTTTAATCACTTTTTTTTTTTTTTTGCCATCGAATTAGCGTCATATGAAAATTCATAACAAAACAGCTAAATTTTTGAATTATTTTCTGAAATCTATGTGTACAGGAGCACTATGGCGTCAAGGGTGATGAAATCGCCTTCCCGAGGAGACATCGATATCGAGGGGAGAGAAACCTGGTCGGGAAAAGTTGACTTCCTATTATCAGTAATCGGTTTTGCAGTTGATCTGGCCAATGTCTGGAGATTTCCCTATCTGTGCTACAAGAATGGAGGCGGTGAGTTTTTTTTCATTTCTATGTCAATTTATTAATTAGTCCTATGGCGAACATCGACAATTTTAATATACTTTCGAGGGGGGTTCATTAGTCGTATAAAAAGGCTGCGTTTTTTTTAAATTCATTTATTTATTTATTTTTCTATTCGCTATATGCGGGCTGATACATCAGCGATGTTGCATTATTCTAACAATTCATTATACATTCACGCATTAGTATTATTTTCCGGAATTGCAGAAGCTTCGAACAATGACAGTCAATTGTCAAATTTTAGTAAGGATCGGAATACTATCTCCGCCTGTATTATTGAATTATTTTAGGGGAATTCCCTGCGACGTGCGATAGCGCTCGTCCATGGTAGTAGGTATTTTTTTTTTTAATGGAAGTTTAATCCAATCAGTCTTTCATAGCCGTGTCACTGTAAGTCCATTATTTCGAGGGTCTCTGCTAAGTGCTATTTTATTTTCTTTTTTTTTTTTCGCCAAGCAAAAAGCGGGTTATAAAAAGTATTATCTACACGAATAATTTCGACTTTTTGAATCTTGTGAATTCTCTAATCAATTCATTGCCTGCACGAATTCAATAAACTAATCATACATCTATAGTATTTCGAATTTAATTATTGTTAGCCCTTTGGCAGAAGTTATATCTCGATTCATTTATCTTTACTCTTCAAACTGCAGTCATGTCCTCGAAATCTATGGGGCTTTTATAAGCTACGTAAAAAACAGCTTGAGTTGTTCCAAAAATTCTGAGGATTTTCAATTTTTGTTGACAATGAAATCCTGCAGGAACGTTACACGAAGTTCAAGCCAGACTTACCTGGAGCTTGGCCCACCTACAGGAAACAATTAAACTCAACTCCGAAGTACCTTGCTTTGAACTTTGGCTGTACTTACTCAAGATAAAAATAAAACAAAAAATTAGATTTCTTTTTCTTCTCGTTTTAACCCGAGAGTAATTATTTAACAAGAAGAAGGTAGTATTTGACAATTTTTTAATGCTCTTCGCAAATTACTCCGCAACGCAACGCAACGCATCGCTTGACTTCTCTCGTGCAAGAGGACAAGTGGAAAACATTAACGTAGCTAATTAAGAAATTCGCCTTTCCCGTGTAACTTGCACCGAGAACCAAGTTCGGGCACAAAATGAGGAAGTGATATACACCGTAGTAATACGGTGTTAACAAGGTGGCTAATTGCCATTTACTTAGCGGAAAATGACCCGCTGTAATGCCGCTGTGAGTTTCGCCTGGCTGTCTACAGTCAGGGTATATAGGTATAAGTACTGCACTAACAAATGTCGTGCACAGAGTACCGTGGAGTCACTATCCACATGGAATTACTCCCTGCTTCTTAATTCTGAGTGAAAATTTATTTAAACGCAATCTACTTGGCTGTAAAACAGAAGTGAAATCGTCGACTAATAGAAATAGTTAAAATTTTATGAGACGATAGAATTATCGATAGAAAAAATAGGGAAGCTTTGAACAATAAATGGGTTGGTCAGTCTATTAAACTCGTCATCTTTATCGATATAATTTTTATAAATTTTATCTTTTTTTATTGACATTTGACAGTACTGTTAATTTTCTTTCGGCAGACTTGATTTTTGCCAACAACGTGTATCTCTGTCTAATTCTTTATGAAATTCCAAATGAATTGCGTAGAGACGTATTTGGTCGGTATAAAATCTAAAGTTAGCTATGAACTTTTGCAAATGCACAGCGTCTCCGTCGCGACGCCATTAGCCCTCTATCAAGGCCTGTAGGCGGTAGGAATGTGATTAAAGGATGGCTGTCGACGATACAGAAGCTGTTCCGGCGCTTCGCTTCTCAAAAGCGGCCGCTAACCTAATTATAGAGAACGATGGAGAATAGATAGAGATAGAGAGGGAGAGACAAGTACACCTCGACAACGAGAGAGAGGAGAGAGAGAGAGACATGAGGGGCACCATTAGGATGGGCAAGATCGGTCGCTAATTTTCAATTACATTAATTAATCACAATTACCCGTTTAGAAACCCTTTTGACCGTGAGCTTTGGCCGCAGTTAGTGTTTACGTTTGAAAAATGTTTTGTACTTTTTGAAGAGGTTTACGGGATTCTCGTCTGACCTATCTTCGAGTAGTAAGAAAATATATGCTGTTAGGTTTTGAATTTTTGAATTTCAGTTTATTTTTGTGTTTTCATCATCTCTCGAGCGAATGAAAATATGAAAGAAAATTATACGGTACTTTTGGCTTCAAAGTCGGCTTTTTGTTAGTTGCGATCATATATGGCATTAATAGTCAGGTGATATGTAATAATGACTGCAGATATAAGGAGAGTAAATTGAAATGCTTTTTAAACTTGTCTCCTGCAAGCTCCAGTGTCTGGAAAGCTTTTTTTCCACCAAATTTGACGCTAGGAGAAAATAGTAAAGCTCTTGGAGAGTCAGGTCAAAGGATAGACGGACCGGAAGCCCATCTAACAGCGGAAGTTTGCTCTTGACACCACAAGTGACGTAACATATACCGAAGAAGTAATCCTGAGTATTTTAGCAAAGTACAAAATAGAGGAAATTTTCGGAGACCTCGAGTCGACGAGAGCCCACGTTACGTTTGGAGATTTTAAGCTCAAAAAGCAAAAAGGAAAAAAATTAACTAGTTTTTGATAAAAGAAAGTGAAAGAGCACGAGAACTTATGCTGCGAATTAAATAAAATTGAAGACAATATCTTCTGTAATAAGATTACTCTGGATTTGAGTTACCATGACTACGAGGGAAAAGAATTCTTTATTTTTGAGGTATAAGGAATAGACCCGGTGTTTCAGTGTGCCAGTCGTCTGTTACTACTCGGCAGAGCTGTGGGGTAGATTGAAGGAGGAACCTGTTGATCCCTGCAAATCCCAGGGATCATTCTAACAACCCCTGTGACTTAATTTGTCGTTCGAATATTTTTACAGCTCAAGTTTCGTATAATATAACTTTAATAATTATCAGACTCTCGTACTGCTTTTCAACTATTCACAATTGTTTATAAATTTTTAGCGTTGAATTAGCAGCCAAGATATCAGGGTGAAATAGTTTCAAAAAGTTACGATGCTTACTTCTCATTAACGAACACTTTTCTGAAACTATTACAGTAATGGTTTACCTATACCTACCTCCTCAGAATATTGGTCAGAGTTTTCTTCATTCAAGTCCTCTTATCATTCATAGTCTAAAAATTGGCGTCTTATTTTATGCCGTAGATATGTCTGGGGAAACTTAAGCCGCCCTTGCTTTTATTGATAACGTAAAATTATACAAAATTTAGCCTTGTGACGAAGAGACGAGAAAAGACGAGATGCTGGACCGAATCGGGGGATGATCTTCCAGGCGAAGGCACGCGCTCAAGAGATTAGGAAGCAATTACATCTACCAGAGATTCATCCCTACCTCTAGCCCTTCCTTAGCTCATCCATACATATACCTATACCTACTTACGGTTCCCTCTTATCTCAACGAGCATCTCTTTCTTGGAATGAAGACCAGCTGAAGTCGAGATTTCGGTTAGGGAAATCCTGAAGGCAAATTCATACCGGGGTCAGTTCAGGATTGCATATGTTTACACGTTTAAGCATCTCACAAATTTTCGACTTCACAGGAACGCGTCGATACTATAAATTCGGATAGCGTTTGCGTTGAATAAATTCCAAAAGCACATTCTTACGCGATTAGCCTTTCGATAAGCATCGAAATTCAGCAAATATCTAGTCTAATGCGATTCTCATATTTTTTTTGCAAGTCGACCTCACCCCCCACTGGCCTCCTCTCTCGCTTTCACCCCTGTCGAAGCTCTGCAGTCCCGACTAAAGTGGTGCTCTGAGTTCTACCGCCTACAATTACCACTTCTTATGGCTTAACAATGGAGAATTGAAGCGTTGTCAGAATTCTTATACGGTGACGTTTCAGTAGGCCACATAAATCGCTGTACACACCTGTACAACTTCTTTACAGTCTCATATGTATGAGATCAGGAGGCACAACAGACCCTACTGAAGAAAAAACACAGTTAAACTGGTTTCAAAAGGATATTCTGACTCTTTATCAACTAGATAACAAAGCTAGTGCCATAATATTACCGAATTTATATTTGTATTATTTCTTTACTTATTTGACGGAAATACAGCCATTTTTTTTTCTTTTTTGATCAGAATGGTTCTGAATTTTGTATGAATCCAAAACGCTTGCGAAAAAATTGCGTTTCGCGAAGTTACCTGCTGCGACAATTACTGACTAGCTTTTTCGTTAGGGTATTCGTGTGTGAACATAATAGCTTGTACCAATTCAGAATGAGTCTGAAAATTGACTTTCCAATTTTCAGGAGCATTTCTAGTTCCATACTGCGTGATGCTCATAGTCGGGGGTATTCCTCTGTTCTACATGGAACTTGCCTTGGGACAATTCAATCGCAAGGGAGCGATTACTTGTTGGGGTCGTCTGGTGCCCCTTCTCAAAGGTAAAGTATTAACTACTGATATTGTAAAATGTACTTTATACCAAAAAAAAAAAAAAATGGTAATGAGGTAGATGGACCATCTCAATTACCAACTACCCCGGGTAATTGGTGTAATCTGTGTCGGCTGAAGAAGAGAGTGCAAAGTGATGTTGAGTCGAAGTAAAATAATTCTTTCGCGGAGTCTTTTTATTTCTTAAAGCTCCGCAACCGACCGCGTAGCTTACTGGCAACGGGCTGAACGTATTTCCTCTGAAACATTGGTATTCCAGAAGCGGGATAGCCCCGCACTCACTTTTCACTCTTTCCATTCTTTCCACCATCCTCTCCGGGTCACTTAAGGGACAATTGTCGGGCTCAGCCAGGACGCGGGGGTAAAAGGACGGCGTTGAGGTTCGTGAGTTGAGCGGTGCGATTTCTACCGCTGGGAAAAGGCACGGGACTTCCATTTCCGCAGATTTTAAGCTTCGCTTCCACCGGAGCTTGAACTACGTTAACCTCCGCACCCCACATTCTTACGGTCACGAATATAGATGGACATTTCTCACTTGAATTACTCGACACGAAAAAACTATATTTCATCGTTCTCAAATAATTCCCGCGTCTCACCTGCTTTCTGACCATACGATGCTTCCATGAATCGAAATCATTACTACCGAATGAAATTCCAGACAGAATGGCCATTTGTCGTTACAGGTATTATAGGTATAAAAATTTCGCTGTACGAAATTTGTCATTTCTGTCTCTGCAGGAATCGGTTACGCGGTAGCGTTGATAGCGTTCTACGTTGATTTTTACTACAACGTAATAATTGCGTGGGCGCTCCGTTACTTCTTCGCATCATTTTCTGGTATGTTGCCTTGGACTACCTGCGACAACCCTTGGAATACGCCAAGGTGTCGTAGGCTTGACGTAAACGCCTCCTACGTCGGTGGTTACGCTTTGACGGATGACGATTTGGCTGGAAATGTTTCGCGGATTGCTTTCGAGGGAATGCGAAATGGCACTCTGATGAGTGACCACAGTAACGACACCAGATACACCAGCGCTGCACAAGAATACTTCAAGTAAGATCAGCGGGAATTAACTACAACCAAAATATGGTTTCGGGAGTGAAAAATAATAAAAACGCATTTTATTCTTCGTCTCATAGTCGGGCTATCCTGGAACTTCATGAAAGTGCCGGTCTGCACGATCTCGGAGCTGTCAAATGGGACATAGCCATGTGTCTGCTGGTGGTATACGTCATATGCTACTTCTCTTTGTGGAAGGGTATTTCTACCTCTGGAAAGGCGAGTTAATGTAGATAATTTGGCTTTGAGGCAACTCCGCAAAATTTTGCATAAAATCAATTAGTCTTACATGTGTCGCAAAGTCTTTGACACTGACCGCTGCACAAAGTACAGTTCAAATTAATCATATTCGTGAAATTTATTGTTTGATGATGAATTTATTTGCGAACAAATTTTTGCACAGGTTGTATGGTTCACAGCCCTATTTCCATATGCTGTATTATTAATTCTCTTGGTGAGGGGTATCACTCTGCCCGGAAGTGCGGAGGGCATAAAATACTACCTAAGCCCGAATTTCTCTGCGATCACAAAAGCCGAGGTAAGTAAAAGCGAGAATATACTATACGAATTCGTTATTGTTTCAAGACCTTTCGGAATTGTATCCCACGATGCAGTTGGATTGGGGACAATATCTTACCCAGCTTGCCGGTAAAATATAATCGTCAGAAATTTTACCGAAATAACGGCTTAGGGTGTGGTAGGATTTTCGGTTAACTTATTACTTTGTCAGACCTCGGAAAATCCAGACTCATGGTAATGCATCATAACGTGGTCACGCGGTGTTAAGCGAAGAAGAAAAAAGAGAATAAAAAATAAAAAAAAAATATCGTGGGGCTGAGAACAAGGGTGAAAATGGAGACTCGATGTAGCTGTCACACTGGCCATATCGGAGACCTTATTTTTTATCGGACAATTTTTAGCGACACAATTCCCATACCGCAGTGATCCAGTTCCACTATACTTTATTTCCCATCCTTTAGGCTAATGTCAAAGGTTTTTTTCTTATCAATATAGGTATGCCTAGTTTTCTGATTACAGTTGAACATCTTTCGGCCTATAATTATAGACACGACTTGTATCCACTGCTCTATAATAAAATATATACAGCTTCTAGCGGATGATAATTCTGATTATTTCTGAATAAAATAGGTTTGGGTAGACGCAGCAACGCAAGTTTTCTTTTCGCTTGGTCCAGGCTTTGGAGTTTTATTGGCGTACGCGAGTTACAACAAATATCACAACAACGTTTACAAGTGAGTATGCCCCGTCGATTTACTAATTTTATAAATTTTACCGGTAATCAGCTGGTATGCAAGAAACTAAACACCGTAAAATTGTCTGATTTTTGCAGGGACGCTCTACTGACAAGTGTAATAAACAGCGTGACCTCCTTCGTAGCTGGGTTTGTGATATTTTCAGTATTGGGTTACATGGCCCATGCCAGTGGGAGATCGATTCAAGATGTAGCAACGGAAGGTCCAGGTCTAGTTTTCATAGTGTATCCAGCCGCGATTGCTACAATGCCTGGATCCATCTTCTGGGCTCTGATATTCTTCATGATGCTTTTGACTCTGGGCTTGGATAGCTCAGTACGTAAACCCTAAATCCATCGTACATCGCCGAACTGAACAACACTGTCTCAATTTTTTAACGGTATATTTATATGCTTTCAGTTCGGGGGTTCTGAAGCCATAATAACAGCTTTGAGTGACGAATTTCCACTGATCGGAAACCATAGAGAGATATTCGTGGCTTGTCTATTCACCCTTTACTTTCTCGTTGGTCTAGCTTCCTGTTCCCAGGTGAAAAATTCCCCCAAAGTGACTGTTAACAGTGTTAATAATCGACGAATGGATGGTCATGCAATTTTCTTAACGGTTTCAGGGTGGTTTTTATTTCTTTCATCTACTCGATCGCTACGCTGCAGGATATTCCATGCTGTTCGCTGTACTGGCCGAGGCGATCGCTGTCAGTTGGATTTACGGAACGGATCGTTTTTGCTCCGACATAAAAGATATGATTGGTTTTTCGCCAGGAATATACTGGCGAGTTTGCTGGAAGTTCGTTGCGCCTATTTTCCTCATGGTAAAACACGGTTTGGATAGTTTTTTTTTCTTTTTATTCCTACGTACAATACATACCCTTTGATCCATTCCAGTTCATAATTGTCTACGGATTAATGGGCTACGAGCCCCTTACTTACGAGGACTACGTTTATCCTGTATGGGCCAACGTACTTGGCTGGTTAATCGCCTCCTCGTCTATAGCGATGATCCCCGGGGTCGCAATTTACAAAATTCTGACAACCCCAGGAACCTTCGTCCAGGTGAGTGGAGGCGAACTATGAACCATTATGAAAATTTTCTGCATCACGCTGCTTCTTATAATTTCAGAGAATGAAAATTCTGACGACCCCGTGGAGAGATACTCAAAAGCAGATGACGACGGCCACTACCAATGGATCGGTTCGACGAAGTTCAAGCGTCTGTTTGTCTCCAGGAGAAGAGCCTCCGATGACCAACGGGCAAACAGACGCACCAAAAGAACAAACTGAAGTCACAGTTCAATCCCGCGGGTCCTTCAACGGGACTCCACCGGAGCCCGTATAGGACGATAGCGTTGTCATTTTCACTGGCTCTAAGTTTCAGGTCTATCTTTGTTAAAGGTCATAGTAGTTATATATACGTTTTCGCCAAGGATCAACCAAGGCGTTTCACGCAAGTGAGGACCAAGAGCCAAAGTCTAGATGTCGAACTTTGATTCAAGGTACGAATAGGAATTAATCTAATACAAATATATGAACGTACTCTGCGTATAATGTACGAAAATAATTTACCGCTATTATTAAAAATAGTGATTCTGTATCTAACGTAAGTTAATATTCATTCTGAGGGGCTGCCCAAGCACCATACCTAAAAATTAGCACATTCTGAGCTGATATATCGTCAATAGAAATTTAAAATACTGTCACGGTCTCCAACATGAGTTGGAAAAATTCGTAGACCAGGATCTCAGGTCAAAAGAATCCTTGCATTTGCATTAAATTTCCATATCGTGATAAAACTCAATTTATAATAGCCGGATTGAGATGATATAAGCTTCTATCAACGCTGTATTATTTGATAACATGCCTATTCTTTGATATGGCCAAAGTTAGTTAATTCCTTAGTAAAGTAAAGTTGGATGAAACGTATAAATAGCAGATCGCTCAATTTTCCTTCGACATTTCGATGAATAAACTTCAGATACTAGTGCCACTCATGGCTCGGACGAGTAAAATTAACAATAATGATTGTTTATCGATTGGAGTGCGCTTTTGCAGTACCGGAAAATCGATTTCATCGTATACCTATAATATAAATTCGTTAAAGCTATTTCGAAATTTCATGACATACCGTCTAAAGCCATATCTACCTGCGCGTTTATTTTCATTATTCGTAGAATGACGATAAAATTAGTCGATACTGCGACATGTTATGAGATATAATTCACGTAGCTGCAGTAGATTTCCCGGTACAATTTATAGGCTCTTCCTCGGGCTCTTCAGTGTCTTCATTTTATTATATTAGAGTGGTATTTAATTAATATGAGTTAAACAATTTGTGTAGTTTGAATTGATTAGCTACATTAGTATAGCGTAGACTATGTAACAAATAATAATAGATCGTAATTAATTAGTCGTAAAAGTTTAATCGACTTTTTGTAAGATACATAGACGGAATATGGTCGAACTTCACATGGCCCGAAGGGGTTTTGGAGTAACCAATCTAATAGGTAATGGCTTTAGTAGTGAAGTAGGTAGTCTCTATATTATAGATATAGTAGGTTTCAAGACCGGATAGTGGCGTAACTATATAGAGTGAAATTGCCGATGTAATACAACATGCATTTTAGTATATATAGATAATCATTCCACTTTATATTATGACTTCTGATAATTTTGGTATAATAAGAATAATTCGCGCGAAATTTAGCAGCAATACATTTGCTCGAATATTTGCTCTCGAAATATAAAAATCCAAGTTCTTTTCTTTGATTACTTTTACTCAAATATCGATTCATTGCACAGGAATCGTTATATCTTATAGGTTTACATCAGATGGACTGAACAGCATTAAAAATCGCCATGAGCTCTTTCATGCTCTATATAGTTACTCTTCTAAGGTCTATAAAAATTATATTATTTCATTAATGGTTGTTAGATGTGAAGACTAAAACTATTTCATTGAACCTCGACGTGATAGACGACTCGATCTAATAAGAACCGTAGAATTCCGAGCTTGTTTAAAACCTTTGCCAGGTAGACTAGTTAAAAACAAAAAAAAACCGACTGATATACAGGCAACGAGAATCCTTTGAAACGGGCTCGTTGAAACATGTAGTAACATAAATTAATTTTTTTTATTTACAGACATTTTTAGATTGAACTATAGATTTTCAAACGTTGATAATGCTTAGAGTGCAGTATTCAGATCAAGTAGTTATTATTACTATAGATAATTGTAAAATAAAAAGCCAGTCATTTTAGTAAGTAAGAAAATCACATGTATGTATCGGTAGAACTATACAATGAGTAGTTTTAAAAAGTTTTTATTTAATTATTTATTTTTTATCAACATTTATACAATATCCGAGCTTTAAAGCCGGGTTTGCATGCTGTGTGGACTATAGAAGTGTCGAATGAACAACCACAATGAATAAGCATAAATAAATAAACAATAATTACTTCATATAATGTAATAACCATAAAACAAAAGTATATCTATATGAGTGATGCTGGAAAATATACTTCTCGATAAAACATATGGATTTAGATATACCTAGGTAGAGTCAAGACACACTCTAATTTATGTAGCAGATATTTTTCGCATTCTTCTTCAGATTTTGATTGAATAATGTCTTGAGATTGTCTTTGGTACGAATATTATAAAAATAATTTTTTTCTGTGAGAGTTTAATTGAGTAAAATTCAAGAAGACGGATACGAGTGCGGGATTATCTAATGATTTCGGGCGAAGTGATTTAAAACAAGAATTAATGATCATTTGTTATTCAAATAAGAATATCCTAGGGAGCGCCACCCCCTAAAATATTCTTGAAAAACTCTAGTGACATGAAAAAAAAAAAATTGATAAAAAATACTCGCGTAATCGAATCGCTCCAACGAATGAATGGGTAGACGTCAGCCAAGAATTCACAGAATTTTATTCTATATAGCTGCAGTGCTGTGAAATATTTCTGACCTTTTCGAATGTCTGTTGAATAATTCAAAGATTTCTTTGTTAGCGATATGCAGTCTTATTCGAAACAAGTCGAACTGCATATAACACGATATTCGACCCATTTTAATTTTCATAAGTATTCGTTCTCTAAATAATTTATTCAGCAATTGATTCTATTTGCTCATTGACTTTGGATTCTAATTAAATTCGTTGTCCATTCTCGATAAAAAATCATTTTATGAATTATGATAACCGTAATCATTTCTTAAACTTTTTATCATGCGTCTGAAGATTTACCAGAGAAATTTACTAAACAAAGACCAATAAAAAAATGTAGCTCCATTGTAGGTCGTAACGGCTTGTAAAATTATCAGTATACGTATTATACTGGCAGCAATCTTGTAATCATTTAGTGTTAGTATAAATGACAACTGATATGAAGGTATGACTACGTAATTATATGTTGTGAATATCTATAAAATGAATAGTGATTGTTGTTGATAAATAAAATATATATTTTGTACATCGCATCTGAACTGCTACCACAGCCATAGGAGGCAGTTCAGGCCTTGTTGATCCATGATAATAATAGATGATAAATAAATCCGTAAGCTTAATCGTTGTACGTAAATAATAAAATTCATGTTATCCTTACGTTATATTAAAGATAATACTAAGTAGATGTATTATATAACATGCTTCAACATCTGTGCTTTTCCAAGAGCCATATTGGTCAAGTACTTGTCTCAATTAATGTCGAGCGCAATTTGTGTGATATTAATTTATACGTTATTAATTATAGTAATATTACATCTTAAGTTATAAATTATCTCATATCCCTGATCGTAATAGTGATAAGACTAACAACGGATATTATTATTACTTTATAAGGAAAGTTTCAATTTCAATAATTTTTTTTAATACCTTAATAACCATAACAATCATCATATGTCAGTATTGTAAACGTGTTGTCAAATAAAGTTTGTTTGTTTATTAAAATCTGTGTATACATATAGATATATACAATAGTGCAACGCAATTTTTACAACCAATAATTAACGGTCTGCAATAATCAATATCCACGCTGACTGATGGCTATCCTTCGTTCGTATAGTGTTCCTCAATTCTTATTGAAAGCGCCTGCGTGTAGGCAATTCAAATACCATATATGTATGTATATTGCTGTGCTCGTAATATGATTCGTAGTTTGAAATATATCGCCGCGCCGTGCATGTGCGGACTTTCAGTCAAGCGACGAGCTATACTTCACGTCCCTTCCAAACGCGTATTTTAAACGTGGCAGAAAATTATCATCAGAATAATCGAGCGTAAATAGATAGAAAATTTTTCAGTTATTTTTAATGTTTAAATCAGAGTTTAATCAAGCAATCGATGTTGTTATGATAATTCGCGTACGGTACCACCTTTACCGACGGAATTCTCTCGAAGCGTAATAAGCGTCGACCCCACTTAAAAACTTATCAAAAACAACATGGCGCCTGCTACAGAAAGCTTGACGGACTTGGAGAAAGAGATTTTCACAAAAATCAGCAAGAATGAGATCGCCGAGCTCGGATCATTATTGGCGGCAAACAAATGTAAGATTGACTTCGTCGATGAGAATGGTATGACACCGCTACAGCATGCCTGTTACAAAGGAAACAAAGAAATTGTACAGATGCTTCTAGATCAGGTAGGTTAAGGTACTACATACATACACTTCGATAGCACTGTAGCCTTCAGAATTATCGTACGCGTTGAAATTATACGTAATAATATAATAGAGACATTAATCATTTACTAAGAACGTGACTCTCTCGATATATCGATACTTAAAACGGCTTAAAAATTCAACGAACGTCTATACCTCACCTCAACAATAGCAAATAATGAGACAGAGAGAAAAGATCGAATGAAATACATTGTCGTAATAAGATCAAGTAAAGAAAAACGAAAAAACGGAATTTTTCAATTTCAGGGCGCAGACGTGAATTCTTCTCAGCATGAACACGCTTATACCGCTCTACACTTTGCCGCGTTAAGTGGAAACGCGGATTTATGTCATCTGCTGATGTCCCACGGAGCTCGTCTGGCTGTGACCAACAGCGTCGGTCGTACTCCTGCTCAGATGGCTGCATTCGTTGGAAACCATGACTGCGTTGCTACGATTAATAATTTCATACCAAAGGCTGACATCGACTATTATATTACACCTCAAGGGCTTCAAACAGAAGCAATGCTTCCTCCACACCTCGCCGATTCATTTCACAAATTTATCATGCAAGTCAACGTTCATCCGGTCAGAGTCGCACTCAATCTACAAAGATGTCCAGGACTTTTGGAAAATTTGGGCAAGGTGAAACCTCGTCATTTTGTCTATTATATTATTATCATAAATTTATGCCTAAACTGGAACTGGAATTGGAAACAAAAAATTAGAAAAGTTATTTATTCAGAATTCTTGTTGAACTGAAACAAATTGAAACTGTTATCTAAAATTTTGCATAGAAACTGAAATTCTTGTTTAAAATGATTATGGAACCAAAACAGAAACCAAAACCTGTATTTACAATTTATTACGAGTTGTTACAAACGTAAAAATACGAAGATGTCCTAAAAATCCAGCGAAAAGATGGAAAAAATTAATTAAAAACTTGCAATTCGTGGCAAAAAGTTTATTTTTAATATACAATATCTGTTCAAAACAAAAATGAAACAATTTTAAAGTCAGAAGTTTCTAATCAAGTTCCCTGTTTCAACTAATTCCATAGATTTATGGCTATCCTAATCATTCATTCTATTCTAGAAATGTATGGAATTTTTTTCATTTCATTGTTATTTGGTCTGTGATTTCCACAACATGTATAATGAAATATACCTAATTTCTTTATATGAGTGATAAATATTCTTACTGTCGTTATTTCAGGTACAAAAAGTGCTGGAAGTTATGCGGCACAAAGAAATGAGACGAGGTATCGAAACCAACGAAGTGATGGCATTCAAGTATCACTATCTCAGTTGTGTAACAGCAGAAGTATCAAAATGTCAAAAGCGCCAGGAGGCTATGAAAGCGGAAAAGTCGGAAAAAGATAAGAGCAGTGAGGATAGCGAAGAGAAAAAATCCGATCCTGTAGAATTGCTAGTCAGAAAATTTTTGAAGTGTAGTAAAGGAGACGGTAACTCAGAGTGTCAAGAAGCTTTTCTGATAGAAGCAGTCAGGGAATTTCCCTTCAGAGAGAGCACAATATTTCGTCAAATGGTAGCTACTTTGGCCGGCTCTGATCCACCATCAGCTGTGTCCGTTGTATCAGCGGCAATTAACGGACAAAGAGGTTTTTCCGATAATCTTCAAATCTGCGTAACTTGCGGTGAAGAAAAAGCTACGAAAAAATGCAGCAAGTGTAAGGCCGTTCAGTATTGCGATCGAGAATGCCAAAGACTACACTGGTTTAAGCATAAAAAATCGTGCGCAAGATTAGGACAAACTTCTAGCGTTAAATTAAACGACGTAGACCGAGCGCAGGTGGCTAACGCTGTTAGTTCAAGGCTGCAAAATTTGGCTGTTAATTGAATAAATTGACTCTAAATGCGACCCTACGTTAACAGCAATCAAATTTCGGATGCTCCATTGTATTTATTGAAATTTAAACGAAAGACCAATTTATTTAAATGTAAATAAATGTTTGAAATAGCTATACCATTTATATGCATTAAACGTACTGATATAGTACTGGCATGGGAGAAGCTATCGTAATGGTACAACATGTATAAGATTCAAACTCACGTTTTATTGACCCTTTAGATAAATTTAGAAGATTTATATTTTTCTTTCTCTTTACTCTCTTTTTCTTACTTCTTTTTCTTATTATTATTTTGTTATCATATCGCTCGAGCATCCCTCTATTATTATTGTCAATGTATACGTGTGTACTTAGGACTATTTCGTGGTTTTTTGACGTTGTTTTTCTGTTTTTTAGATACTTTTCTTGTTTTCTTTCTTGTGATCATCTTTTATAGTGAATAATTTTGAATAAAATGTGTATATGTGTACATATTAATACGTTCGTTCCATCATTCCCATCACGAACAAACCTGGTTAGACAACGATAATCCCCAATACGACGATTTTATGAACAATTTTAAGTTTTGAATGAGCAATAGATTAATGGTTACTTTAATTAAACATTTCTGAACAGAATTTATTTCGACATAATATTGTTTAAATTTTTTTTTTTTTTTTTTCAAAACAGTATGATTGGTACTTGAGACCGTTTGATTTAATCCACTGTAACCCGTTAAGGAGTATGGATGATAAAACAACTCGTGGATTTTTTACCGCAAATCATCATAAAAAATTTTTTATAAAAAAATCTAAAAACAAAATTTTAACGCGTTCAAAAAACCGGAATACAACTTTATTCTAACTTGACATTTTATTTTAAACCCCATAGTTCTCGCGTTGTGACGGAATTTTTGAAAAAAAAAACTAAACTATTGTAAAAAAAGTTGAATAAGTTTGCGTGAAAAAATCACAAGCCACTTTTTCGAAAACTGAAATTGAAGTTTTATTCCACCCCTTTCGATTTCATCTAAGAATTTCCTATTGCTATTATTCACACGCGACTCTATGAAAGTATGAAAATCATGAAAAACAACCATATTCTATAATTACTGAATATTTCATATCTGAGGTCACGTTCAATTATATCTACATATGTTGAGAAATTTCATGACCTCAATGACCTGTTTGGAGATATAATTAGAGATAAGCAACTAATTTTCGATTACATCAGCCACGGAAGTAGATATGACATCATCACAGTCAGCACAATTTGACAATTATCAAATAAACAATAAAAAGTAAAAGCATTTAGTGGAAGCTATATGTATACAGGGTGAGTTTTCTCTGGTATCGAACGAGGGAGGAGCTTATCACCGTAAACATTTAGCCCCTTTCTACTCATACTTATTATCATCATATCAAAAAGTCTCACTCTGTTGGTACTGTCGCAAATAGAAACATACCTGTCCTGGACTTGAGAATAAAAGTGGGATTTCTCGATTTGACGATAACAAGTATGAATAGAAATGGGCCGGGCGTTTGCAATAATACGCTCCTCCCTCGTTCGATACCAGAGAAAACTCACCCTGTATAAGTATTTCCACAGATTTTATTTTCTCTGGTAACTCAGTGGTACTAAAGATCATCGCATGTCACGGTCTAGATATCGTATCACAGAGATTTCATCTGACGATTGGAAACTGCAGTAAAAAATAAAAATAAAAATAAAATAAATAGCAACAAGAACTAAAACACAAAAGACATTTTGTGGAACAGATAACGGTATTTATTCACTCGGTATAACTTATGCAGAATTTTTCCTCAATGCACTTTGAATAACAAACAGCCTCGCCTTATACGCGAACGGCTAAGCTATAACGGATTCGAGTTTCGTATAAACAATTGGTTCAATAATACGAATAAAAACCACCGATGAAATTTTCCACACAGTAATTTAGCAATGAGGTTCCTCTTAAAAGTTGAGTCAGACGGTTTCTCTTGAAGTATACACATACCACACAACAGTGTAGTCGCGAAAGACTTTCGCACCTCTCCACGGCTCCCAAATTACGATCAAACGCAGCATCTCTCGTCTCCTCTCGTGTGCCCGTGTCTAGGACAATAGGGTGGATTGACGCTGGATAGACAAAACGAGCCTCTCACAGTACCCGGGGTGTGTTGTCCCATCACCAAGTCATTTCCGATTCTCTGCGTGATCCTCGGACCAGCGGGACATCGCCTTGAACAAGGCTGTGCCATGAGGTCTGTGTCACCGTCGACGCTGTGTGCCATGTAACAAACGACCCAGACATGACTGCAGAGCTGATCATTGCGTCTGTTCTCACAAAAGGGTTGTAATTTACCCCCGTTTACGCAGAAGTCAACGTGACCAACGCGACCCAATTCACCATAATAACCAGCGTTCGTGTGTATTACTTGAACGAAGTCAGCATCGCCGCTGTCCAGTCTGTTGACCAGCCCTGGCCTCACCAAAGGTCGCGCAGGATCAAGCCCTACGATACGGCGGAGCCTGAAGAGCAGATAATTTGCCATCACGCCGCAGATGTGTGCACCCAAAGAGTGACCAACGCACGTTGTCTTCTCTATAGGGAGGCCGAGGTTCCTGAGGGTCGTCAAGGTCCCAGCGAGGCACTTTGCTACGGGTCGTAGATTCGCGACTGCAGCTGGGTAACAAGGCGCTGCAGAAAGGGCGCTCCAATCAACCATGAAGACGTTGTAACTGCCATTCCTCAAGTAAGCATCCCTCAGAACTGCGATGGGGAGGGTATCATCTCCGCCGGCGTAGCCATGGATGACGAATACATTCTCAAGCCTGGGTTCGTAAGGGCCGTTTCGGAGCCAATCTGACTGGTCAATTTCAAGTCTTCGCTTCGGCTGGCCAGGGGTGTAAAGGAAGACGTGGACGTCGGGGTCTGGGCAGAGATCTCGATCGTTACCTCTTCTCCAGGTACATTCGTCCTTGTCGTACTCAGCTGCCATTCCGTTTTGAATTGCCTCCTGTATCGGACCTCTGGCTGCAGAAACGCGCGAGATTTTCTGCAGAATCTCTGCGGAACAGATCACAGTAATAAAAACTGTTAACACGCGCATGATTACCTTGGTGGTTTAAACGCAGTGCCAGCTAGGCCGAAGTGGATTTAGTGACTAAGTGCGAGGGACGCAATTACATCGATTTTAAACCTGAGCGTGCACCGTCGCGGTCGTCCCGTTTCGCGGTACCGTTTGACCCCTTCCGCGACTTGGCAGCTGTTGTGACACCTTTTTAACGCACGTATATTTGTACACGAATATTTTGCCAACTAAAAGGCTCGGGGCGTGGTAACTCCGGACTTCGAACACGGTTTCAAGTCAAGGTCAATATTTGGAAATGCTGCGGAATCCAGCGCGTTTCCGGTTCCTACTATCTGCCACTTCACCCGTGGAATTCATTGTCAGAAAACGTTTTGACGGGACTTAACGCCGAGAATACTCAGGCGAATGTGGTCGCAGTGCAACTCTCGGAACCGCAGAGATTTTACGGAGAGTCAAGATTATGTTTGTATAGATATTACGTTAACTCCGAGTTGAATTACCTACGCTGAATTCTGGTCACTTTCTATGAAAGACTAGCCGAGATTGTTCCGTAATGTTAACTCTTCAAATGACTAGCGAAGCCAATAGACAGATCTTGTATACGAAACAGAGGTGATCTAGGGTTTCATAATTCATAATTATTCTAGTCTGATGGTCGAATGTATTTTCGAAATACTTTGGGCCGAGAGTCGATGCCAATTTCAACATCCGCATACATTAGAATCGAATATCCTAATTCTGAACTATTGATAAAACTGTATTTTCTTTAACTTGAGTGAAAGTGAAATTACTGTAGTACTTCGAGAGTCCGTTTCGGCGAAGGTCACCACTTTTCGAATGATGGAGGGGATCGGAAATATTGTCAGAATTTATACCGCCCCCACGATGCCGACAAAAGACCATACATGAGTATATCTTAAATGAATTTTGAAGATTTTCTATCATCGAACTCTGCAGAGTTTATTACGTGTCTCGTATAAAACGAGGGCACCTATCATTGCCATTTTATAACATTTAAGAACATAAAGATAAAAAACTAAAAAATTTTGGTCCTAGACGCGAATAACTACGACTTCAGTGGTCCGTGCAGCGTGATGCGTGCATATGGGGGCTGCGATAATGAGATACGACTGTGATATGAATCTCAAAAGTCTGAATCTCAATACTCCATAGTCGCTGATCTGCATGTTGAGAAGCAAATGAAGACACTCTGTTATTTTTAAGAAATACCATTCAGAAATTGTACCATAGCTTTGACAATAATAGCAATGTGACATCGACGATTTTGTAATAAATTCACAGATGTATGTATGTACCAATGAGAAATTGCATTCTTATTTTTCAGAATCCTTATTCCACAAGCCTCACTCTTAGGTATCGCATAAGCGAACGGTAAAACCGTTTATTCAATAGAAAATTTAATCGTAGCTGCCTGCAGCCATACAATCGTGCACGTAGACGTGGCTTTATGCACGTCGTTATTCCTACGTATACAATTCCTAGTTTCAGATAATTTGAGTCCAAAAATCGGGAGTCTGGTATCAAGAAGCCATTTGGCCTGAGGTGTGCTGAAATTTTTGGCAGGAAAAAGCAAACAGCGTACAGGCAAGCAGGCATGTAGCCGTGTTTATGTGGCCTCATGCACGTCGTTATACGCTTACGTTATTTAGATTTTCAGAAATTTTAAGTCACAAACTGCTCCTAGTATCAGAAGAACATCCGACCCGAGGAGCTGTGCTGAAATTTTTGGTGGGAAAACCCCCTGAGTGTATGTCTAAGCAAGCATGCATTCGTATAGATGTGTCTCTATGCATGTCTCATTCGCTTACGAAATAAGGAATTTTTGAAATGGAAAACTTTCCAAACTCACCCGGGTGAGTTCGCGGTAATCATATTAAATGTCGTAAACGTAACCCTCATGTGAACTCTGACGCCTCTTTGTGGGCCACTGACCCTCCGCTCAGTTTCCTATAGACAAACGTTCGTCAAGAGTGGGGGAAGCCGGGTTCCAGAGTATATTAGCTGCCAGTCGTTCATCAGCGTTGCAGCGTGCAACACCACGTCTGACGTCGGAGATTTGAGCTCTGTTCAATGCTCGCTGCTCCATCTATGGAACAGACTTTGGAGCATCAGCGCGTCAAGAGTGGGGGAACCGAGGTTCCAGAGTATGTTAGCTGCCAGTCGTTTATCGGCGTTGCAGCGTGCAACACCACGTCTGAAGTCAGAGATTTGAGGTCTGTTCAATGCTCCCTGCTCCATCTACGAAGCAGACTTTGGATCATGTACTACCTTACCGGCAGTCATGCCACATACCGATTTTACGGGCCAAAGTGGTTTGTCCCTCCGACCGCGAGATGGCGAAACCATTTTAGACTCCGTTGGTGCGGAGAGCAGCGACCTTGAACTTGATCAACTGCACCTGCTGTAGCAGGGTCAGTGCACTCAGTGGCTCCCGTGGCGTCAAAGAGTTCGCATGGGGGTTGTGTTAATGAATACTCCGAACTGATATTTCTTTATGTATGTATTTATTTATTTATTTAGACCAGATTACATAGTAACAGTCCAATATAATACTGAATTCTGCAGAGATGCACAGCAACTGTTCGCAGTCCGGCCACTTATTCCTAACCTGAAACAAAATACAAATTACGAAAAATATTAATTTGCATTGTTTCAATGGCATTGTTATTGCACATCGATTATTCTTATATAATTTTGAATAATTAATTTGTAGATTTTGATTTTATTATTTTTCACATAATAAAAATAATAATGATAATGATTTTTATTTAAGTGCATATACATATATACAATGCTGATATTTCATATACATTTTCAAAATAGTTGCATTGTACTGTATTATTAGTAGTATGTAATAGAATTATTATTTATATATCAAGATGATCTGTATCTCAAAAAGCAAATAAAGAGACTCGTTCAAATGCAATGGGTACATATTTATTTTTGAGAAAATAATTATTAGTTGTCTTTTTGCAAACTTTTCCCTGTCCTAATCGACCGCACTTTTCTAACTTGCCCAGTCCCTTGGAATTTTAAGTCGAAAAATTACTTCTGGTATCAGGAGAACATCTGACCCGAGGAGGTGTGCTGAAATTTTTGGCGGGAAAACCCCCTGACTCTATGTCTAAGCAAGCATGCATTTGTATAGATGTGACTCTCTCTCTCTCTCTCTCTCTCTCTCTCTCTCTCTGCATGTCTCATTCGCTTATAAAATAAGAAATTTCTGAAATTTTGAGTAGAAAAATTGCTCCTGGTATCAGGAGAACATCTGACCCGAGGAGGTGTGCTGAAATTTTTGGCGGGAAAACCCCCTGACTCTATGTCAAAGCAAGCATGCATTCGTATGGATGTGTCTCTCGCTCTCTCTCTGTGCATGTCTCATTCGCTTATAAAATAAGAAATTTCTGAAATTTTAAGTCGAAAAATTGCTCCTGGTATCAGGAGAACATCTGACCCGAGGAGGTGTGCTGAAATTTTTGGCGGGAAAACCCCCTGACTCTATGTCTAAGCAAGCATGTCTCTCTCGCTCTCTCTCTCTGCGCATGTCTCATTCGCTTATAAAATAAGAAATTTCTGAAATTTTAAGTCGAAAAATTGCTCCTGGTATCAGGAGAACATCTGACCCGAGGAGGTGTGCTGAAATTTTTGGCGGGAAAACCCCCTGACTCTATGTCTAAGCAAGCATGTCTCTCTCGCTCTCTCTCTCTCTGCGCATGTCTCATTCGCTTATAAAATAAGAAATTTCTGAAATTTTAAGTCGAAAAATTGCTCCTGGTATCAGGAGAACATCTGACCCGAGGAGGTGTGCTGAAATTTTTGGCGGGAAAACCCCCTGACTCTATGTCTAAGCAAGCATGCATTCGTATAGATGTGTCTTTCGCTCTCTCTTTCTCAATGCATGTCTCATTCGCTTATAAAATAAGAAATTTCTGAAATTTTGAGTAGAAAAATTGCTCCTGGTATCAGGAGAACATCTGACCCGAGGAGGTGTGCTGAAATTTTTGGCGGGAGAACCCCCTGACTCTATGTCTAAGCAAGCATGTGTCTCTCGCTCTCTCTCTGTGCATGTCTCATTCGCTTATGAAATAAGAAATTTCTGAAATTTTAAGTCGAAAAATTGCTCCTGGTATCAGGAGAACATCTGACCCGAGGAGGTGTGCTGAAATTTTTGGCGGGAAAACCCCCTGACTCTATGTCTAAGCAAGCATGTCTCTCTCGCTCTCTCTCTCTGCGCATGTCTCATTCGCTTATAAAATAAGAAATTTCTGAAATTTTAAGTCGAAAAATTGCTCCTGGTATCAGGAGAACATCTGACCCGAGGAGGTGTGCTGAAATTTTTGGCGGGAAAACCCCCTGACTCTATGTCTAAGCAAGCATGTCTCTCTCGCTCTCTCTCTCTGTGCATGTCTCATTCGCTTATAAAATAAGAAATTCCTGAAATTTTAAGTCGAAAAATTGCTCCTGGTATCAGGAGAACATCTGACCCGAGGAGGTGTGCTGAAATTTTTGGCGGGAAAACCCCCTGACTCTATGTCTAAGCAAGCATGCATTCGTATAGATGTGTCTCTCGCTCTCTCTCTCTCAATGCATGTCTCATTCGCTTATAAAATAAGAAATTTCTGAAATTTTGAGTATAAAAATTGCTCCTGGTATCAGGAGAACATCTGACCCGAGGAGGTGTGCTGAAATTTTTGGCGGGAAAACCCCCTGACTCTATGTCTAAGCAAGCATGTGTCTCTCGCTCTCTCTCTGTGCATGTCTCATTCGCTTATGAAATAAGAAATTTCTGAAATTTTAAGTCGAAAAATTGCTCCTGGTATCAGGAGAACATCTGACCCGAGGAGGTGTGCTGAAATTTTTGGCGGGAAAACCCCCTGACTCTATGTCTAAGCAAGCATGTCTCTCTCGCTCTCTCTCTCTGTGCATGTCTCATTCGCTTATAAAATAAGAAATTTCTGAAATTTTAAGTCGAAAAATTGCTCCTGGTATCAGGAGAACATCTGACCCGAGGAGGTGTGCTGAAATTTTTGGCGGGAAAACCCCCTGACTCTATGTCTAAGCAAGCATGCATTCGTATAGATGTGTCTCTCGCTCTCTCTCTCTCAATGCATGTCTCATTCGCTTATAAAATAAGAAATTTCTGAAATTTTAAGTCGAAAAATTGCTCCTGGTATCAGGAGAACATCTGACCCGAGGAGGTGTGCTGAAATTTTTGGCGGGAAAACCCCCTGACTCTATGTCAAAGCAAGCATGCATTCGTATGGATGTGTCTCTCGCTCTCTCTCTGTGCATGTCTCATTCGCTTATAAAATAAGAAATTTCTGAAATTTTAAGTCGAAAAATTGCTCCTGGTATCAGGAGAACATCTGACCCGAGGAGGTGTGCTGAAATTTTTGGCGGGAAAACCCCCTGACTCTATGTCTAAGCAAGCATGCATTCGTATAGATGTGTCTCTCGCTCTCTCTCTCTCAATGCATGTCTCATTCGCTTATAAAATAAGAAATTTCTGAAATTTTAAGTCGAAAAATTGCTCCTGGTATCAGGAGAACATCTGACCCGAGGAGGTGTGCTGAAATTTTTGGCGGGAAAACCCCCTGACTCTATGTCTAAGCAAGCATGTCTCTCTCGCTCTCTCTCTCTGTGCATGTCTCATTCGCTTATAAAATAAGAAATTCCTGAAATTTTAAGTCGAAAAATTGCTCCTGGTATCAGGAGAACATCTGACCCGAGGAGGTGTGCTGAAATTTTTGGCGGGAAAACCCCCTGACTCTATGTCTAAGCAAGCATGCATTCGTATAGATGTGTCTCTCGCTCTCTCTCTCTCAATGCATGTCTCATTCGCTTATAAAATAAGAAATTTCTGAAATTTTGAGTATAAAAATTGCTCCTGGTATCAGGAGAACATCTGACCCGAGGAGGTGTGCTGAAATTTTTGGCGGGAAAACCCCCTGACTCTATGTCTAAGCAAGCATGTGTCTCTCGCTCTCTCTCTGTGCATGTCTCATTCGCTTATGAAATAAGAAATTTCTGAAATTTTAAGTCGAAAAATTGCTCCTGGTATCAGGAGAACATCTGACCCGAGGAGGTGTGCTGAAATTTTTGGCGGGAAAACCCCCTGACTCTATGTCTAAGCAAGCATGTCTCTCTCGCTCTCTCTCTCTGTGCATGTCTCATTCGCTTATAAAATAAGAAATTTCTGAAATTTTAAGTCGAAAAATTGCTCCTGGTATCAGGAGAACATCTGACCCGAGGAGGTGTGCTGAAATTTTTGGCGGGAAAACCCCCTGACTCTATGTCTAAGCAAGCATGCATTCGTATAGATGTGTCTCTCGCTCTCTCTCTCTCAATGCATGTCTCATTCGCTTATAAAATAAGAAATTTCTGAAATTTTAAGTCGAAAAATTGCTCCTGGTATCAGGAGAACATCTGACCCGAGGAGGTGTGCTGAAATTTTTGGCGGGAAAACCCCCTGACTCTATGTCAAAGCAAGCATGCATTCGTATGGATGTGTCTCTCGCTCTCTCTCTGTGCATGTCTCATTCGCTTATAAAATAAGAAATTTCTGAAATTTTAAGTCGAAAAATTGCTCCTGGTATCAGGAGAACATCTGACCCGAGGAGGTGTGCTGAAATTTTTGGCGGGAAAACCCCCTGACTCTATGTCTAAGCAAGCATGCATTCGTATAGATGTGTCTCTCGCTCTCTCTCTCTCAATGCATGTCTCATTCGCTTATAAAATAAGAAATTTCTGAAATTTTAAGTCGAAAAATTGCTCCTGGTATCAGGAGAACATCTGACCCGAGGAGGTGTGCTGAGATTTTTGTCGGGAAAATTTTTTTCGGCTACTAGTAATCAACCCTACAGCCTTTATACATACCTATACCTTGTCAAGCTTACCTTCAACTCCCGAAATTAGACATTTCTAAGCTGAATTCATGAAATTTAAACTGATCAACTTGCCTACTGAATATTCAATAATATTCTATTCAAATTTTTTACTTCTACCATGTGCTATACGCTATTTTATATTTCGTTCATCAGATCCTGAAATAAAAAGCTCAAGGGGAGGAAAAAACGGGAAATAACAAAGCAATTGATCATTAGTACATTATCTGGAAATTTATTTTTGCAACATCGATAGAATTGAATCATTTCTTAAAAATAAATAGGTTACATAATAAATGAATTAACATTATAGTTTCTCTTCGCTAAGAATTCCGCTAAAAAACAATTCCTCAAATATTAGGTTCATTTAACAGCGTCCAGCTCTGCTGGTCGAGACAGTCAGAATTGGCACCATTCGCGAGCAAATATCTTACTACATCCCAGTTGCCGGAGGTAGCAGCGTATTGCAGAGGAGTGACGCGAAACATGTTTGGGATATTAACATCGGCACCTGCTTCGAGCGAGTACTTTATCACGTCCAAATCACCGTGTAAACAAGATTGGTAAATTGGCGTCTGACCGAAAGTGTCTTGAGAATTGACATTCGCACCTTTCTCTACCAAGTACTTTAGGACGTCTAAATTCTTTCTCCCTGAAGCCCAGCTGTCGTCAAATTTTTCGGCAGCTATCATTTCAGTTGATAATCGAAAAGGGTAACCCAGCTTCCATGCTCGGTGCAGAATGAGCATTAAATGCTTCAATTGATAAACGGTTCCGTGCAACGATCTTTTCAGACCTGAGGCACCGTATGTCTGTTTATCATCAAAGTGTGAGACCTGAGTGATTTTTTCCTCATTTCCACCAGAATGAAATTTTTCATCCATGCTGAGGAATTGGCACCTTATTCTCGCTGTTCTCGTTCTTCGGGGTCCTTCCACTCTTAACACCCTGTTCAGAAAATATTTCAATCACTCATTGCATCTTTTTAAACAGATGGATTCAGGTATACGTATAGATATATTAAATACAAATAATTTAATTTATTTGTCGACCGAGAGAACGCGCCCGATTTTATGGAAGATTTTGGAATTCGAAATTTTACAACAGTCTTACCTAGCGCTGAGTTACTTAGGGAGACAAATAATTTTTAAATGGTGAGCCAGCCAGTTCACTCTCGATACAATGACTAAGACTGATATCATAAGCGTCAAGTCCCTCTTAAATATAGTTATGCACATACATATATATATGGTAGGGGAACCCGCGGAAAAATAAAAAAACCGCAGTTTATCCTATCTCCAGTAAAGCCACGTGTTGCCACACATACACACTGTCTAATTACGTTGTAGTGGAGCAATGATCAGCCGTAGATACCACGAAAAAATATTCTTACCGCTTTGTAACGATTCTTCTATTTTCAGAAATTTTATTCAAAATTTATTCCTAACATTTCTATCGTGTTGATTTCTAATCTCGTGGCGTAGTAGGTTCGAGTGCAGAGTTGCAAAACGCAGAGAAGACCAAGTTTTTCAAAATTCTCTGCAGTGGAGCGTTGAAAAAATCGCAGAGAATTTACGAGATAGCCAATTTGTAGTCTGAAATCTTTGCTTTTAACTGGTATTTTTTTAACTTTTTTTCATCGAGTTATAGTATTCTGAAGATGGGCATTTTTTCGCGGAGTACTGAGTACGCCGTTAGTTTTGTTTCTAGGTGTACATTAAAAGTTTATCGATGTACAGTGAGAAGCTGTGTTATGTATTTATTTTTTTTTTTTGTATACTTACACAAAATTGGTTCTACTTACCTGCGAATAGCCAAAGCTTGATTAAATTCCACTTATTCAGCTAAAATATATATAGATTAGGAGAAATTAAAGAACACACAAGTTGCGGTGATGACGGCAAATTTTATTTAAAAAATTTGATGTTTCTTTTCATAGTAGATTTTAATTTGCGGATATAATTAATGCGAAACACTTATGTGTTTCACGTAACAATCATACCTTATATATTTATATGCGGTTTGCATAATGAATTTATAGTTTAATCTAGCTTATAAATATCTTTTTACAAATGTATGTACAACGTGATTGACGTATAATAAAAGAAAACTTAAACTTATTTAAATTTATACGTTTTTTTCCCCCTTTAATGCTTACATTAGATAAAACTATAGTAACTTTATCAAACGCGGACGCAATTTTCAGCACATTTCGTTGAAAAAAAAAAAATATTAGAGTATCAGGAAAACCATGCTGTTGGAAAAAATTTGTCTTGCATATTCATTAACTCACTGTGAGGTACTAATTCATCAAGTGTTCATCTTACTAAGTAAGATATTCAAATTATCGCACAGTAAATGTATAAATACTGCAGATATGTAAAACAATTCAACTTTATCTGTGCCTAGTACGTTCATGATTTTTCAAATATCGTTTCTGTCCAAAACTGAGACCACACTGTTGGCACGTGAATGGTTTTTCTTCAGAATGAATCCGTTTGTGTCTTGTTAAGTCGTTTTTAACACCAAAACGTTTACCGCATATTTCACAAATGTGATTTTTTTGTCCTGTGTGAATGGTCAAATGACCTAACATTTGTTGCCTCCAGCGAAAGGCTTTCGGACAATAAGAACATTTGTGAGGTAACTCATCTGTGTGAGTTTTACTGTGAATATATAACGAAGCTTTTGTCTTAAATGTTTTCCCACAAGATGCGCAACAATATGGTCGTTCGCCGGTATGTATTCGTCTATGATCTTCCATAGCAGCTTTCATCGCAAAACTTCTTCCGCAAAGATCGCAAGAATGTTGTTTAACACCGCCATGAACATGTTTTAAATGATAGTATAAGCTACCAGTCTGTCCAAACTGCTTACCACAAATATGACATGTAAAACGTTTCGCATCCGTATGCATATTCATATGAGAACGAAATCTATCCTGCAATCGAAACTTTTTACTACATAATTTACAGTCGTAAGATATTTTCGTCGAAACTGATGGAAGTTCAGGTACAGACTCGTGATCATCTTTCAAGGTTTCTTCTTCAACATTTTTATCTGTCGATGAACTCCGGTCGACCATACTCCCAACTTTTTCAATAATTGGTTGACTAATCTCTGCCGTGACGATCGAAGAAGTATTGGGAAGATCAAGCAATTTGTTTTCGTCATTTGAAATAACAGGCAAATTCTTATTTTCAATAACGATCGTTGAGAATAAATCTTTTTCTGGCAACTGCAATGTTTTACAATTTATATCCACAGGGCTTCTAGGATCAGTGCCATTGTCTAAAGAAACAATATCTAGCCACTGATCAATTTTTTTATCCCTTGAAACCGATTGATAAATAGGCGCGACCTGCTTTCTGTAGGATTGTAGTAGAGCTTGATAAGCTCTTCGAAAACTGGTGAAGGACGACGATCGAGGATATCGAATATAATTCTTCAATCTGCAAGTAGAAGAAACTCACAGGAAATATAAATAGTGTACCAGTGATAAACTTTTAATCATTGAGTGAATAGCATCTTAGTAAACTAGTGATACTCAATAAAGAAAAAAAAAAGAAAAATACAATGCAGAATGTGACAAGTTTTCTCGTCGTCAGGCTTATCTGTTATGATACTATAAGGCAACAGCTCAGCTCAGTAATTGGCAAATCATTAGCCCGATAGTTTACATAAGGATGTAAAGTTCTTAAAAGAAAACTAAATATTTCATGTGTAGTATATATACATCGTTCATCATGATTTTTAATCGACAAATTGCTATTATCCTTTATAGAACAATTGATGATTTTATATTTGAGAAATTTTTCCATTTCGCAAATGATATTAGATCGTAAATGTGTTTGTTATAATTATCTAAGACCCTAAGATACACTGGAGTGACAATATCCGCGAGGATTAGCTGGTGTTTTTAGTTTATAATGCGTGACTTTGTGTTTCCTCATATCTCCACGTTGTGCAAATCCACGACCGCACAGATCGCACAAATGTGGTTTTTCACCTGTGTGAGTTCTAAGATGAAGTATTAAATTAGGTCTTCTTCGGAATTTCTTATTACAATATTCACAAGGAAAAGGTCTATTGTCGAAGTGAACGTCTTTGTGCAGTTGTAGTTGGCTAGTGGTCTTGAATGTTTGAGTGCATATGTCACAGGCGTATGGTCTCTCTCCGGTATGGACCCTCATGTGTGTCTGCATTTGGGTTTTTAATGCGAATTTTTTATTGCAAATAACGCACAAAAACGCTTTGATCTTTTGGTGAACGGCTCTCTCATGCATGTACAAACTAGATGTACGTTTAAATGCTCGATTACAAGTTTTACAAACGTATGGTTGGTCGTTGCTGTGTCTAATCATGTGATGCCGTAGGCTAGATTTGTTAGGAAACACCTTCCCGCATGTTTCGCATGAGATCAATACCTTATCCACATGAACTTCTTTGATATGATCTTGAAGTATCTGGTCTGTATCAAATCGTAGATTACAATCTTGACAAGGTATAGAGTGTTGAAGAGAAACGTGAGACTGAAGACTTGTTAAAGCATCAAAACAGATCCCACAAAGGTCACACTTATGAGTTTCTTCTTGTGTATGGATTTCCAAATGCTCGAGCAATGCGGCCTGTGAATTGCTTTTACTGCCACAAATTTGACAACTAAAATTCTCCAAAGTTGATCTGAGGGAATGAGCAACTGCAGCATGCAACGCTTCTTGGCTTTCATATTCTTCGCCGCAATCCCCATTATCTGATGAATGCCTGCTGACGTGGGCGGAAAATTCGCTAAACATTAAATTGTAAATATTGCAAGTACGGCATCCGTAGGCACGTGCATCAGGATTGTCCGGTTTATTCTGTGGTATCATTAGAACAAATGAATCTTCTTCAAATTGTTTACCATCTTGCTCTTTAGAATACATTACTGTAACGTCTATAGTATCCCCATACGAAAATTGTTCCTCTTCGTCAATAATTTCGTTGTCAATAGTCTTGAGAATAGAAGCCGTGATTTCATCTTCCTTCAGCAAATACCTAGAATGATAGAGGATCGTGAAGTAGAGCCGATGTCAGTAATGTCCGTAATTCACAGGAATGTATATCATCTTTGATATTTCAAGTTTGTAGAGGATATACTTTTTCAAATGTTTTTTTATGATCTTGGAATCGAGCCTCTTGCCATATCTTTTATTTGTGTGTTATTTACATGTTTAACGAAATATATATATGTATAATTTACTTGAACAAGCCTACACTCTTATGATTTTAATTTTGGGGATGTGCAAGAACTAAAATATAGAATTTATACAATTAATTCATACTAGTGGAGTCGCCTCTGTTAATTTGGCCAGTAATAAAGTAGACTGTTCTTTATGATGTTGCTTTATATGATTACGCAAATATCGTTTTTGTCCAAATTTCATTCCACAACTAGTGCAAACGAAAGGTTTATCTTGTGAATGAATAGCCCGATGACGAACTACCTCACCCTTAACAGAGAATTGTTTGAAACAAATTTCACAAGAGAATTCTTTAACGCCTGTATGAGTAGTCAAATGATTATTAAGTCTTTGTCTACTAGGAAATTGTTTATCACAGGAAGGACATTTGTGTGGCTTGTAATTAGTATGTATGCGATTATGTATATAAATTGAATTTAATGTACGGAATGTTTTTTTGCATAATTTACACGAATACGGTCTTTCTCCCGTATGAATACGTTGGTGATCTTCTTTAGCACCTTTATTAGCGAATGGGCGAGCGCATATATCGCATTGATACTTTTTTATACGTTCATGTACGTCTCTGATGTGTCTTGCCAAGTCTTGTTTTATCCGATATTGATTGCCACAGATATGGCATCTGCAGGGTCTATATCCCGTGTGAATTCTAATATGACGTAAAAATCCTCGCCTTGTTATTATATGTTTACCACAAGTGCTACACTTGTACAAACAACGTTCTTCTATAATGACCTTAGCATTGTTCAGAACCTCTATCTCTTCCCTATTTTCTATGTATCCAAAGTCGTCGTGCGCGTGTACGTGTCGTCTCAGATCAAACTTTCTAGAAAAACTTCTCTCGCATTTATCACAAGTATAAGATTTAAGTGCAGTTTTCTTTAAAATACGTTTTCCATTCATATGTTTGATCAAGTGTTGTTTCAGTTTTGCAACTGTGCTAAATTTTTCATTGCACAAAGAGCAAAAGACGTAATTATTTTTCGACATTTTATTCGCTGCATTATCTGCGTGATGCCTTTTCTCATGCTCTTTAAAGTCTTTTGTATCTCCTCGGTATACGATCTTGCAATAAGAACAATAATGGACATAATCATCGTGTTCGGAATTCATATGAGCAGCAAGATCTGAAAATTGAATGAACGTTGCCTCGCATTCCCCGCATTCGACGTATTCTAGTTTTTCTCCGTAAGAAGATTCTTCAATTTCTGCTTTAGGTATTTGTAACACGCTCACAGTATACTCCTCGCCGTGCAACCTGTAAAACAAACATTCCAAGATCACGTTGGAGCATGGGTAGAATTAAGCTGATTTTTGATGAAATTCTTGATGCACCAATCTTGAGTTAATCACAAGCTGCGGAGGATGCAGACGTGTCATTGCATTGAATTTTCAAGGTAGACAGACCATTAAATTACACTATTACCACATATTTCTATTTATGATTATCGATAAAGAGATAGATTCTATGTACACGTTTTTTCTACTGTTCATTTTACATATACAAAAAGACACTGACTCTTTTCTTTCATTCGAATGTTATACTTCTGTTTTTATTATTAAACAATCATATTGATTTATTACTGGAAGAAACTTGGGTCATTTCATTTTTAAATATATATCACTTGACGTGATAATGTTACGAAATTGTTAATGCGGAATTACATTATGATTTGTGCTGTGATTTATTTTGTTATGATTAACTAAATAGCGTTTTTGTCTGAACGAAAGTCCACAGTCAGTACAAAGCCAAGGTTTTTCCTCAAAATGTACAAGTCGATGTCTCTTCAGTTCATACTTAATACGAAAATGTCGATTACATATATCACAGGCATGAGGTTTTTCTCCAGTATGTTTTGTAATGTGAACCATTAACGGAGGTCTGGTGCGAAAGCCTTGATTACAATAATTGCATTTGAATGGAAAGAAGTCTGTGTGAGTACGGTTGTGAACAAACAGCGATGCCTTTTGTTTAAACGATTTGCCGCATGTTTTACATGCAAAGGGTCTCTCCCCCGTATGAATACGTCGATGATCTTGGGCGTTACGTTTAGTTGAAAACATTCTTCCGCATATATCGCATGGAAACTTTTTAATGCCTGCATGGGTTTCCCGCAAATGTCTTGCCAAGCCTTGATTAACCCGGAATTGACGACCGCACAGATGGCAGGTGTAAGGTCTTTCACCCGTATGAATTCTGATATGCCATGAAAATGTGTAAGGAGAATAAAGATTTTTCCCACAATCGTTACAGTGGTAGTAAACCTTCCCGTCAACTTCGACCCGTGCTCGTTTGATCGTGTCCTTGTCTATACTTCTTGATTTTTTCATCTGTTTTTTTCGCGAAATTTCTCGATGAACATCCAAATAATGGGCATCAAGTAATCTCTTTTTATTAGCTGAATAATTGCAGTGCATACAAGGGTGAGACTTGAGCTTATTTCTTCCCTTCTTTTTACCTAAATCCCAATCATTTTCCAATTTGTTAACATTCACCTCTTTGCTTGCATCTTCTGCTCTTTCAGCAAACTCTTCAACTACGGTTGATACATTTTCTGTAACTAATTCAGGTTCTGAATATTTCTTTTCACATTTTATAACATGACGTTTGAAATGGAATTCTCTTTTAAAAATTCTTTGGCAGTTAACGCATGAGTACGATTTCGTATTTTGAGATTGGCATTCGATTGCTTCTGCAGAAAGTCTTAATCTTTTTTGTACACCATTGGGGTCATGTTTTTTATCTGAAACGTTGCCTCTATTGTTGTCAGAGTATTGTTGCTCTGATAATTCTAAAGGCAGATAAACCAGTTGGGTTTTTTGGTAGTCCGCATCGTTACAATTTGTCTGTTGAGAAGTATTTCTGGATATAAGTTCTTTTCTAGTTGTTCTAAATGCCGCAAAGGATTTCTTTGTTGTCGAGTTGAACCTGGAAGCATAATAAATGCAGAAGGTTTGAATGACTTTCCTTTTGACGAGTCGTCGATGGTGGGTTAAGAAATACAGGGGGCTGTATACTAGCAGTTTCGTAAGGTATCAATGTGCCTGCTTTTAATGTGATTATTTAGATAACGTTTCTGCCTAAACGCTAAACCACATCTGTTACAAATGAACGGTTTATCCTCAGAATGAACAAGTTTATGCCTCACAAGTTCCGATTTGACTCTAAAACTTTTTGAGCATACATCGCAGATGTGATTTTTTTCTCCGGTATGCGTAGTTATATGAGCAAGCATTTCTTGTCTTCGTCGAAATTTTTTATGACAATACGAACACGGGTGTGGAAATTCATTTGTATGTAGTTTGCTGTGTATATAAAGCGAGGCTTTTGATTTAAAAGTATTTCCACATGACTCACAAATGTATGGCCTTTCTCCCGTATGTGTACGACGATGATCTTCTCTCGTAGCCTTTGAGGCAAAAAATTTTCCGCACATATCGCATGAAAATTTTTTCAATTTAGCGTGAACGTCTTTTAAGTGTCTCGACAAACCGCCTGAGTCACGAAACTGCTTTGCACAAACGTGACAAGTAAAAGGGCGCTCGTTTGTGTGTATTCGCATATGTCTTTGATAAGAGTCTTTCAGCTTAAAACGTTTCCCACACTCTATACATCGATAAGACTCCTTGGTATCGCAAACAACTTTTTGTAACTTGATACGATCGGCTAATGTTCTTGATTTAATAATTTCTTGGGATGATTTATCCGTTACTTTCTCTTTTTGAACTTCTTTTTTCTGCGACTTGGAGTGATCGGTTAACGTTTTTGATATACAAATCTCTCGTGGACATTGAGACTCTAATTTTTCTTTCCGAATTTCTCCTTCATTATTAGCTGCTATATCTTCTTTGTCTAATTTTATATATTCTTTGGTTACTCCCCGCCTATAAACTTCGCGATATTCTTGCTGCTGCTGCTGCTGCAACAGCGAATCATTAAATTGCAGGGGATCAGATGCCATTGGAGGATCATCAAAGGCAGAATCTGGAACTGCAATCCATATTGATTCGGTATCATCTTCTAAAATAAGTTTTCCACTGGTTCTCTGGTTTGATTTTTTGTATGGCCTCCAAAAAATGCTCTGCATGTCTAGGAATGCTTTGAAAGTCATCTGGATTCTACTGGACCTGTAAAATAGTCAAAACTTGACTCCAGACTTGCAGTATATGAGATGATGAGGCAGGGAGGTGGGTGGTGCACGTTCGATTTATCGATGATTGATCAACATCCGTCAGTTTTGTTTTAGGTTTTGAAATAATATTTACAATTGGTTGCTGAGTTGCTGCGAGTTAGAACATAATTTAAACATGGTATCCGCAACCATGTACAGACAGAAAAAAAACTGATTTTTTCCATTCAGTGTGAATGTACCATCATTAGCTATCTCTTCAGATGTTACAGGAAGATTAAAAATAACTAGGAAACCCAGGCATGAGTCTTGACTAATATAAAAATCTGTAATTCTTTCACATTCTTATGTGATTTAAGTAACTTTAGTATTGTGTTTATAGTGAAATTCACAACTCTCGACTCATACGTCACATTTTTAATTTAATTTCAGATTTACTTCATTACGTCGATACATCCTAGTTTTTTTCGTGTTATGTCCGATTCATAAGGTATTCTTCTTTAAATTCAATCTTTACTACGTATGTGTCCTTCATTTTGTCACTGTAGATAATTATCTTTATGTCATTGCTGTACTTTTAGGTTTTTCAAAATATGTGAAGCAGTTTCAATTCAGTTCACCAATAAAAACAAATTATTATTAATCATTTTTCATCCTCAATTGCATTGTTTTCGCACTATATTTTTATATTTTTTTTTTAATGCCTTTATCATCATTTTATGCCAGTATCAGATTTTAGTTACGTTTAAGAGGTGAGAGTCATGATGAATTATGTATCAGTTACTACTCATAAAGTATACATATATATTTCCTATACAGTATCATATTTCAATAAAATAAATGATTCAAAGTATAAATAATTGTATAAAGCCCATAGTGGTTCGTTAGAATCTATTCCCAACATCAAAATGCATATTTCTTGTTATGATAAACTCATATGGATCCCCTATCTTGACCACCCACCTCTGAAATATTCTTGTTTAATAAATTCATTCAATTCTTTGCAATCTTCATTCAAATAAAATTCTAGCATTGGTACTCAATTCATATGCTAGAATGTATTTTAGAATAAAATACAATAACATGTCTACCTATGTATAGTAAAAATGACTCGGAACCAGTTATTCAGGAACAAGAGACTAAAAATTATAATCTAGAAGTTAGAATTTATAGACAAAGACCAAACGACAGAGGTACCCTGTTACTGATATCAAGCTATGAAAAGTGTTTTTTTTTTTTTTTATTCATCCTGTGGCATGTGGTACAAAAGAGCAGTGAATGTGAAGAATAGAATAACTCTCATGCTCTATTATCACACTCAATAAATAAGCACTGAGTGAAATGGAGTTCATACCTTCTATGCTGATTCCAAGTATAATTATTACGATGAAATTTGATCCCAATGCCACAGGATAATTTCATAAACATTGTGAAATACTTTACCTTTCAGAATCGTTTGCAGGTGACTCTTCGTTACATTCTCCTTTCACTATGAGCTCCTCGTCCGACTGTAAATAGGAAAAACAAATATTATTGGAATAGTTCAATTAATAAAAGCCGAATATTTGGGATCAGAATCATGAAAATAACTTATTTTTTTGGCCTCAATGATGTAGCAAGTTACACACAAGTTCGGATTTCTAAGAATTTATAACTCAACACTTACCAACTGATTTTTAATTGATACTTGACTGTCTTCAGTTGTTAATGCAGCACTTCCTTCGTCCACTGATTCGTCCAACATGGCGGGCTGCAAAATCAAAAAGGTAAGCAAGATAATAAATTAATGTAATTTCAACGTTATCCAAATGAAAAAAAAATTAAAATAAAGCAACGGGAGCACTTTCAAGTATTAGAACAGTTTAAAGAGAGGGGCTAGGAGCTGGATGGTTTGAAATTCTTCAAATATTATACGTTTTTCAGATCACCATTTCCTATTTTCTTGGATCTAAAAATCCAATGATTTTAGTGATCATCATATTGAAAAATAAACATTTTTGTTCTACAAACTGACTGCCTCTTATTTACATTCGTAATTGCATAATATATCGATTATTTTGAGATGACACAAGGTCAGAGGACTGATAGAGAATTGTTTGTCAAACAAGTTTTCTGAAGAATTTCAAACTTCCAGCAAGTATAACGTGATTTTTCTAGATTTTAGGGTTTTAAGTCCCAGGAGACCCTTTTAGATCTTGATACAGTGAAATTCGTGGATAAAGTAACTTTGATTATAGCATGAAGCAATAATTTAGGATATTCAAAACCCGGCTACCAACCCTATGTTTTTGTTGAAATTCATTTTGCATTTCCAGAAGACGTTGCTCGGCGTCTAAACAACCGTCGGCTAATTCATGCCAAGCCAATAACGTAGCTGCACAATGATAACACAAATGCAAAGGCAAATTGTCTTCTTCTGAGACCTAGAATCCGTAGAAAGATTTTTTTAATCTTAAACTATGCTAAAATTTAGACTGCGATTTGAAAATCACAAATAAATTATGATATTTTTTATACCTGAATGGGCAAGTATTTATGTATCTTGTTGTTGAGCTCATGCTCGAGGCCTTCTCCTTTGAAAATTGGGATCAAATGATCACTAGTGTTGGCGCATATTCTACACAATTCATTCCATGGTTGATTTTGTTCGTTTAATATAGCGCTGTCAAGTTTCTCTGCTTCTGAGATCTGTATTAGGTTTGTCTGATCTCCGTTTACTTCAGTTACAACATAATAGTTTTCACCGTCAACAATTTCCTTCTCTACAATGGTACCTACAGTCTCAATCAACATTCTGGACTCGTTGCATGTTTCAAGCAATCCGGAGGTCCCAGCCTCCATTTCATCTGCCGAAATCATTTAGCCAGAATTAAAATTGGATTGAATTTATGTTCTGAACAAACAAACGATATGGTTCTGATTTTTTAATTTTTTTGATAAAAACTAATGGTTCGGAAAACAGACGCTACAAGTCGTTTTCTATATATTTAAAAATTAAATAATGTAAAATGAAAAAGTTTGTTGATATGAATCTTTTTGATTGGATTTAACAGTCATAAGTGACAATGCTGTGCTTAATCCTAAAACGAGAACAATAATCTATGGAATATTTTTAGAGGTAAATGAATGCAGGATTTTAAAAGTATATTGTTTATGTTTTATCGTTCAGGTAATAACGGCGACGGAGTAATAATTTGTTAAAAACGATGAGTTGATGAGACTATAATATCGTGATGATTATTGTTTGATGAATTTGTTTCATATTATAGGTTAAAAAAAAAAAAAACGAAAAAAAAAACAGTATGAGATGTTTATGTATAAGGTGTATAATTGCAAGGAAGTTAATAGTTTGATTTGTTACAAGCATATTAATAAAGTATTATACGTAAAGTTGACTTACATTCGTCAGGTATGTTACTCATGATGGTTTACGAATAATAGCTGGGTATTGGCATCACTTGATAAAAAAAAACTTCCAAGTGTACGGTAAACATCAGTTCTGTTTTGTCACTTCCATACGAAGATATTTTAGGTAAACAAAAAATCAAATATTGGAAAGAAACTTAATTAAAAACATCGCAAATGTTTAAACTTGCTTGCTTGCGTGGTCTCCCCATCCACAAAGATAAACCACAACTGATTGCCGTAAATTATAATGGCGCTGTGTGGCGGTCTAATAAAACTCTACAGTAGTTTTTACGGAAGCCCGGTGGGGACATCTAGAAACACACACAGTCGGTCTGCCGAATGCGGCCGACAAAGTATGTCTGCCGTGGATTCAGACGCCGCTGGGAGCGTTTATTTTATGGAAGCCCGGTCTTTAAAATTACAATCTCCCCGATTTTTTATTTCCAAGTTTTTCACCCCGTTCCCCAAGATTAGAATTTAATATCGCACAGCAGACCTACAACTTGTGGAATTATTTCGGAAAAAAGTTCTTTTCAAATCATTTGAATACGGACTCTGGGTCAAATGAGATATTAATATTCAAAATTTATGCAGCTTTTCTAAACCTTTTTCTATACGACGAGAAATTAGTTTATCCTCAACCAAATAGCGTTACAAAAATATTTCATTTTTGGATAAATACGGAACAATCAAGACATAAATTTTCTTTCTGTTCTATCTAAATTCAAGTTTATATTTGAAAACGTCATCCACATACTTATGTGTATGTTATTTTTACAGGTATTAATTCGAATTAAATGATACAACATATGATACAAAACTTACAAAATGAAAGATTATTTGAAAATAATATTTCTTAATTCTTACAATATTGTTATTTTTCGATTAAATGTTAATTTTTTTATTTTTTTATTTTAAAGACCTCACCTCTTTGACAAAAAAGAAAATTGGTCACTCTAATAGAGTTACTATAAGTATAAGACTTCATCCTAAGAGATATTTTCAATAAGTACATCAATATATTCATCTCACATCCGTTATGATTATTATTATTATTATTATTATTATTATTATTATTATTAATAAATTTCTTGTTTCAGTTATTATTACATTACGAAAATAATCAACTTCAAACACGTATGAATGTATGGCAATATAAACTTTCGATTGAGGAATTTATATTACACCTATTTCTTCCTATTAGGTATATTAAATAGTATAGTGTTGGCAAAGCTACTTTGTATATTTTTTTCATAATTGTATCCTACACACCGTTTTTTTTTTATCGTTTATTTTTTTTTCTAAGTATATCTTTTCTTCAAAAGAAATCAATCGCAGTATACATATCATAAAATTCATGAAAAACCATCCGGACAAATAGTATATTGAATCAACCAAAACAAAGAAAAAAAAAATATATATATAAAATAGAAACTAATTAAACTCGCTTGCACGGGATCGTATAGCAAATAATTTTTTATTAAAAGCTTGAAATTTTGGACCGTATAACAACAATTAGTTTTGTAATTCAGAGATACTATGCCAATTAGTTCCCAAAATTGGATCACCAGAATGGAGATACAAGTCCTTATCCGATAAGGTCAACTCAATTAGCTTATTACTATCATTTGAATATGAAATAGGCCCAAGATAATGAATCTCTTTCATAGGTCTAACATGTACAATAGAAATCATAATGATTATAGTCGGTTGTTAATGGCGAATTAATATAAGATACACTAGCCTTAAATTTTTTTTTTTCTTCTAATATCAGACAATACTAGATTTACAAATTCTTTTATTCGTCTGAGGTGAGGTCAAATCATTTTTATTCCATTAAGTAATAATATATGATTCCCTCTCTTCAGTAGGCGATGATTTTTAGTCAAATAATTATTTTCCAATATTTTAAACTCAATTCTATTTTCATAGCGTCATTTACCTCGCTTTGGTGATAATGGAAATTATATACATATATATGTATATATGTATTATATATATTCATACACATATATATTTTATTCTGTAATTAACTATACTATTTAGCCCGAACGTTATAACTATATCAACGCATTCTGTGTATGAATAATAAATTTGATAATTGTTTGTTTTTTACTATAAAAAATCGCTGTCTTTCGAGTTCATATAATGAGCAGCGAGTGACTAAATTGTTCGAAAGAGCCATCCCTGCGCAAAATTTTTCCAAGAAAAAGAAGAACAAAGATTGCTGATAATTCTAATAGATTTAAAAATCCATCTATACCCTTCCGGACCATTTTGGTTCTATTTTTATTTTCACAGAAAGCGTAAATTGAAGCGTGTTTTCAACTTCTACACAAACTCTTACAGAACTGGCTCTTTTCATTGTGTAATATTATTCTGTAATGCAATAAAGCAATCAACAAAAATTACTTCATCTCAGATGCATGAATGGTACATTACTATGATCTATCATTGTCAGAGAAAATTGTTTAGTTCGATTTTTTGTTCGTTCAATTAGGTACTATTCAGACAATACCGAGTTTTACTCATAGAATGATAGTAGTTAATATAGAAAATAACAAAAGGTGTAATTCCTCGTTGACCCAAACTTTTTTGTATTATATTCATATATATTTTCAGAATTCGGTCAATACTAGCAGAGAAAACTAAGTCATGAGTACATAACATATATATTTAAACCTACCGTATATGTGTATATTTTTTTTTTTGTCCTATCATCAACCTAAAACGGTTTTATATACAATGCAACTTAAAATTGATGTTAAATATTCGATCACCCACTCATGGGAGGAGGGGGAGGGTCGGGTCATATTTGAATTGAGAAAAAGGCACATAAAAGCAATGCTTGCGGGTAAGTATTATAAAACGATTTGAAAACAAAATGACTTTATTTTATTTATTTTTTTCTTTCTTTCTTTTCATGATCAATTCATAAGAAATTACTGCGTGCTAATTGATTACGGTTACAAATAACGGCTCTGCCTTCCTGGTATGCTGATTATTATTATTGTTATGATTATTTATTTATTTATTTTTTCTTTTTCCGTCAGGTTTTGTTTTTCGATTTCGTTTTTGCTTTTTGCTGTGATTTATCTTTTTTTTTTATAAGGAAACTGATACTTGACGCTACTTAACAATGTACCCATTTTATTTATTAACATAATCTTAAGTTCAGTCGCATTGCATGTAGGGGTACCAGCTACATAAACGAGGAACATGTATAATAAATATGGAGTAACAGAGTTGGTACTTATTAATAGTAAAGTACATAGTAGAACGTGATAGTACAAGTAGTACAGCTGCCAGAACAAGTACCCTATACACAACGTTCAAAATCGCACGTACATTATTATTATTATGATTTATTATTTTTGTATTTTTTTTTTTTTTTAATTACCTTTTACTCGCCCTGTTCCTTAATTTCTCATAGCCCGCCAATTATTATCAGCTTGCTATTATCCAACTTGTCAATCCATTATTGTTCATAACACTAACAATAGACTTTCTCATAAGGTCCAACAATATTTTCAACACCCTTTAACTATTCACACACTTTTGAAACCATCTTTTCCATTTCTACGTCTGTGTCAATGTCATGATGCATCATGTTACTAGCTTCAATATTGCTAATGGGCGTAATGGCATTGCTAATTACTGCTGTCGGAGTAGCAGCAGATGTCGTTGAAGTTGGTGGCGTACTTGGACTGCCAGGTGTTCCAACAAGTTC
This sequence comes from Macrophya alboannulata, assembly GCA_949628255.1. NCBI lineage: Eukaryota > Metazoa > Arthropoda > Insecta > Hymenoptera > Tenthredinidae > Macrophya > Macrophya alboannulata. The sequence continues at coordinate 5,079,020 of OX451212.1, read as the reverse complement.
TAAAGGAGAACCTGGTGATGGTAGGGGTTCCACTAAATCCTCCAATCCTTCAGGTGTTGGTAGTTTGTTCAATTCGTCTCGTAGTAGTCTGTAATGTCTCTGTAAAAATCACAATGCATACATATTAATGTTTTTCAATCTCAATCCAAACAAAAAAGAAAAAACCAAAAAGTATATACCTAAAAAGAATAATTTTGTTGCAGTATTAGGCATTAATCTCTCTGTATAACATACCTTAAGGGCCAGAGCGTTGAGGGAGATAGTGCGACCGGATCGTCTATCAGCTCCGTGTCTCTCCATGTCTCTTATCCAGCCTTCAAGCTGTGCAACAATTTCATGTCGTTTTATCCAAAAATGGGTGTGAATAACCTGATGAAAAAGACAAGTTTCACGTTAGTTTGTTCGAAAAATATACTGTGTTTATTAGTTGGACAGAATATCAAGAGATTGTATTTATGCATCGTTATCAATAAATAATAGAACAAGACACGATGGAAACATACCTCCTTAAAACAGGGGCAAGGGTTTCGTATTTGATCAAGCATTGCCCACTTGGCTGTGGCTTGGCAAATATTAGCATTATATTCTTGACTAGATTGAGCTCCACTGGACGTACCCCGTGATCGCTCGTAGCCTGGTTCATTGAAGTATGGCTCTGATACCAGGATTAACGACTGTATTGACACTAAAACCTATGGAGACAGAGAAAAAGGGTCGAAAATACAATTACACATATGAGATTACAAGACCTGATTTATAACATAAAGTTAACTCTTTGTTATGTTAATCAATCGAATCTATATACCTGAAGAAAACTACTTGTATGAGCGTTCCATTTCTCTTCCGGCCGACCATGCCACGTGTTCAACACACTGAGACATACTTTTCCATCATTATACAAATTGGGATTAAATCTAACTGAATGTCGACCAGTTGTCTCCAAGTTTATCATCATTGGACTGTTAGGATAGTCCGGAGGAAAGTAGACATCAAATTCAAAGCAACCGTTTGCATACGGAGTTTCGGCTGGGCCTGTTATTAATACCTGAAAAAAAGTTAGGATGTTAGCTCGAAGAATAAGCCTGAATTAATTGAATTTCGACTATCCATGGATTTCTTTCAATGCTGAGATTTTATATATCAAGTTTAAGAATTAAATGGATAATTTTACGTGTTTTAACTGAACTCTAGTACCTTCATAACATCGAGCCTGTCCGCATCACATCTGACAAATACGCTACTGCTATATGATAGAGGCAAGGCGGTAGAAAGAGTAACAGCTTCTTGTGCTAGTCTCTTGACTCTAGTTGGATGACTTCGATCGCCAGCTGCTCTCATGTTTGACTCAAAGTGATAAGAAACAACGAATTTATAGCCACCTCCTTCAGAGTTTTCTGTTATCATTTCATAGGTATCTGAAAGTGTAGTTTAAAATCGTTAGAACAAAGAATAATGATTATGAAACTATTCACTATAAAGTTGTACAAGAAGAATTTCTGAGAATAAAGTCAATTGAATTTATGTTCAGTCAAATGATGTGTTAAAAAACCTACCAAATTGCAGATTCTTCATAACTTCTAAGTATCTCTGTTCTACAGACCGCAACGGAAGTTCCGAAGCTGTGGGACTTGGGCCTGCCAGTTCTTCGGCAATACTTGCTAATCTGGAAGTAGCATTTTGCACGATACTTGCGCTTTCTTGAATGTCTGGTATCAGTGTAGCTAATCCTTCATCCTGTTCTGTATCGTCCGGATACTTTGAGGCTGACTTAGATTTATTGCTCCTAGTTCGATTTATCTTGTGCATATAAGTATCCACGCAAACCTTCATACTAGATAAAAGAGCCACGATAGAAGGTTCGCTGCTCCTCCCTCCCCTGGGTAGTAAAAGCGGAGCTAACTGGCTAGACAAAGCCATAGCTCTTAGCAATTGCAAAACTGCCCTGTACAGGGGAATATGTCTTGCCATATCCAAGACCGAGTCATTTCTCAAATACGAAGATAGTGCCGGAAGTAGACAAGATCTAGCCAAAAGATCTCCAAACGGAGTAGGTAGCTCTCTTTGCGGCGGTCCGCCAGGCCCTACATAGCTAGCAATAACTTGTAATAAAACAGTGACATGTTCCTCCTCAGACCGTTGTCTCAACAGAGCTTGTTCCACGTTCCAAGATTGTTGAGTTGATCCAGTACCAAAGCCGGTTCCTTTTGCCCAGTATAAATGCGATTTGTCATCGCTACGACCTCCGGTGTGGCCTAATTTTTGTTCCGTTCCTTCGTTGTGTCCAGTTTGATGTGTAAAAACTGCTAGACAATTTAGCAGTAGATGAACTGCACCAATATCGATGGTAGTTCGCCTTAATAATAGCCCGTCATCTGTAGTAGGAGGTGTTGCTTCAAGCAATTGCTTTAAGACTTGGAAAGGCAGCGTTGGCAGGGAAGCAGCTAACGGGGATGCAAGAACATCCCCTCCATCTCCGTCGTCTAATACACCTAAAGCTAGCCTGAGTAAACATTGAGCACGTTTTCGATCCCTAAGTAAGACCTCAGCGTAACCAGGAAGCCTGAGGAAGAGACCAAACGCTGCTAGCGAATGAGGGGGAATGTGAGGTGTCGGAGGCGGCGCTCTCGGTGATCCGACATTCACGCCTTCTAAATCCTCATAAATATCATCGCTGGCTTCAACTTTTACCCAATCAGCATCTGGCTGTTCTGGAGAAGGTGATTTCTCTGTGTAAGAAGCAGATCTACCAGAATCTGGATATACAAGTGGCAAATGTGTGGCTAAAACAGCAAGGCCACCTGTTGCACTAAACACGCCCAATGAACTCTCTGCACTTCTATGATTGAGCAATTCGTTGTCACTCTGTTTAGTCATGTCCTCTGAAAAGCAATTAACAATAATGAATTAATTGTTGTTCATAGCATACTTCGATTAGTCGACGATTATTGACCATTTATACTAACTATAATATTTACTATTTTACTTAACGTACCTTTGGACTCTTTATTGCGTTGACGTAACGATAGATAAAGACAAGGTTCTGACAAAGATGTACCGTTGTCTTCTGCTATAGCTAATAATTGGGCGATAGTTAGCTGTGGAGGAAGTGGAACGTCTGGATTTGATTCGTGGATAAGAAATTGTTGGTTTCCTGTACTTGACGGACCCCCTTGCATACTTGTGGAAGAGCTTTTTCCTGTGATTGGAGTCCCATCTGTTGATTAATTGGAATATAAATCGTGAGTACTTAACAGTTAACTTACTAACTCTATCGTCTTCTATAATTCAGACCAAATTGCGCCCTTACCAGGATTTAATCGTGCCTTTCTTAAGATAGGACCGCGTGCTTGAGTTCTGTTCGATACTTCTTTAGCACGTTTATCCTTGGCTGTATTCCCCGCAGCAACACTAAGAGTATCCGCTACCAAAGCCATACCAGATTCCCAGAGTTCCCGTGTGCGATTAGACCCAGATGCAGCGTTTTCGCTGCCTTTATAAGTAGATGGAAGCAGTAAGGGAAGCCAAGTTCCTAAATTGTCGAGTTAATTCAAAGACTATTACACATTTATAGCATGAATAGTAAAAAGTGTTAGACTGCCAGAAATATTGAGCTTCAAATTATAAAAAAAAAATGGATTATCAAATAATAAGTATCAAGATTATCGTACCAGATACTTGCTGCAAAATATCAGCTACAGTTGCTTGAGTGGGAAGGTAGAGTAACTGATGATAATAACCGAGAGGATGTGCCGGATGCGGAGGCATAGATGGCATGTTATGCTTAGCGTCTGTAGTAGCAACTCTCATTGGTATTTTCGAACTAATTGCAACTAATACTCTCTCCCCCTCCAATAGTAATTGTAAAATCAAACGACGTGTGAATCCGGATATTCCGTGTAAGTATCTTACGCCTGAAAGTTGTACTGCGTAAAATGTATATCGATAATTAGAAAACTAGAATAAATTGCTAATATATTTAATGTGGCTTTGATTAACACTGAATATAAGACCAATTGAAATTAAACAACTTACTTGGCGGTGTTCTTTGCTGCGAAATAACATCGGTCAGAAGTTCCGCAAGTAATTTTTGATTCACTGGGTGACACCAGCAGCATCGAGAAAGGAACTTAATCATAGCACTCTCCAAGCTAGAATAGGAGACACTTGTTTTTGAACACCTGTAAAGACAATATTAAACAGCTTGCTTTGATTGATGTGATTTGCGAAGAAAACAAGAGTCAAATAGAATTTGTTCAATTATTGATAAAAAGAATTTTCTCAATTGAGACACGGGGATTGAAAACAATAACACCTTTTGCTTATCCATATTCTTACACCGCTTATACGTACCTAGAAGAACATACTGAGGGATTTTCTATCGGCCGATTGCTAAGCAGCGATAAAAGTGGAAGCCAAAAATTTCGACCTTCTTTTCCCAACCAATCTCGCATTCTACCTTCCGAACAAATAAGTGACAAAAACTCCAATACCATTGATATACTCTCAGGTTCTGCCATGCACAAGCCATCTGAAAGACACATTGATATAAATGAAACTGTATTCTATCACATCTCGTTTATAATGTATAATTTTTCACCCCATTAAGTTACCTAAGTTGTTGTTAGTTTGATGTGATGATTCTCCGGCTTTATCGCTGTCCGTCAAACTCCTGTTTCCCATGTTGCTTGCACGTAATCTTTCGTCGTTAGGCAATCCTTGCTTTAGTTGTTCCATGTTACAGAATTCTTTAACAATTTAATGTATGTTTCGATAAATAATAATCGTGTCAATTACATATAAATTTTGTTGAAAGGAAAAATATATATTCCCTTACCTGTGATAGAGGCAGTTAGTAGAGCTGGAAGACCAGAGTCTATCAGTTGTTGAGTAACAGGTGGTGACCGAGCAGCCGCGGCTACAGTGAGTAACTGGCCTTCGCTAAGATGAAGCCTTTTACATTCCGGTAATACCAATCTACAATACCATTCCTCAGCATCATTTTCACTCTTTCTATCATCGGTTTGTCCCTCGCTCTCTTTACGATCATCGGATATAGAGGCGGAATGATCAGTTGCTAAGTTAGGAACTAAAATTCTAACTCTTTGTAGTAAAAGTGGGAATAACGATGGTCTAACATAGCAAAAAGCACATATCGTTGAGTCAATTCCTTGCTTTAATGCTGTGTACGTTCCAAGAGTCAAACTCCATTCATACAGTGCGCTGAAAGTAGAATATTATTAAATGATTTCATTTCAATAATCCATACCTGGTTGATATTTCAAATTCGTTGTTTGCGTACCAAATGTAAGTTATTTATAAATATAAAAATTGGTAATTCTTACTTGAACAATTCGTTAGTCAACATAGTCTGCAGATCGTAGTTTATGTCGCTTTGTTGATGAGCTTTCCATATAATAGCAGATATACAATGAAGATATACTGCCGACGGTGAAATCGGGCTGCTGTTAGAGTTGAATCGTGAAATTGCGTTAAGAGCTGAATTATAAAGCCACGAAAGTACTGCCAGCATTCGGGCTTCGGTACCCTCATCCTGGGCAGAGCATAACTGCTGGAGTAATTCTACGACCAATTGAACGGTCGAAGTTTCTTGACTACCAGCTGCTAAAGCTCCTATTGAAAAAGCTTCATTAGTATATATCTGCAGAACTGAATAACGTTCAATGTAAATTGAAAAAAGAAGTGAAGAAACCTTGTAGAAGCGGAGTTGATCTGTTGTTTAGTAACAGATTGATTAATCGTAGGCCAAGTTCTCGAGAGTGAAGGCCTAACTGTAAAAGAACTCTTTCTAAATTTGGAGTAAAAAGAGACGGAGCTGGGAGCAGCAGAAGATTACAGCAGGCTTCCATAAGTCCCTCGACTGAAGCTGCCGAATTCAGAACTTCTTCAGCTAGACTGCTGTTCAACATACTGACCGATAGGCATTGATGAACTAATCGAAGCCAACCTAAGCTGTAAACGTAACGAGCGTTATGTGATCAGTTTTTTGAATAGGTAAAATTTAAAGCTTCCTGTTTGTGTAATTTCTTCTATAAATTCTACCTCGTCTTTGTTAATTGTTCTTCATCTATAGCCTCAGTAGTAGTTTTTATTTCGCCAAAAGCAGTTGTGCCTAACAGGCGTATCTGGCTTAATCCAATATTAGTGGAGTCCCTGGGTTTGTAAAGTCTAACCAATACCGCAGTAGCTACTTCCGGTTGTGATAGAGTCAATCTAATGAAGGTCAGTCCAGCCGTAGGCATAGGTGGACAAACAGGAGTTAAAGTTGTGTTCCCTTCTCGAGATATTTCTAATGCAACTGCCGACGGACATGCTGTAATAAAAAGTAAATTGTAAAATCGTTCTAGAAAGTTGATAAAATTTCGTTGTATCACTTCTGTATTAGATAATCATTCGATATTAATTTTATTTTTGTGAATAAAATGAACAATTTTTCTTATACTGACTGGCAAGCGCGGTGAGATGTGGTTGCAGTTCAACCTCCCTGAGTAAAATTGCACAAGGTAAAGTGATGGTAAGATCTACCCAAGCTTCATCTGGATAAAAATGATAAGACCATGCCGCTGTTCTAGCTCGTCTATGCGGAGCCGCGCTCTGAATAAGAATGTCAGCAGGTTGGGCAGTGGGATTTGACCAAGAAATTGTTCCCAGTGGTGCAAAGTTGAGTAATCCATCTTCGTAAGACTCAAGAGAGTTTGCAGCCTTTTTACTGCTCGCAGCGACATGAGCGAGATTTGGTGAATTAGAAAGATGCTGCATCACCAGAGCAATAACACCTGGAGATGCAGAGTTACTGCCGCTACTGCTACTGCTAGCTTTGACGAGATTTTCACAGAGTACTTTTACGCCTCCCATACTCGTGAATACCGCTAGAGAAGCTTCGTTGTCAAGAACTCTTAATATGTACCAAAGCAGTGGTTCGGATAATTGCATTACTCCCAATTGTCTTTCTCCTCCGGTTTGTCCACACGCTGTTAAAGAACCAAGTAAAAGAAAACATTACGTTTTTAACAACACTTGGATCATTATAGAATCATCTTTACTTTCATACGTCAAAAGTTTTACACTCACATGATGCAAGGTACTGATACAACGGATTAAGCACCAGCGTAGGACTACTAGCTTTTCTAGTAAGCGTTGATAACAGCTGGAAAGTAGCATCAGGAATTGAAGAGGGATCTCCGAGCTCTGTTGCCGCTCCTGCACCCTCTCCCAAAAGCATGGCTAAAGAAGATCCTGTACTGTGACCGAGGGCGCCAAGTAGCCTCATCATTGTTGGCTCATGTTGTAATACTGTAACAATCATTGCAGACATTAAGCAGAATGTGATATATATTATTTTTAAGAATTAAGTCAAATATATACCGGTATCAGCAACGCATGGAACACGGGCTTTGGTAGTACTAGGCTGATGAATTCGAGACGAAGTTTGTTGTTCGGCTACTTTGCTCTCGTCTGTCTGAGAGGTGTTAACTTTATCTTGTTCAATGCTGCTGCTTGAACTAGACCTTTGAGTTGATTCACCAATCTCCATATCTGTTGCACTGTCTTGCCTCGTTGGTCGGGCCTGATTCAAATGTGAATATAAATACAATAGTTTAAAGATTTCATTTAAAATAAACACAACTTAATGTGTGATAAAAGTCTTGTGTCCCACTTACGTTAGGAAGGGGTGTTTGTATCAGTTTGCAAACTAATTTTATCAATGCAACGACCAAAGTGTCCCAAGATGCCGGACGACCTTGTCTTGCATCTCCGCCAAGAACACAGGCAAACAATCCTCCGAATCCTCCGGACTGATTACCGGTGTCTACTGCACCTCCACACTGTGCACCGACTGTAAGAAAGGATTTTTAATTTAAGAAACTGTTATTTCTTGTTTGTATTTCCGATCTAATGGCCTTTAATTATCTTGTACGGATGTAGATCTGGATTGAAAATATTTGGTTATTTAGGGATAAAAAAATCGAGTTTAACTTGTTGAAAATTATTTTTTCTTTTCAGTTATTACTGACCTCCTGATCCTCTGACATATGTTGAAACCAGGACACCTACGCATTCGGATATACTCATCGCAGTGCCAAGGTCTGTGTTGGCGAAGTTTAGGTTTATTAAAGACGTGATTAGTTTGCATTGAGCATCGAGAGGCCCTCGTCGAGCAACTAGAGCACCTCCGGGTTGTACAAGTTGATAAACAACCCATAGTAGAAGTTCCTTTAAAGCATTGCCCAAATAACTATTTGGCGTTGTTACGTCGCAACGCATTTCTAGTCTCATTAAAAAATCTTGTAATGCTTGGCATACAGTTGGTCCCGCCTGAATAGAAGATAAAAAACAATTGTAAAACACGGTAATTTATTGAAGAGTTAGTTTTCACCTCGATTTCTACAATATTAAATACATAATTGACATTCATTTACCATTACATACTGCTTGTCCGTAGTATCAACGTTTAATCCGTTTCCTGAGAAGAGACGTAATAACATAGAGCCTATATTTTGTTCTTTAATAATGCAGCTGGCCATACCGCCGACCAGACCATCAAGGGGTTGACTGCTATTAGCCACATCTACGCTTTCCGCTGTGGTTTTCAAAGGCTGATTACTAGCCAAAGTCAAACATTGTAGAGCAAGGCACCAAGCCCGCAAAGATACTCCCGGATGCCTAAAGGAATTTGGATTCATTTAATGGCACTAATTTTATGCAGAATCTTCACAATAAACTCGATATGATAGAAAGTTACTAAAAAAAAACTAATAAATAACTTTATTCATTACCAAGACAACGCAGATATCAGGCCTGAAATTGCTGCCGAACTTAAGGGTATTGCTGGCAGCAGAGAAGGATCAAACGTGTTTGATGTACTTGGCGGTTCGGATGCACCGTCCAAATTTAAAGTCAACCATAACTGTAGTACCAGTTGTAAACTCGTGCCTGCACTCTGTTAATAAATTTTTTATTACGTTAGAAAACAAGTTATAAGCTTTTCATCGACTGTTGGAATATGGTATTATCATCTATAATAAACGATTTTAATCCATGAATAAAAACTGCTTACTTGTAGGTATAAATCGGTGAATATTTTTTCAAAACAGCGTGTTAGCATGCGAAGACTCGAAGGAGCTGCGTCACTAGAGTTCCAATTGTCCTGAGCTCTGTCGTTCCATCCAGAGTTTCTTGATGTCGTTGGCTGTGTATACCGACTCGATTCCACAGGAACCTATCATGTTGATGTTATTGATTAAAAGTTTGCAATGCAATTGAAGGCGTAGATTGAAGAGTTTCAAGTTCTGAGATGAAATTCTTTAGTAAAAAATATATATTATAATTTCTGCTTACATTATCAAAGAATAATGGTAATCTATATTATTAACTTTTGAAATAGTTAAATAAAACGTACTTGTATGGTAGCGTTTACACTCAATGGTAAATTATATGCCCCGAGAGTAGATAGTCTCCTCAAAGCAATTTCCACGCCTGTTTCAACTCCATATTCAAGTCTAGCGTCAACTGCCAGAGAAATGCTGCTAAAATTCGATTGTTAATTCATAAGTATTTCTTTAAATTCTGTTTAAAATAATCATGTTGATTAGTTGAATTTTTTTATAATCCGTGTAAAATAAACTTGATTACCCTGAGCCAGCAGAGGCAGAAAATTTGTTCACGGGATTTCCTTTTTTAAGTAAATTTCTACCCCGTTCTAATATATCATCAAGGAAATCTTCAAGTTCGCTATCGTCAGATTCAAGGAGAGAAGGCAGTGTGAATCCGTTTGATTTGGAAGTTGATGCCGTTGCCGGAGTGACGATAACACTATCTTGTGTATCCTCGTCACCATCCGCATCCGCGTCGCCAACTTCATTGCCAAATGATGTAGTAGCCGAACTACTTGCTCCTGCAACAGCTGCTGCATCTTCGTCAGCAGCACTGCTTTCTTCTGCTGCTAAAGAATCGAAGCTTTCTTCAGACGGACTTCCTTCGTGATTTGGTGCTGATTTTGGAAATAATCTTCCTCCTGTGAAAATAAAGTAAACACTAAGATTCGCAAGGATTGGATCTGTTGCTAGAAGTTTGGCTCTCTACTTCAAACTCATTACTTTGTTATATCTAATTTATAATAAAGTACAAAATGATATATACCTTCTAATAAGTCCTGTAAAAGGCAGGAAACTGCATGTGAAGCCCAAGCAGCATCTGATGCACCTGTTGCCAGCCTGACCAATCTGAACAGTTGTTCCTCGGTCATAAGTTCACCTAAGCTTATAGCCGGACGTGTAGATACGACTAATCTAGCAACAACCTGGATTTAATTAAAGCATTACCGTTAGTTTATTTGTAAAATGTATTTGAATATTATTCGAATAATATATTTAGAAGTAAACTTACTTTACAGGCCAAAAGGAACATGTCAACATTAGCAGCGTTATTCAATATAAGAGCTACTAGACCTCGAGCAACTGGTAAACAATTAGAATGTGATAAATTCCCTGCAGATTCAACGTCCGCTTCCACACCTTCAGATTTACTATATTTGGTAAAGGAAACAAAAAAAAAAAAAATTAAAGATGATAGTTAGTCTAACTTCTATCTGCTATTTGCAGAATAAAATTCATGCGTTTTTTCATCCTGATGAATTTTCATCAGAGATATCCTCCGTTACCTACCTAGAACAAGGCTGTGGTTGTAACCTTGGACTTCGTGATAAATTTTGTGATTCATTACGTCTTATGCTGAGAAGATCTTTTAAATGCTTAGCAGAATGTTGTTTCAAAGTCTTTTTAAAGAAGTGTTCTTGCTGTTTTAAAGCTGCTTCGAGTTTGCTGGATAAAGTTGCGGCTTGAGACGACAAAGCAGACAAAGCCTGAAAATAATGTTAATAAATTTCAAATGAACTCTGACGAATGATTAATAATCATTATTTGATAAATCGAGTTAGATAATGTTTGTATTAATTCTACTAGAAAAATATTACTCACTTGTACTTGAGTTGAAGCATGAAAAGCTTTCTTGGCTTGTTCAAGATCCTGCAGTTGTTGTTTATGATGCATTAGTCGTTTTTGTAATTTTCTACGATAGTTACGAGATGCCGATGATCGACTAGCACTGACAAATTTTCTTTGCATCGCGGATTCTCCCTGAATGAATTCCCATCTCGTAGATAAAACTGTAAACGTAAAATATTTCCAATTATTTACTATATTTTAATCATCGTTCAAAGAAAACGACGAATAATTCACAATATTTTCAATTACGAGACTAAAAAAATATACCTAATAAAATATAAAATACCTTGATCCTTGTATTTGTCATTATTTTCTTCATGCTGAACTGGCTGAGTAGCCGTTGTGTCCAAGCAAACAGAAAGGAAGAGAAGAACCCAGCCAATTAGGGTGGTATCCAAACGACTTGTGCTCGATGCTTGACCGTTAGACAAAGGAGCTAATAGTCTGCCCAATGTGCGAACCATTGAATCTACCACGGACGATTTATTAGCTCCTGCTATTAACGACTTACGTCCAAGGAATGTTAGCAGTATGAACACTCTAGAGATTGGACATTAATAATAAAGATAACATTATATTTAGTTGTAAATTATATTCTAGGTGAATGTTATTCGATCTTTGTTTCTCAACGCTCTTGAGATATATTTTTTCCAATAAATTTTTCAATATAAAATCGAAGATAGTTTCAGAATCGGCAAAAGGGTGCTCAACAAGATGACGCATATTCAAAAATTTGATCAACGTCAATATACCTAGTCTAAAAATTACTGATAACAAATTAATATAATTCTCACCTGTCCTGAGGAAAGATATGAGTACAAGAAGCTGAGTACAAATTGATCAATGTAGTAGCTAAGAAATCTCCCCACCAAGGCTGATGCCCCGCCATACGCGCCAACAATGCAGCAGCATGAAGTTGTAGCCTGGGTGCAGCAGTAACAACGCAAATGGAATGGAAGAACTTGTCGCAGATAATTGGTGTGAAGACGTTGCAAATTGTATTAGGAATCTGTAACAGATGAGTAAGTATATTATATTAAAATATTATCATTTGGTATCAAAAGCAAAACTCTCTTGTATAGTTTTTATCCAAATAGGTATTTTAAAACAGACGATCTGTACTTTGGATTTATACTCACGCTAGGCACAGGTCCGATTTCATAAACAGTATAAAGAAGAATGTCGAGTAAAGTTTCTCCAAGTACTCTTAGTTTATCGGTAGGTGCACTAGCTAAAGATGGTACAGGTGTGTGTTGAGATCCTCTCCATGATTCTAGTCGTCGCCAAACGCCTCGGACAACGTTTAGTTGATGTTGAAACATAATACACTCCTAAAAGTATATATATTTTGTAAATAAAAAAGAAAAAAAAAAATAAGCCGCGTTTGGCGACACATTGAGCCATGTATAATTATTCTGCTTCATTACACCTTAGTTCTTATTAAATTCACTATATTTACCTGGTAAGTGGAGAGAATTTTTGTCGATGATTGTTCACCGTTATCGTTTGAAGTTTTACTTTGGTGTAAATAATGCTGCATATGAACAACATTCGGTGTTTCTGTGCACAGTAACGGATCTAAAAGGCTTTTCAGCCGTTCCGTTGCTAGGCTGAACCTGTACACAACATTATCATTAGTACAATTCATTAGTTGTGATCAATTTACACATCATAGTCAAACGAGATCAAAAGTATGAAGAATACCTGCACTGGACGTCTTCGGCAAGAGCCGAAAGAATGCTACATTGAGATTCAATGGATGTGTGCAACGCTGTGTCCGTGGTACCGTCATGTCCAACATAGGAAGCGTTTGGTTCAGAGTAATCTTCGCCTGGAAGTACCACCATGTGTCCGTAAAACATGCCCAATGGAATTTTACATCTCGCAGTAGACATTCCATAACGACCGATCGTTGTGATCTGCCGAATAACAAATGTAAAATGATTTCACTGAAATCTGGACTTGTATTGACTGACAGTAATGATCAATATTTACGAAGACATTGTGTGAATTTCGAATGCTGGGGTACCTTGAGATAGCGGCAGACCGGGGGAGGCTGTAGATCGTTAACGACTAGTGGCTTGGAGCCAATATCTCCTGCAACAACGAGCCGAGTTCCATCGCTTTCTTCACTCTTTGTCCATATATCAATAGACAATGAGACTAGATCACTGCAGGAAGGAATCATCAGGTCAGTCAGCAATACAGGGGAACCAAAATCCAAGATGACAAAACGTCTAGCTCCGGAATGCATTCGTTCAACCACCAAGGCTTGTTGTGGAGGCCAGCATAACAGTCTGCCCCATGGAAAGGTGATGTCTTCGCGCTAAAATTGTATTTTAATATAAATATAGATTGAAAATTTTCAATATTTCAACTACAAAGCCTCTATTGGCAAGAGAAATATAAGCTCAACTCTTTCATACGCATAATAAAAATAAAAGAAAAAAAAAAACACCTTAGATACCTGTTTGATGTGATTATCACTGATTGATTGAGATGAAAATGAGACAATATGTTAGATAAATTCTGTGTAACCAGGGGTTTGCGGAATCGTAAAATTAGTTATAAAAACACAAGAAAATAAGATAGATTCATCGCATTTAGGACACACATTAGAATGTAAAAAAATTTCGATTTTGTTAATATTAATATCATTAAAGGATTATTCGTATCGTGCTATCAAATAAATGCATAGCAAACAAATGAGGAGTAACAAATTTAAGGCCACACACACACAAGTAGGATTATTTGATAGATTGGTACATAAACACATCGATATTATAATGCAAGGTAGTTGATAATTCAAAGACAATCAAGGAAAGAGGTACAGATTGCTCTTAGAATTTTTCAGTGTACGTAAAGCGTCGATTGAATGGCAAATAGTATTATTTTCAAGTAAAATATACTGTTCCTTTCAGACGGCAAATGAATCTGATCTGATCTAAACTCATTCTGAATCATAGTATACGTTTGGAATATTGTAATCGAGGAATATGGATGGAAAAATCGGCACGAGTCGAACCGGCCCTTATTTCATAATCTGGTTTAAAAATTAGGTGATTAATTCTACCCAATAAGACTTGGAATATAAAAACAGTACTCAAACCAACCATATCAAAGCGAAAACGTAAAAGTCAAATTGGATACATTAGTTAATACAAGCTTTTGGATGTGTAAATTTGAAATAACATTGTGAACTAAGACACAAAAGACTATAGTTTCCTTATGAATGTATCGAACTCAAGCTTCCCTGTATTGTGTTATGCTTGAATCGATATTTTACTTCATAAAACTATTGTGAACAATCTGTGTTTACTATTCACTGATCTATTTTTCTACTTCTTCTAACATAATGTATGTTGATATTTGTAATAAGGGCCTAATTGTAAAAACTGTTTCGAGTGACATAGGTATTAGTAAAGTAAATAATTACGCAATTGAAAGACCTAATATTACAAAATGCGCGAACTTCGATAATTCCTTAGTCAAGTCCTTTTCCCATCCATTCTCTAAATTACTTTATACAGAAACGATAATAAATGTTGTTAATAAATAATATTTCGATAATCGTTAAAACCTTTGTCAGTTATATGTATAGTTGAAAACAATAAGATACATCTATTAAAAGGATAAATAATATGAAAATCCTAATCTACAAAAAATCTACCTTCTTGTTATGGTTGTCCTCAATTTTGTTTGTAGCTGTACTAGCATTTGGTACTGATGATTTTTCTTTCGTTATGGAAGAAGCTATCGTAAGAGGATTAGGAGCATCGTTTTGAGTGTTGTGCCAGATTTTAAATTCACCAGGCATATTGTTAGCTTCGTCACTGTCTGATTGGTCGTCAGGTGTAAGTGACAATAGCGCAGCTGGCTTTTTTGACATTTCTGCTTTACACTGACTAAGTAGATTACTTAATTTTGTTGTCAACTTAGCCTGAAGATCTGGTTCTATCGATACCGCATCCAAATTCTACAATGTACAAATAGTACAATAATTTCTAAATGTATCTAAATTCACATAAATTTAATCAATCGATTCATTGATTTTTTTTTTTTTTTCAACTCTTCATCAATTACGGTCCTAATTTTTTTTTTTTTTCAAATTACAACTGACCTCTAATTTTATCGCTTATATTCTTACTAGCTATAAGTATCTAACGCTTCATTTTATTCATTTTAAGTGATACATTTTGATTTATAATTTTACATCACTGCTCATCGATTTTTTCTTACAATTAGATCGAAAATTTGTATTCCGAGCTTAATAATGGGGTAGAATATAGGCCAAGGCAATGTGGGATTGATTTTCTAGCATGACCCCAATTGTTCAAGTATCGTTAAAATGAATTATTTGTATTCACCATTGATGTTGAACCCATTTACGTAATGAATAACCAGTATTTTTAATTTTAAATATGTAATAAATATTTATTGCGCAACTTTCATCTGTGAATTATACTGATTCTCGATGGTGGGCTTGTATAGAGAAAAAATTATAAGTATTGTTGTTTGAATGTAAAAAAATTAAATGATTTATACATTCGACTTCTTTTTATTTTCCTCCATTTTTTTTCTTTTAAATTGGTAAACCAACATGCTTATTAATTTATGCAACAATGAACCACACTGCTTGTTACGAAATTTGTTATTACTAAATTCAATGAATGCAAGAACGTGATAAAACAGTATTATTACACTCTAGGTGTAAAGTTTTAAGTAAGAAACGATCTAGAATATCACCTTTTATGAAAAAAAAAAAAAAGAAATAAAATATAACTTACGTATGAGTGATGAATTATTTTTATATCTGGTACAGGGTTGTTGTTGTTGTTGTTGTTGTTAGTAGTTGATGCATTGTCGTACAGCGCAGTACCAATGTTAACTGCGCTCATTCCAGGATCAATTTTCTCCATTTTAGTTCCATCAGATGCTGCGTGGCAAGTGAAGTGAAGAGGTTCTACCTATATGCAACAATGTTTGAGAATAAAGTAAATAAATAGATCTAAATATATATAGAGATTAATTAGGTGCAGGGGATATTAACCAGTAACTTTAAACATGAACTGTGTTAAAACGCTACATTTAGTTACCTTTAAATTTCCAATAAGTTTGAGTAAACGAATATGTAGAACTAAATACAGAATATTTGTTAAAGAAGTAAAAGTTTTTTCTTTCCTTTGGAATACTGTGGCTTTTAGATCTAAAACTCTGACTTAAGATTAAATACCTCGAGAAGTCCCTTCATGTTATTGTTTGCGCAAAGTGCTCGCAGTTTGCTAGGTACTTTGAGCTCGCTACTGGGATGTGAGGGTAGTGTTAGAAGGTCCCTCAGATCAATTGTCTCTTGTGAATGCACGGAGCTACTGGCTGTAACCGAGGCTCCTACTTGTTCCCCAGTAACAACAGCCGCATAAGTTACAGGCATGGAACTAAATTTGGCTGGTATAGGTGGCTCCATATCAAATAATTCCATTTCAAACGGTGTGTTGTACAGTCCAAACCTAATATTCAGATAAAACCCATCTATGATTGAAATTCAAAGATTTAAATTCCAAAAAACTGAATATTTGGAAGAAAAATTCGAATTTAAATGCAGTTAGTTTAGTTTAGTGAATAAAATATGAAGCATCTTACCTCGTCGCAAGCAGCAAATGGTAGGGATTTACTCTGTTTGACATCTCGGTTGCTATTTGCTGTACGAGAGTTATGCATTGTTGAGCAACGCTGTGATTACTATCGAATCGTACCAATTTTGTAATAAGTACTGCGAGCCATCGCAATGAACCAGCCCATTGAACTCCGGCTACTGATGGAAGCAGAGTTACTAAAACTGAGAGAACTGCTTCGTCAAAAGAATGGGGAGATGGTTCGTCCAAGTTGAGAAGACCCCTAGAATAATTTCATTAAATATTAAAAATGATAACAGCCTTCAAGGGAAAAAGAGAAGCTCGGGTTTAGAGTGAATTTGAAATATTTTATGTGGCGATATAATAGTTACTTGGTAATTTGATTAATAATACTTACTCGCTGCACAATTCAATCAATTTAACACATTTATGTGCAATACTTCTGCCAGCATGTAATAGGCAAGTACGTAACAAGTCCAAAAGCCGTGTTTGTACGGATCGTATTGTTTCTAATTGTATATTCTTAGCTTCTGGATTAATTCTTAATCTTGTTAATCGAATAGCTACAACCCAAATGAGTATATCTAACGCGAGAGACTGTACTACGGGTGACCTAGAGAAAAAAACAGAAAAAAAAATTGTTTAACCATTTCAAAAACAAATGTTATATATATGTTAGAAAATTTACCTACTTCTCAAAAAAAAAAAAAATCTTTTCTCTTTAAATTAAGAGAAACAAAATATTTATGTATAAATGAAAATCATAAATATTCACACATCTTTTAAACATATGTGTTATCTAGTTACGATAGAATAAAATATCCTTTAATATATCCACCAGTTTACTTACTTATCTGTACCGTGTAGACAAGCGACGTTAAGAATATTATCAATGAATGTTTTTGATTCCAACATTGCGCAACGCTGTGCTCTCTCATTTGTCACACTAGTAGAATGAACTGACCTAACAGTAATAGATATTTCATGAATCCAATCGCAACCTGTAAAATAAAATTAATTTTATACAATTTATACAATCCTTTACAAAATACAAATCTTTTTATAATTTCATTTAAACACACTTACCGATATAGTATTCTAATTTCTTATTAGCACTAGCAGCAAGTCGTTCAACAGTAGCTCCAGGTAAAAGTGGTCCAGCCTCACCAATTTTCAATTTCTTAGAAGTCGGTGGTTTAGTTTCCATTATATTTATCCTGGATTTAGTAGTAGCCTGAAATAATATCATCACAGAAAAACATCAGAAAAATATTTCAATCATTTAAATTCTACATTTTTGATCATTTAATAAAAACGAAAATAAGTAATAACAATCAGTGCTAAACTTACTCCATCTTTTGCTGGATCAATAAGTGCCTTAATATGAACAAGAATGGTTCTAGCTTTAGACCTAAATAGTCTAGGACTTGTCAGAGTAACGCATCCAGAATGATCGGAAAGATCTGTGCATCGTTGTAGATTAATAGGTCCGCATAATATCTCTGTATTATGTTGTCGTAAATATTCATCGGTAGTAACAGGATTTTCGCCTTTTTGTTCGCTTCCAATACTGAAGTCTATCCTTTCGTCAACAGGAGTTAAAGGAGACTTGTGATGACCAATTCCAGTTATATTTTGCTTCAGCAAAGTGACTTGAATTGTAGGAAGATTTTGGCAAGGTGAGTGGAGGCTAAATCTTACATCAACATGACCAATGCTGCCTGCAGCACCGCGAGGCAATGTCAGTTCAAAGACGTGCTCATCCCACGTTGTACTGGAAAGAATTGTTTTTTTTTTTTTTTTACAAGTTTTGTCAATATTTAACAGATAATTAAGAAGGGAATTAAATTTAATGCAATTATTTTATTTACGCGTCATTTTGAAGACGCCATGTCCGCGTATGGTGCTGATCTTCTGATTGATGGAGATGTTGGGGATGACGTCGCTGTCTTTGAGCTTGCATCATCTCACTCCAACAAGGTGGAACTGTCGCTCCGTACGCAGGCGAGTGACGTTCAAATCTTGTCAATTCGTAGAGTGTCCTCAAATCTGAGTATGAAAGATTCATTCTATGCGCCAATACGGAATCTCTGTAATTTTTAAACATGGGAATAAATATTGATAGAGGTAAGCAAGGATAAACAACTTGTAGAAGGTTTAAAAGCGCAAGAAAACTCATTAAGGACATAAAGTTACAAATGAAATCCAGGAAATTGAAAATACGGGCTTCAATACACAAGTAGCAGAAGATTTGTTGCTGAGTTTTATTCATTCCCCAAATGAATAACTTCTGAATTAGAGAAAATGTTTGATTATCCTTTTTTTCAGTATCTTTTCAGTCACTAGAGACTAGAAACTATGTTGTTAATGTGAAAGATAACAAACTGTGGAAAATCAATAAATATACATACTGATAGGTAACTGAACATGTAGAGGTACTAGGAGCTAGATGATCGTTATTACTGGATCCCATTTCAGTCACCATATTCACATCATCAATGTCCTCTTTTTCTTCAGTCGAATCCTCCTCTTCCATTGTTGCAAAGAAATGAAGCGCCCCTTCGCTTGTGCATACACATAATCTTTCCAAACCTGAAAAAAAAGATAAAAATATTCGTGACGTTATGAAAATGATTTATACTTAAATTTATTAAATATATCAAATAAATAAATAAATGAATGATTGTTGTGGATATTTACAAACTTCGATTCCCCTGGATTTTATACATTCTTTTTTCTTATATTCTAAATTCGTTGAAGTATTGAAAGAAATTTGATCAACTCACTATTGCAATATGTGGCGGAGATGAATTTGCTTCCTTCCAATTTTGCTTCCGAGGCAGTTTTTAAATCGTTCAAATCCAATAGTCTGACAACACCATCTTTACAGACTAGAGCAATCTGTCCTCTGGGTCCTTCGACAAAAGATGGAGAAGTGATGGTATTTGAACTAGACGAAATTGACCGTGATCGATTTTTCTCTTGAAGTGGTAGCAAGACGTGTTCGATTGGAATTTGACTGAGGGGAAGTTCACGTCTTGCTACCGGTTCCGGTAAAAGTTTTACAACTTTACCAGTGAGGTCAAAAGCATATACAAGTAATAGAGCACCACTCTTGCTCTGATTGTTATGTACTTCTCCATTTATCATTTTAGATGATTCAACTTCGTTCTGATCCCAATACATGTAGCTTTTAGGTGGTAGAAATTCACTCTCTTCGTCTATGTCCATTTGATTAGCATTTGAAGCAGGGGGTGGATCTGTTAGCGGGATATCTGGTGCAGGACACAAAGCGACATAAAGATGCCTTCCGTCTCTAGACGGAACTGCGTAAGTAACTCTCTGTAGATCTGGAGCGTCTATACAAACAGTTTGTATTACAACAGGCTCTGTTTTGAGGCCTTTCATTAAGTCAAGTGTCTTTTTGTTCAGCCCTGTTATGTCCGAAGTCGATGCAAACTGTTCCGAAGAATTGATTGGATTGAAATTTGCGTCGAATGGAAAGGTCGAAGTTGGAGGTACGGCGATGTTGATAGGCGTTGAACACTGTATTCCATTCGACGATGAAGCAGTTAGAGCGTCAAAATGCGCGCCTATAACCATTTCGTCAACATCTTCAATGACAACGTCTTCGATAACATCTTCGATGACAGGAACCTCATATAAAAATTTACTTAAAAAGAGTTCCTGGTATAAACTCTCTTGACGTCCGCCATTGGAACTTGCGCTAGTTCCTGTACCAGACAAGACTTTTTTTGTTTTAGAATCCTTTGCCTTATCTGTTTTAGCAGATTGGGACACATCCATCTTGTGGTAAAAATCATAAAGAATTAAATAATGCGATCTAGAAGGCGTACATCTGTCCGCTACCTTCATAATGTCTAAACTGTCGCTAGCCGCGCTATTTACGCTGTTCATAGCTCTTACTAAAGACGAAGCTGGGGCTAGATCCGTCGACGCTGCCCATACGTTTTCTAAAGTTCTTATTTGCTGTGAATTGTTGGACATCACTGAGACACCGCACACCAAACACGGCCTGATTCCCGCCGTTGTTGTCTCAACAAGAGTCGTCGATACCGTTGTACTCATGTTACTAGATTCTTCAGCTTCTGGCTTAGGACCTCCTGCAATTGACAACGCAGTCAACTGCAGCTTGTGAGATCTCAACGGTTTGTAATCGGATAAAGTATCCGTCTCTGAGCCAAGACTTGGCAGGTATGGTGTTGCCAGGTTTCTGGCAGCAAGAAATTGTATCGTTTCCTTGTTTGTTGTATCTTGATCACTTGTTGCGACAAAGAAGGACACTTCTTTCTGGAAAAAAAAAGAGAACGTGTTGGCTTAATAAGATGTATTTTTATTAGGGATTGCCAAATGAGCCGACTATTTTTTTTTTTTCAGAAGGCACTCTCAGAAACTTGTTCTGTGTGATCAAATAACGAGCCTCAATAAAAATCAGCTCTTAATATTACTATTTAGAGATCGCCCATCGCTATTTTTTATTCTCCACTCAAAATACATGAGCAATGTTCTGACGGCACTTTTAAATTTTTATATCTCTAGAACTATTCTACTTAGAAAGATTCTGCATAGCTGCTTTTGTTCTAAATTGAATGTACTATAAAAAAGGTCTTCTGGTCTTTTTCGATGAATCTGACTGTTTCAAAGTTATTCTTTCCTTCAACCATTCATTGCAGAAGACCGAGGGACCTTTCTTGTAGAGCGTTCAATTTAGAACAAAAGTTGCCATGAAGAATCTTTCTAAGTAGATTAGCTCTTAAGATATAAAAATCGAAAAATGCCACCAGAACATTTCCCATGTATTTTAAATGGAAAATAAGAAATAGGGACAAGCGACCTCTAAATATTAATATTAAGAGCTGAGTTTTTCTTGAGGCTCGTTATTTGATCATAAAGACCAAGTATTTGAGAGTGCTTTTTGAGAAAAAAAAATATTCAGTTTATTAGTCTTACCCCTATTTTCATAAACATGATTAATCACCGTATGAATATCTTACTTTTAACTGATTACTGACGTTCCACACGTTCACAAGGCCGCTATGCGAAGCAGTGGCAGCAAGACCAGTTACATTTGTTGTGCTAATTATTTCCACATTGTCGCCAGACTCTCGGGCAGGAGCTGTAGCGAGAGCGACTGATAGAGGTACATTTTGAGTGTATTCTCCCTTAACGAACGGACAATTAGGTGAATGCCGTTCGTGCTCTGACCATGGTTCGTCTGTAGGTTCCCAACAGACCAAACACACGTTGCAAGTAAAGCACATGGCTCGATCATCCCCCGTAGAGTTTGGCTGGTGGTAAAAGCCAGCTTGTGCCATTTGGTCAGGCAATGCCCACCTGGAAGTCATTTCTCTTCTTGATATTGTCATTTGTTGTATTAAATGCGCGTATTTGTATTATCCTAAGATAATTACTAAGACTATTTCATGCGTTCTGGAAAGCGTTGCAGTTCTTTCAACTCCATTTACATTGTTTACTTATTCATAGTCTAGTAATACAAAAAAAAAAAAAATAGAAAGGAAATTATAATTCCAACTCACTTGTAATTCATGTGAGGCCATTTTGAAAACGTATCTCGTCGAGCTGCTTCACTGAACATAAGTGCTCTGTCCGCCGGACCACCTTCCAGTACCAAGCCTGGTAATAGGCCATTTAGCTGTTCGTTGATAGCGGAAGCGATAGGCAGTGCGGGGATATGCCTGTTTTGGCGTTTTAATTCCGTTACCAAACCTGAGCATACCAACTTCAGAGAGCCGTGAGGTAATTCTAGGCATACCGTATTCCACTGTGGAGAATTGGATTCAAGTTAAGAAATTTCCAATTAAATGCTCCGCTGTCTCTAGGACCTAACAAATTCATGTAATTATAGTACTTGTGATAAAGATAACTTACTTTTTGTGCCTTAATTCCCTTTTTCTGGGTTGCCTGAGCAGCCACAATTTTTCCAGACAATTCTTGAAGCACTTCTTGGACGTGATCGACTCCAGGTAATTCTACACATCTTAGACATAGATGTAACAGAATAGCTTCGCTAAGTAAAAGTTCTAGTTTTATTATGTCTTCGCTGCACGATACGGGGGTCTGCAATATTGTGTCCAGTAAAAGAACCCCGTTGTAATCGCTGCGTACACCAATACCCCTCCCATCTGTATACAGTACTTTGTCTACGCCTTCTGCTAGATATACTCCATTTATTTTTCCATCAGATTTACCTATACAAAGATAAAAAAAAAATACAATTATTTCTAATATATATCTTTGGCAATAAATTTGGAAACAATCTTCTGTGAAAAACTTTAGAAAAATTTCAATAGATAGTTGAGCCATGTCTTTGCAATAAATTAAATGCAATTTCAAGATTATAAAAATAAACATATAAGAGAAAAAAAAAGGTGTATAAAAACAAGGACCTTGTAGTTATGCGCAAAGATTAAAAACCAAATACATGCTCGATAAATAATAGAGGCTATTTTGAATCGAGAGTTAAATGAAGTCTAAGACTATTTGGGTCTCTTTATTACTCGGAACAGTTTGCAAGACAGGTATTTCATTCATACCAGGAGAGGAAAAGCAGTTACATTTATCAAATATGCTGACTGCTACGAGATGCAAAGTGATATATACATAGGTATGCATATATACCAATGTACAGCATGGGGCAACAACAGTCATTTTTCTTGGAATAGTTAGAAAGATAAAGTGAGATTTGAAACACTCTTTGTTCAACTGTACAGGAAATTTGAAACGTAAGTAATCGAATATAGAACCGGCTTCTAGAACTTCATATACCTTGGCGATATGTTCAAGAAGAAACAATTATCAAGGTCAACATGTCAATGAACCATTCAACCAATATCACATTATCTAGACGAGAAAAAATAGACCAATAAAAAATATCTAAAATAAATATTCTCATTCTTTTCCATGCCAATACATGACTGAAAATATAATTATTCTCTGATCAGGACTAAAAGAAATATACTCATAGTCCTTACTTATTTGAATTCAGCTCATAAGATTTATGGTAATAGACAATAACTCGAATGAAACAATTCCCCCAAACACTCGGTCAACTTCTCTGGGTGTTGTAGCTTTAAACAGATGATTAGATGAATTCCAATGATCGGTGTATAATTTTTTTTCATTAACAAATACGTGATTGAGTAAAGTAACAATAGAAATGATTCAACGTATGGAAATTTCTAGAGAAACTTTTATCCGTTAAGTAATACATATTTTCTCATACAGTTTAGCGGTGAATTATGTAGTATGAGTCTTCTGTGGCATGTACAGAATACAAAAAAGATACTTAATTATAATTATAGTAACATATGTTATAGAACATCGAGAGCTATTATGTTCTTTGAAGTTTTATGCCATTGGCTTTGTTGTAGATTGTTTACAACGTGTTGAAGCTGTTCTTAATCTTAGACTTGATTCTAATGAGGTAAGTAATCTTTAGATTTTTGCACTCGTTATTATTTGAGTACTGAAATAAATTGACATAAGAGGTAAAAGTCTATGGCTGAGGAATGAAGTCATCATGCATTGTTTTAATTTGGGAAGAATAATCGAGGGTAAAATTAACAAAGGGGATAGAATGAATTCGATGAGAAGTTCGTCTGAAGGGAAAAAAAAAGGAAAAATGAAAAGTGAAAATTGGTGATGGAAATGAATGGGAAATTGATGGTGAAAGGGCAAGGAGAAATTTTGAGACTCTTGGTTTTACGGTATGGTGTGAATATTGTCGCATGATAGTGTATCTCGAGAGTATGAAAATAAAAAAAAAAAGTAACGTCGAATCACGCGTCTGACATGTCGTGGAATAAACGACCTTGACCATGGCGAGTGACTAAATGACATTTAGATATTTTGCCGGAAATAGAGAATGCAGATGTTGCTAAAATATCGTGAAATTTAAAGGCGAGGTAATTAATGAGGAGAGGGCTTACCCGACAAGCAACTTTTCTGTAGGATTACCCCGGAGTTGACATCAAACACGAATACTTGGGCACTGCCAGTTGTAATTAAAACCACATTTAAATTTGGATGATATATTATACTCTTGCACTCTGTATCTAAATTCAAATAACCGTCTTCCTTTAATAACCACGGATCATCATCAGCCATTTTGCTTATACGAATTACGATTTCTCAAAAAATTTTTCCTAATGCGCGAACATCACAAAAAACATGGCGTACTCATCACCGCCATCTTTGAGTCGAACGTCAGCAAGGCGGCCTGAAATTAGATAAATGTTCAATCGATGTATGCGCAGTCGACGATCAACATAATCGATCTAGCATCGCGGCAAACTTCAAATTCGCAATGCACGCCGGTAGTCCGGCTGTCCAGTACTCCGGTAGCACTTGAGCTGCTCGCCCACATCGTTGACTGGAGATATATCTTCAGTCAACGCCAACACGAATCAAACTGTATCTTATTTATGACTAATTGTATGATTCAAGACCAGCATTCATAGAATTTTACTGCCGAATGTAGACACAAAGTTCCGGTAAGAGATGGAAGAATCCGCCGCCATTCGCGGAATACAGTCAACGCAGATACAGTCTCTTCGTCTCTTTCTATAGTGGAGACTGTTTTTGTCTAACCCATTGATTTCTTATGGAGTAGACCCGCTAACGGCACCAAAAAAATCTGCATTTAGTAGTTTATTGAGGTTCATTATTTAAAGTCGGCTGATTGAAAGAAAGGAAAAAGAACTTATGACTCATTAATGAATTTTTCTGATTATTGAAAACTGTTTCAAAGCTGTAATTATAATTTATATGAATTAGAAAATTGATTTTTAACTCGAATTTTATTCAATTAGCAATTAGCAATTAGCATGGGTTTTGATTCGGGGATTTTTGTAATAGCAATCACTCGCAATCAAAAATAAAAAGAAAAAAAGAAAACAGATTATAAGTATAATTGCGATAAGCTGCAACTCGAGAGCTGTGGCTCATCAAGAATGAATGTATACGTTTCTATAAATTTCTTCACTCCATTTCTGCGACATGAAGTTTCGTTATTTACCATGCGCATTGCTGCAGATCCTGAAAAAATTGATTCCAAGAAATCCTGCTGAACGATATCTATAAAAGATTTTTCGCATGCAATTGAGCACATGCTCGATTTTATAGATGTATCACTTTTCGCCAACACTTTTCTTTCAATTGCTGCAGGTAAACATTTTGCAATGCAATTGAAAGCTCACTGAAAACCTTCCGGCATATACATGAAGAAAAAGTGGCACATAAAGTAGTACACGAGCACCACTATTAAAAAATTCATCAATCAATCATATGCACCCGCGCCAATGAGCAATGTTGATGTCTCTCAAGAAATTGCAGAACTTTTTTCATCAGTAAACCGGCTGATATCGCAATAACGAGGAGATTCTAATCAGAATTATAAGTTACTATAGAGAATGAAGAGCATTGTATGTGACTGACTGAACGATTTTCCTGAATTATTTTGAAACTTTTCAACAGAATGAATCATCAGCTTTGTTTTATCGATATGAAAAATTTAGAATAGATCGATCAATCTATTCTGAGTGAAACTATATATTAGGGCGATTTTTTTTTCGACTATTTTTATTTTTTCACTCTCCACCTAAAATTTTGTTGGACATGTCGAACAAAAAATTCCCTGAAAGTTAAAGCCCTTAATGTTAATATTAAGTACTTTCCCAGAGCGTGAAAAGATTTTCCATCTAAAATACACGAAAAGCAAAATTTTTTTTTTTTCAAAATTCTATAACTCAGCGGCATTTTATGCTATCACATTGGTCTTGGTCTCAATTCACGCAGAATTGAACGATCTTCAAAAGTGTCTATAACGGCGTAAGTGCAACTTACACTGGTGAGATGGTACGGGTGACTAAAGTTGATTTATACCCAATATTTTCGTTTTTCGCTGTTATCTCCGAAATGATTAACTTTACCGAAAAAATGTAGTGGAAAATTTTGTTGGAAATTTAATTTCCTACAAAAAAGGTTCTTTAGACCTAAATGCTCAGATTAATATTTCTTGAGATATTGAACTTTAACTTACTTGTGGTAAATAAAATTTGTATGGTTTATTGAATCAAACGTTTCAAATTATTGATATTCCATATCATAATTTATGATATCATATCATATTTATGATATTTATCATAATTATATAAACAATAAACCATAAAAATTTTATACCACAAGTAAGTTAAAGTTCAATATTTCAAGAAATATTAATCTGAGCACTTAGGTCTACAGGACCTTTTTTGTAGGAAATTAAATTTCCAACAAAATTTTCCACTACATTTTTTCGGTAAAGTTAATCATTTCGGAGATAACAGCGAAAAACGAAAATATTGGGTATAAATCAACTTTAGTCACCCGTACCATCTCACCAGTGTAAGTTGAACTTACGCCGTTATAGACACTTTTGAAGATCGTTCAATTCTGCGTAAATTGAGACCAAGACCAATGTGATAGCATAAAATGCCGCTGAGTTATAGAATTTTGAAAAAAAAAAATTTTGCTTTACGTGTATTTGAGATGGAAAATCTTTTCACGCTCTGGGAATCTACTCAATATTAATATTAAGGGCTATAACTTTCAGAGAATTTTTTGTTCGACATGTCCAACAAAATTTCAGGTGGGGAGTGAAAAAATAAAAATAGTCGAAAAAAAAAATCGTTTCTAGTCGACAAATCGGGTCATAGTTCTACCCAATCCCATTGATCAATGTAGAGATCCGATGTATCCGGTGTAGAGATTTGTCGACTTTATGTTTCATTTCTTTTCCTCTTCAATTGTGTTTAATACGCGCATTACGTATCATGATTTATAAATCGCTTTCGTGGTCAATGTGATCACTCTCCAGTCTGCATTACAGGCTGCGAAATAAGTATTCAGTCGTTGTAGCTCAATATCTGTTGATCTATTTTGTCTGGCAGTAGGATTTTCGACGTTCTTTGTAGAGAAAAATATCTTTCTTCGTTTGTCCATTTGAAGAACGTCTTTGGCACTTGTTATGCAACTTATCGTGTCATCGCAATAAGTTACAAGACGTTTAAATTAAAATAATCAAGAGCGCGCACTTTATCGGACTATTTATAAACATATGGGAAATCCAGTGAAGATTCTTCTTCCAGTGAAGAGAGTTCTTCCCCGTCGTTATCATCCAGTTTCTCGGCTATAAAATGAGACGGCCGTCAAATGGAGAGCACAGTCAAGATCTCCACTGACACACACCAGGTCCAGTTGAAATCGGTAAGATACGACACTTTGCCAAATTTTTAACGTAAGCAATGAAATATACCTGCAGGTGGCACAGAAGCTACACAATAATTAACTCATTTATACCAATACGTGAAAATAGATATTGAAATATTGTGAATAGTACCTTTTTTTCAGAGAATTAACGAAAATGAGTTCCTCCGTCCTCATTATTTTGATAATCGCTGCAACAGCGCTGGTAGAATCCGCTCCTAGCCCAGGATACGTTGTGAGTATTTTTCTAATAAACTTCTTGCCACTTATCGCATTTTTCCGAACCCTCTAGTGAGGTTTCTGTTTGAACATTTCAGAACCGCAGACCTCGATTCGAAAGATCGCCCAATCCCGAGCCCCAGGGATTCGGCGGATTTGGTGGTGGATTTGGCCGACCGTTTTCGAATGTAGGTGGCTACGACTTCAGCTACCATCCCCCAGCTCCAAGTTTTCATGGATCAGGAGCATCTTATCAGCCGATTTCTCGTCCAACTTTTAACTTTCCAGAACGTCCCTCTCCCAACACTTTTGTTGCCAATCCAATAGGAGGTGGTATTAACTTGGGCATCAACCGTCGGATAATTGACAATGACCGTGGAACACTCGACGGGACAGCCGCGGTACTAGCAGTCCCGAACGGTTCAGGATTGAACTTGTTGCCGAATGTTGGATTACGAGGAACTTATCATCCGACTCCTCAGGGAACCGTCAGCGCCTCCGTGAACAAGTTTCTGGGCGGTCCTGTAGATCATCGTCCTTCCTTCGGCGTCGGCTACGAGCACACGGTACTCCAGGGCAAGGATGGATCAAAGGTTACGTTGTCAGCCGGAGTACAAAAGACTCCGGGCCAGAGTCCGACTGGAACTGTTGGAATAGGAGCAGAATTCCGGTAGCTCCGTAGATCAACCGGCTCGAACGTCAAAAACGAGATAGATCAGCAAGAATAAACTTGAATGATTGCTTTATGGTAATATAGATGTAAGAAATATTTTTACGGATTTAACACATATTTTTTGAATAAATAATTTCATATATTTCATTTATAATTCATGAAATCTGTTTCTTGAACCAAATATACCCATGCCCATAGAGTAGTGTGACAACTGTCATAAAACTGGATGTAGCTATACTGATAAGAAAAGAAAACGTCTTTTCCATTTATCGGAAGTCTTAGCCAGCATTGAGTACTGAAAATAATAATTTTTGCAGCAATTCAATTGCTTCAGATTCGGAAAATACGTATCAAGAGACTCGGTAGAGTCTCACGCCATGTAAATTAAGAAAAAAAAAAAAATTGAGGGAGTATACCTGCACTTTGAAAATATTTTTTCTTTCAAATCACTGCTATGCCGTGATGAAACATTTTATTGGCTCAGTTTTTTCACAGTTGGTTAGTGCCACTTTGATACATAGTTCATGATTTTTCAAGATTTTCTGTTCTTCGCTGAAGATAGATTTAGTCCACCAAAGATATAAAGTGGTTCTGATCGTAGGGCACAGCTGTTGCTGGCGTACCATGAAATTTCTTCAAATTTAGAGGAAATAATCAATATGAAATTAATTTTTAGACATGAAATTTTTTTAGTGTAAGACATTTCTTCGAAAAGGATGGGGAAAAAAAGAATCATAAAAAAGAATCAATAAGTTCGCCATTCGTCTGATCCAATATTCTGGTTTATGAAATATTGGAGATTATAGGTACACAATGATTTCAACTTCAACTGCTGCTGTGATAAGGCTGGTCCATTTATTGGCGTTTATGCGACAACGTACTGGCATAAATATAGGTCGAGCAAAGATATGCAAATTCAAAACAAACTATGTAAGTAACCCTGAAATCAGAAGTTTTTCCCCGCATGATAAGACTTTGTTAGTTCTGCAATTCACTATGTTGATGAAGATCGCTGCTCCGCACATAAAAATAACTTACTCGTCGTACGACGATATAATTACGGCATACATCCTCATGTGTGGGTGTTGATGGTTGTAAAATGACACACGATATTACATACTGCATATGCGTATTTGCTCGCTCGGTTCTTTCCCCAGTGACCACCACACCACTGCAATTTATATGCAAAAACGATTCTTTATTCGAAGATACAATGAACTTGAATTGACGATAATGGATTTCGCTATATGTGGGCAGCCTGCATCGTCGATAATCCTGACTTGCGAATTCTTAAATATTGGAATCGTAAAATTTATATATAAATTAGTCGAGAAATTATTATTAAGGATTACTTCACGATTAATTACAATAAAAGTCACAAGATCTTCTTCATTCTTATACACAGATTGCCAAAAATCAGGTGAACTATATGAACCAATTTTATTTCTCCATACGACTTACCCTCTGCAAACTGCAATCGTCAAAAGATAAAGTTGTACAAGTTTCATAGTAAAAAAATAGAGTAGATATACATAAGAAAAATTATTATCAGTCGGAACGTAACACGATGTGTTAATTGACAACTGACAGAAGTTGGCAGCTGGTCAATTCGCCTTTATCCATCGCATATCCATATATTTCAGTTAAATTCACTTAAACTGTCTCATCCCCAATTAGTCCTTCACCCTCCACAGTACAGAACTGCTAATTCTATCGAAACATTTAATACGACAAAATTATCCAAGGAAACGAATTATCATGTCACGATTGTCGAATCAAAATCAAAAGAAACGCTTTGGCTTATCATGAGCACTGAGCAACGTATTCGCAGACCCATCCAACTCCTTTGATGATCTTCTGGACCTAAATTTACTCCGTTTTTCCGGCTGATCCGTGTCAGATGACGATGACGACAAAAGCAGGACTCTATCATCCTTGGTCCTATTCGTTCTGGAAGAGCCGGGCTTCCTTGACTTTTCCTTAATTTTTATTTTGCATTTTTTTGGCGAATCCGATTCCGGCTCTTTGCTTGATCGCCTGCCTGACATTGGCGACCTGGATGTGACCGATGCCTGATAAGTCAGTACCTCCTTATTACACCCCTTCGTTGTCGATAAATTTTCGCATTTTTCTCGTTTGGGTTTATGCTTTTTTTTACACTCCTTCTTCTCGGGTTTGACACACCGTTCCTCCTCTCGCGTAGATCTGTTCTTCACTTTTGATGCTGGAATAATTTCTTCGATCAGTGATAAATTTTTACGAGATTTACTGTTCTCAATCGACTTACCAACTACCTCCCAATGCGGGGTGCAATTACAGCATTGACAAACGCCACATTCCTGATTAAGCAAGGTAAGTATCTTATCCTGGAACTGTTTCATGTCGAATGTGCAATCCTTTTTGATTTGACGGCGTTGTCGGGATAGAATTTTCTCTTGCATTGCTTTGAGATAATTTTTAGTGGTTTTAGATTCCTCTTTCGGCTTGATTTTCGCCTTCTTTTTCTTCCTCTTAGGCTTTGAGCCGCAAATTTTTTGTACCAAAGGTCGACATCTGCAGGAACTTACGGGCTGAGTTTCTTTCGGATTTTCGATAACCGATTCCTCGTCCAAGAGTTCAAGTTTTTCGACCGAAATTCTCGGCGTTATTCTTCCGTCGTGTAGGACCGTGTCCGAATAACTTTTTCGACCGTCGATATTGCCTACGGAATTAATACAGCTTCCTCCCTCGATGTCAATTTCCGAAATTTGCGACTGCGTGCAGGTTGTCTGCGAATCGAAATCGTCGTTATCATCAAGGCAGCCCATACATTGCAGGCCTTTTTCATGCCTGGTGTCATTACCCGGACATAAGTAACTGTAAGGTAAAACAGCATTCGTTAGTAGAATTCCAATGGATTTTTATAAATCTTGAATCGATTATGGATTATACCTCCGTTCGTTACAGCACAAAGAATTTCTCAGTGATCTTCGAAATATCAGAAATACCATTCCACATATAAAAATGACCACGATGCCCAGTGCGATCATCAGAAATAACGAATTTCTTGATATACCATGCTTCGATTTTACTGACTGGCTGTTTCCTGGAGAAGCATGTCGTTCAGTGCGTCCAGCTTCTCCAGAAATTCTGTTACAAAAAAATATGGGAAGATTACTGGAAGCCGATTCACGCATAGAAATCGGTCTAACTTTTGATTTCACGATTAGTGAACATTAATCTTACGTGGCAATCATCGGATGATGAATTTTCGCACGTTTTGTCCTGTGAGTAATTCTTTTGGTATTGAAATGGTGCTGGTCTGGTCTGTTTTCGTTCGTATCTCTCTTGAAGATTCTGTATTTAGAAATTTTCCTATTTTCCTGATCGATTTCCTCATTATTCTCTTGAAATTGGACGTAGTTACTGAATACTGGATTGAGCGACTCTCGGTTTTTACGCACCCAATTAGCCAGGTCTGCTCTACCCAGGGCATTCAAATGCAAGAACATGACGTCGCGGGCTTTTGGCTCTGTTTTATCTGAAGAATTATGGGAATTGAGTGATCGATTTTGGCAACAGTTTTCTCAAATCTTTACCGGAGAACTGCTGGTTCCAGGCCCTGAGTTCGTTCAGGCATAGACGTTTGTTAACTGGGGTCTCTCTGAGGACTCGACTGTGCTCCTTATCCTTGGGAATCGCCAAGTAAATCGCTTCCAGTAATCTCATGCATTCCATGGGGTTTAATTCTTGTGAAAGATGGGTTAACTCGTCGAGGGTGAAGTCTGCTGCGTTTTGAACCTCCCATGTACTCTAAAAAAAAACAAAAAAAAAGTGGGATTTTATGGCACAAAGAATCGGTTTTAAAATAAGACTTTTACGCTAAGTGATCAACGAGAAACTCACCCTCAAAATAAATACAAGAACGTAAATGTTATATATAAATTTCATGTTAAAAATACCCGTATAAAATGTAACCACCGCATTACAACATCACTGTCAAAGTCTGACAACCGACAAACGACTGGTCATGTCGATTCAACGTTATGGGTTTTTTTTTTATAACTTCAGGGTGAATATTTTGAACTCGTGATGTAACCGCAAAAATTTTATTCCTTTTTAACGAGGCGAGGGAATCTCTATTATTATAATTTTTTATTTCACGTAGTCTTATGTCGAGGTCTGATTTTGCGCTGTAGGATTTTTTTTCGCAGACTGCACCGATGCAAATGAGAATTAAGTCATGTCCCTGCAGTGGCACCTGATCAGACCTTTACCTGGCAACATCATCGGATCGGTTTTCTTCGTATCTTTTCTTCTAATCCAGGCAAGATTTCGTGAATTTATTTTCAGCTGATGACTTAAGTAAATTATTGTACCCTTAGATTGTCGAAGCTGACCTAAGGGCACCGACTTTGCAATACATCGCAAGGCGTCTCCTACCAAACGAATGCCAAATCATTACGAACCACGAGGTTGTAGAGCGTAAGAATGAAAAACTTTACTTATCGATAAAATGATATCAGTTATTTACTGTAAGGGATTAAATCCTTGAAAAATATCTTTGCAATATTTTTACTAGCTTTCAATGTGAATTTTTTCACCTATATAACAGTACCCTACGAATCTGTACCGTCGAACGCGATCGATTGTTTCCAAGAACTCGTCGGCTGGGCGTCTAATCTTCGCATGAATCGAAGAGACACTCACTTAATGCTGGGAAATCGACTTCGCGAAATTGGCAGAAATGATCTGGCCGCGTGGCTCGTTGGCCCACCTTCTAGAGGCCGTGGTGTCACCGAGGAGACCGTTGAATACGAGTAAAATGACCAGAATTTGGGTTTTTCTCATAGCCAATCGATCCTTTATGTGCATATAATAGTACAAGTATAAAAAAAAGAATTACCGATCATCTTGGTCTTGAAAACCTTGACTAATCTCTGTGGGTGTATTTGCAGATCTTGGGACAGCAGCAAGAAGGAGAGGGACAGGAATTTGGCGTCTTCGTCTGCTCCCACGATCTCAAAAATGAACACGTTAATCTACGGACCAGACATTCAGCAGCAGTCGATCTCCTCGTTTCCGAATGTGCGAAAATTGACGGGAATTCACAGTCGGGATTTGTTGAAAAATCGTTACTTGGTAATGGCAGAATCTCAGTCTGGACATCCCGTGGCGTCGGTCCCGGTAAATGTCACAGTAGAGCCTGCAGGAGTGCAAAATCATACCCATGGAGAATCTGCTGGAACTATGAGTACTATCACCAAGGTGAACGATGTTAAAGATCCGAAGTCCTCGCAAACGGTTGGCGGAAAAATACCAGAGGATAAAAAATACGACAAGTTAAAATTTCCACGGATTATCCCCCACTTTTCGGACGAAAAAACTGCCCCGTGTTTGAGAGTGCCGTTGAGCACTGCTCTGGTGGTTATCGGGACGATCATGATCCTGACGTGCTGCTGCGCTCTCCTGCTTCGGAACAGACTTGTGGCTTGTTTCGAGAGGTTTAGAATAAAGAAACCGCCTAAACCGATCAGGTTATTATTTTGGGTATTCAAATGACGCTGAAAACTCGTGCAGAATACTGTGATTCTCTATTATTTCAGCAAACGTTTGTCCACGGATGAGGAACAGGGCTTCATGGGACCAAGGACCGTTGGTAAACCGCCGAAGAGGAGCGGCAGGAAAGGAGGTGGACCTGTTGATGTGACGAACGTTGGAGTCCAGAATACTAACCCACCCGGGGAATCGGAGGAGAAGCTTACGGGATGCTGCAACTGTTGTGCTAGAAAGAAAAAGAAAAATAGAAAAAAATGGAAAAAGTGATCTCGGACACTGGTGCGGAGATTTAATGGAATGTACATTCGCAGCATGATTTTATGCACATTTTTTATGCAGGGAGAAACAGATTTGCATAGAACTGATTTTTCTTTTCCTAATAGGATTGAAATTTGTAATAAAAAGAATAATGACTCTGTATATCGTTTGCTGCAATTTATATTCACTCGTTCCGAACGATGCAATTTCCGATCGATAAATTTAATATCGATGAACAGTAGAGTGTCAATTAAATTTGTCAGATTCTATGGAGGCTAGATAGTCTCATCAATCAGACAGCTACCATGCCAAAGCTGAACCGGTGGCTGGTAACATCGATGATTGAGGATATCAGAGAATTTGTAACAGTCGGAAACGAGATGTGTTCTTGGATTGGAAAGGTCGAACAATTGTCCTGGAGGTTTCCAACCAGGTCTGCTAGGAACGTGAACGTCATGGCTATTGTACAACATCACAAAGGCTCTGCTGGTGAAATGTACATCCTGCTTCTCGAGCTGGCTTACGACAGGTTAAAAAACAACGGCTTATATATTAGCTACCCTGTTCTCATTTTGATGCACAGGCCTGACCTGATCATAGAACTCTATAATTTAGGATGCACTTCGTCCTGCGTCTTGTGGTAGAATTTCTGGATAGTTATCCATTCATAGAAGAATTTTTCAAGGATCAAGTGACCAGGGTCAAGAGACCGAGGAACATGAGCCTGGCGAACGTGATTCGAACTCTTTGGAATAGGCTGAAATTGATACCGGAAACTATAACGCGGAATATGGTATGCGAAACGGTGAATACTGTCTGCAAAATAAGACTCAACACAAAGTCTTTCCTATAGATAAAAACGAAGCATCTAGAAAACTCCGTTTTTGCGAGCCAGGTATCTCGCGGTTGCCAGGCTTCCGGTTCACTCTTTCAGTGCGAAAACTGCTCGTGTGCAAGCAAGGCAATCAGGGACTTGGCAAGCATCTTCAGCACTGTTTTGCAGGAGATTAACTCTTCTTCGGTGATTGATGCGAAACGGTAAGATATTTTTGAACGAAAACATTTCTACGTGGCTTCTTGACGGCTGAGTATCTCGCTAACAACTCTGTGTAATCGATAATTCACAGTGGAATGATTTGCGCCGACCTTTTTGAGAAAACGCAATGGTCTGTGATGACGAAATTGGTCGAGGCGATAGACGAGGACGTCAAAACTCTGCTGAAGACAACATCGGCGACCCGGGCGAAAAGCGAGGCTGACGTTAAGCGGCATGAAAAATCTCTGAAAAGTTTTGCTGCTGAATTTGAAAAGCAGAGAACTGAAAAAAGCTCATTGGAGACGAAAGTTAGGGAGTCGACGGATCGGTTATACGCTCGTAATCATAGTTCGATTTGTATTCTATTCTAGAAATGGAAGATTAGATCTTTCCTTCCGATTCATTCATAAACCCAATTTGCAGTTAACAGTCAGTTGGACAAGTTGAAAGACACCCAGACGGAATTGGAGGAAGAAAATCGCGTATTGACAGAGTCTCTACATGATGCCAAAAAGAAATTGTCAAATTCAGGCCGGTACCCCAAATACTATACCCCGTATAGTAAAGTGATCATCAAAAGATCGAAAAATTTGATAAACAATTATTTTTCCAATTTAAAGAAATTCTTCTGGCCGTTACCGTGCGACAATCGGCAGAAATAGCAGAGAGCAAAGTGGCGCTTGAAAACGCGGTAAAGAATTTGCACGAGGAAGTTATCGCAGAACGTCAAGCTTCTTCCACGAAAATAGAGAATCTGCAAAAAAGTTTGGACCGTCTGCAGGAAGATAAACTCTTGGTTAATTGACAAGGACTGAATTATAAAAAAATTAACAACTGGCAAGTAAAGAAAAATAAAACATTTCAAATTGAACTTTACTCTAGACGGAAAAGCGGTACCATAAAGAGGTCGAAGATCTGAAGCAAAGACACGAAGAGATCGTCGAAAAACTGCAAGAAGATGCTAGCCTTTCCGGGTCCGTTTGCGTTGATCGTTTTTCGACAGAAACCGAGATGCAAAAGTGTGAATGCAAATCTGGCGAAATTCTGATACCAAAAGGTGATCCGGAAATTGATATGGCGCAACAGTTGGCTTCGAATGAGAAAGCGATCGAGAGACTATCGCGACAGAACGAAAGGTTATCGAGAACTTTAACCCGTTTGAAAGAGCATCGTAAAATTTTTGACATTCGAACTATTATCGAATAGAGATATTCAACGAGATAATAATTTTCACGTATATTGTCTCGTAGAATGTTAATAAATATACTATATATTTTAATAGAACACGAATGATTGTTAATATTTAATTATTCTCGCTCAGTGTCCCTCGATCATATATTAGTTCGTAAATAGGTGCGTGAGATATATTATGTATTAATTAATAATTTTATTTTTGTTTTTTTCTGTAACAATAAATAATCGACTTTTTAAAATATATATATTTTTTTTTCTTCATTTCTATTTTGTATATATTTACAATTTATCGTAACTTTAATTATTTATATATACTTGTTGATCCGGCTACCATACATATATAATCACCCTCCTTCGTAGACTCTAATTATTTAATTAATTTTTCTTCTCTTACATATACATATATATATAGGTATGATATAAACGGTCTTCGGATATACTTGATCTCGTTGTTACATACAAACATTATAATAGGTATATATATAATTGTATTGTATATATTTATATGTATAATAATATAAGTGGGGTAGCGTGAAGATATTATTTATGATCTTTCGTATTAATATGTATAATATTGTAAGTATTTATCGTGATGTATAATAATATATATATTATTTATATGTATATGTATATATATATAGATGATAGTGTATATTTTTTTTTTTTATGTGTACGTTACATATTACGACACTCACGCGACACTTCCGGAGCTTTTAATCGATATATAATATTATATCGTTATTAATGCCCGGTTCGTCAATAATTATACTCATCGCTATTATTATAGTCGGTGCATATCTGGGAAGGAAGAACATATATTATGGTGATGAGGATTTTTTTTTTTTTTTTTTTGTGCTTTTATATATCTAAATTGAATAATGAATTAATTAATGGGTCAACGTGATACAATGATAAAGAGATTCGTGATTAAAACAGGGATAATATTCTAGGTGAGTCTTGGTGACCTTATTTCACCTCAGGTGATAATGTAGAATATGGGCGACGGGGCGGGGGCGGGGGTGGGGGCGAGGTTGAGGGTGTATAATAAGGGTAGGAAAAGAAAAATCGGTGATGCAACTCCCTATTAATAATATAGAAAAAAAATAAAACCCATATTATCAAGGTTCAATCATATATTAAATATGATGTTAAAAATATTAGTAAAGGAGTAAGTAAACGGTGTAATACATAATAGAAACGCCACAGATATGAAAAAAGAAGAAAAAAAATAAATAAATAAATAAATAAATGAACAGACAAGAAAAACAGACAGTAGGCACGGTGGTATATTATTATTAATAAATTTTATATGGGTATAAATTAGTTGTTATACTAATTATATATTCATATATTATATATGGTTACTGGTAAGCGAGCACCTCCAGCCGTTTGTTAGAGATATATAATTGATTAAGGTTTTTGACGCTGTCTTTTCTAAAGTTTGCTAGCATCTGTAGCAGCACAGTAAATAATGATTGTACTATCTCAAGTGTACGTAGATATTTTTTTTTGTTTTTTTTTTCATTTTTTTCATATAATGTAATACCTGCATATATACTATATAAATAATGTATATATGTTATATGTATACATATATGCCTGTTTGTTTGTTCGTTTGTTTGTTTGTTTGTTGTTTGTTGTTTAGTGCAATGATGTTAGGTATTGCCCGTGTATTAATATATGTTATTATTATTATTGCAGATCCGATATTTTTGATCAGGCCAGTCTGACATTTGATTATATGTAGCAGAACAGTCACGTGCATATGAAAATATTTGCGACCAGATTATTTTAGGCCCACTTGTCAACGACTGCGTCACTCACTGTAACATACACAAGTTTTATAGGATTAATTTACCGATCTACCACCAATACCAGCAAACGTAAACTTCTTCGCTCCTTCTTTGTTAGGTATATAATTATTATATATAGTTATACTTCTGTTAATCGATTTTATATTAACGGAAAATACATAAAAAAAAAAAAAAAAATTTCGTCGATTTCTTCTTCTTATAAATTTGCATCACCGAAGGCGATCAATGGAATCATTGACGATCGTAATTTTTATTATTATATAGGAAAATTTCTATAGAATAATTTCTTATTAAATTTATTTTTATTTATTTCTTTTTTTTCGTTTCTCAGTGAATTCCATGTCTGCCTTTCAACGGTGGTTGTTGATGGGTCTTTGACGTGTCCGGTCTGAAGCCGACGCGTTCATTATTTCTTCCCTCTTATTTCCGCTGGATCACTTCCGGGGACACTGTAATCACATTTTTACTCTAAAATATATATTTCTTATAATAAACGTGCACGCAGTTTTCCATCGCTAAAATAAAGCATCTGCAAGCCAAGCATTTATCATCCATCATTCTATCCCGTATTCTGCAAGCTTCATATTTTACAGCCGATAGACTCTCCATGTAGATGTGATCTTTCTTAAGAAGAAACCGAAGAAGAAGAAGAAGAAAAAAATTACTAAACACTGTAGAAAGAACTGGAAGATATTGATCCGATTTTTTTTAACTTTACTGTTGATTAATCACAAGTAGATATATAGTGAGGATTATGTATGTATACACATTTCGATATAATACAGGGTAATTGGTACTAAGTTATTAAAAAAAGTTTGTATGTTACCTCGCTGCATCCAACTTGAAGACGATACGGATTATCCATTCGGGTTGAAAGAAGAACGGAGATCTGACTGAACTGACAAACCAGCAGGCAAAGTAAAGTAAAAACTTTGTAAACTATTGTGGGCTGTTCATTATTAGATACAGTAGACACTGTATTATTTAAATTGGCTTCACACAATTCAAGGAAATCAATTATTAAAGGAGAATGGGGGGGAAAAAAACCTGTTCAAATATGGAAACTTTTGTGAGTTTATGTTCTGTTTTTGGTTGAAAAGTTTTATCCTCCGGACAAAAAACAAAATATAAGTACTTGAATTTAAGGATCTAGAGAATCGTTTTAAACTTACGAATATCAATAAATTTATGAAAGTTCACAAATCTTGTTAGTTTTTATTTATTTTTTTTTTTCACTTTACTGGATTGAATCCGTAAACAGAATAATGAAGTTTGAACTTAGTTTTTTTTCTTCGACGAAGAAGAAGAACTAGCAGTCTTAAATTTGGTATAATTCGAGATCTTGAAACTATATTATTTCGTATACGACCGTATTACACGTGAGTAAAAAAATAAATAAATAAACGAATGGAACGTACAACGAACTTTCCGAAAATAACTCTTGGAGAAAAAAAAATGTATATATACATATAGGTATATATATATATATATATTTATTATCTCTCGATGTATATTTCGGAAAATAGGAAAACTACCGACTGCGAGGTCTGTAAAAATAATTTTAGTTTGAAATATTTCACTGCACTCTTGTAAACACATGCACAATATGAACATCACGAGTATAAGTATACGCATATGTATATATACCGTATAAACCAGAAAAAAATTTATAGAATATGCGGGTTATTATGAAAACTTTATCAAATATATTCTGATGTCGTAAACATTGTTTTATTGTCTGACTCTGAAAAATTTGATAAATAATTGAATATAGATATTATATAGATAGAAATGGTGAATTATAGATACAAGATGAATAAGGACATAGTATTATATGAAATTTGAAATAATTATCAATCTCTAATAACCGTATATACTATATGTATATGTAATCCTCAATAAATCTGTAGCATAATTCTTATGGAATTTGATTTTTTTTTTTTTTCTTATTACAGGTAACAGAGAAGTAAGAGGTAGTAAAAAGAATAAAAAGAAAAAGAAAAGAAAAATGGACAAATAATGTAAAAAAAATCAATAAAATTAGGCATATACAATATACATTCGACGAAATTAATAATGTATATCGTGTGTTCGATACCGGTATCGCAAGTACCGAAAGCCTATTGATTTGAGTATCCATTTTTATTTATTAATTTGGTTTTTTTTTAATTTCCTTTTTCTTTTCTTTCTTTTCTTGTTCGAAACGATTGAATTAGTGGTCAATTATTGACTTACAACACACATTAGTAACACATGATTTTTATTATAACAAGTTGGTGAGGTACCAATCAAGATCACATTCTACTTTTACTTGTTATAATATTATATCAGTTCATCAAATTCGTATTCATTCGCTTGCATAATAAAGATAAATAAAATGATAAATAAACAAAATCGTTGCTAAAGTAAGTTCTACACTCGACTCTTTCTCTCTCTCTCTCTTTCTCTTTCTCTCTCTCATTCTCTCTTTCTTTCTTTCCCAGTCGGTATCGGTTAGAACTTGTGACAATAATAATTAATATTATAATTATAATCATAAATTGGGCTAGGCTAATTCTGTAAAGCCCGCTAATTTATTGAACGTTGTTAAAATTCAGTTCAGGGTTTAGGCTTAGGTCAGAGTTAATGGTCATGACTAATCCTTGGGTGCACAGCATCAAGTCACACTAATCGCACGCTATTATATACTTCCTGTACTTTAAATGCCATTGTCTTCTTCGCTTCATCATGGTCAAACTTCCGGGACCTATTCCATTTCATTTCATTTTATATAATAATTGGATGCCAGTCCAATAATGTTTTTTTTTTTTTTTGTTGTTCTGCTTCAAAGTTGTTAAATTATCCACACCAGTACTTACTCTATCTAACGGACATTTCGATACGCCAAATTAATAGCTAAAAAAAAAAAGTTTATCCCTCACGTTTAATTGAGCATAGTAGAGTAGAATAGAAATTGTGTATTTTTTTTTTTTCTTATCTCATCTCTTCTAATATCAACTGCCGAAGAAGAAGCCATATAACTCTGCTCGATAACATTCAAACTGAATTACAACATAGATAATAAAGTTGACAGAAGGGGAAGAAAAAAAAAAACTTTTTTCGAATCTATACCCTTGTACACGTTCTACGTTATTATTACCGTTT
The DNA here is from genome assembly GCA_949628255.1 of Macrophya alboannulata. Classification (NCBI taxonomy): domain Eukaryota; kingdom Metazoa; phylum Arthropoda; class Insecta; order Hymenoptera; family Tenthredinidae; genus Macrophya; species Macrophya alboannulata. Next base: position 5,037,207 of record OX451212.1, on the reverse strand, counting down.
ACTTTTAAGTAGAAATTTTTACTCGAGCAAAGCTAATGTCTTCAAAATTACGATATACCTAGTGACACTAGTTAATGGTTTTTTTTTTCTTCTTTTTTTCTTTCTTTCTTTCTTCTTTTACTTGTCTTCTAAATCGGTTATGTATACGATACTATAGACAAATGTTATTTGTATTATTAAAAACAACCACTCGAATCAGCAGCATATATATATTTTTTTTTTTTTCTTGAATATCTTAAAGATAACAAAATTCAAGTGCTGTTGCTGCTGCTGATTTTCATTCGTGAGTAATTAAGTTCAATTATGCCAATTCCATACCAAAAAAAAAAAAAAAAAAAAATTTATCACACTTTACCATTAATAATTCTATGTATGTATAATATTGTGTATTATTATTATTATTATTATTATTATTATTATTATTATAATTATTAATATTATTATTATGTCGTGACAATAATTTAATTATTGGAAAGGTAATTAGACTGTTATATATTTCTCTTTCTTTTTTCGTTTGGTTTTTTTTTTTTTCTTCAAACGCCTTCGTTTAATCATCGATTGTGCAGTCAGCCCACTATCAACCTCCGTCATCAGTCTTGTTGCGTTTTTTTTTTATCGCGGGTTTAATAGTGGGCAGCTCTATGTATCACACGGCACAAACACTGTTAGATATTTATATTCAATTTAAATTCAACTATTACGGCCCCCAAGGAACATGGCTAAATTAAATAATTACAATTATTTATGTTGGACGTCGATCCGGTAATCTGTACAATTGTTAATTCGTTTTTTTTTTTTTTTCATTTTTTTTTCAACAGAATCAATTGTCTGTTCTTCTTTCGCTTCAAGTTTTTTTTTTTCCCCGATTTTGAGGGAACTCCCGAGTTCAAAATTAAAAAGAACTTGTACAATGAAGCCGAAATTTAATGAAAAATAACGAAAATTGTTTGCCAAAAGATTTTCTTTGCACTTCTTTGGGTACAATTTTATGCAAAAGTATTAAAAATATTGACTTTTCAGTGAATAAGAGAAGAAAAAAAATTCAGACATAATTTGATCATTCGCATTGGGAGTTCCTTTCAAGATCTTTGAAATGTATTTGAAAAAATAAAAAATACATTTTACAGAAAATCCAAGCCATAGCTGTAAAATTGTAAAGACCGATTAAAAAACACCGGAATTGAATAAAATATAAATTATTATTGCATTATAGATTCAGATTGTTCGGATTCAAGAAATTGAAATGACGAAATTAATGAAAGCGAAAAATGAAAATCATGAATATTTTATCTCATCAAGATCGGTCTCTATTCTTTATGCCAGTCTAGGCTTTTAGCGGATATATAAAACCAAAAAGAAAAATGCGAAGATGTTACAAAAACAAAAGGTTCTCCATCATTTTCCACGATCTACAAGTTTAAACTAGCCGAAATATTTCTATTCTAATTAAAGTATCTTCAAATGCATACGTTTGTTCCAAAGGGTATTGTGTTACATTTGCTGGATATCCACTGATATCCGCGCAAATAGTAAACGAATACGAGAAAATAGCGAGTTGAGATAAATAGATAAGTTAGAGGTACACAATATCAGTACATATGTAAAATACACATAGCCATGATAAATCATAATGACACTAAACAGTTGTTAGTTTGGTAACTCGATTAATTTTTTTTTTTTTTTTTAGTATAGAATTTATAAATAGAAAGGTGAAACTACGCTAAGTGCTGGATAAACATGCGCAAGCTCTATGGAAAGGAAGACACGTTATGCGGGGTGACGTTGAAATCTTCAATCCAAACTCCATGCAACATTATTTGTATCAGGAAATCGTTTTTGTTTTTCGGATTTTTTCTAATTATTTTTTTTCTCTTTCTTTCGACGCTAGATCCGGTTACTCAGATTTCAGCTCCTTCCTTGACGCCGCAGGTAAACCTGATACTGCGAATGCAATTAACACAAAGATAATTTCAACCAAAAAAAGCCACAAATTATAGATAAAGAGTGTTTAGTTATGGGGGCAGGGGGAGGGGAGGAATGTGAAAACTAACAACATTATTACAAAGGGTAAGACTAGCAAAGAGATGATAAGAATTCCAATGAAACATATATACGACTCGGTAGTGCACAAATATGGGATTGTGAGTGAAGAGAGGTGCAAAAGTGAGAACATGAGGTAAACATACATATTTCCTATCCCTCCCCACCGATGCTTTTAATAAGAAGAATCAATGTTTCTTATTTTTCGAATTTTCCTCTAAATTTATATTTGTTCATTTTCTTTTCTTTTTTCTTCTGTTCTTTCCAATTTGCTAGATTCTATTATCTACTCGAAGTTTTTTTTTCTTTCTCAAAGTGATTCAAATAATCTATAAATAATAAAAATTACGTCGTCTGAATAATACGATGGGTATAAAAAAAAAAAAAAATTTCTTTCTATTCACAACATAAATAATGGTATGTATGTACAATTACCTAATATATCACACTATAAACTTCAAAAAATTGAATGATTCGTTTTGATGTGTATTCACGTTCAAAAAATCATTAAGATCTTAATTTTTCGAATAGAAAATGACTATTCTTTATTTGAAAATTCACGTAAAGAGAAAGAATCATTCAATGAAAGCAGATAACTCAACAATTCTATCAATTTCATCTATCTAATAAAAATGATCAACATAAATTCATCAGCACGATTTCAAAATGAGAAAATAACGTGTTTTTATCAATTCATCGACAGTTATTGTAAAATAAAAGCATCGATGGAGTTCAGCATGCGATTAGTCAGCGTGCACAACAAAGAGGTACTACATAGACAAATTTGAGACAAAAAAAAAAAAAAATAAATGAAAAATAAATAGAATAATTCTATACAACGTAGTTCACCCATACCAAGTGTTACAAAAAAAAAGAAGACAAAAAGTGCATTGCTTTTTCGTAACGTGCAATGATTGATAATATTATTATAATTATGATTATTTTTTTTTTTTGTTTTCTTTTTATCGGTATATTAAATCATGTCAAAAAAAAAAAAAAAAACAAAAAGAAAAAATAAAGAAAAAAAGAAAACTGAGTCAGTATCTCTGTATCAGTTTTACAAAAACGTTAATGCTTAAAAGGCACTTGTACAAAATAATTTAAAAATCATGATTCTTTTTCAATAACGGTAGAATATTTAAACACTTGGAGCCACTGTAGTTGGTAGAATGTACGACGGGCGCGACTGTTGTGGTACGTTGTTGGTATTTGCGTAGCAAGAGGGGGGCAGGGGCTGGGGCATGGTGAGGTTTAGAGTGGCGCATGATACGGTTGCACTGACTAACACCATGCGCAACAGTAAAAAACTTGTTAAAATCTCACTTAAACACACTTCGTTAATTATTCATTTTGTTCACCTCTCCCGTGCCACGGGTGAAGCTTAATTATTAAATGCAACTGCAAGTCCAGTGGGTATATCAGTTACCAATGTTTCTCCACGGGTTAAAACATCGTTATTTGTTAACTAATTATTTATTATACGTGGATATATTATATATATATTTGTTGTTTTTTTTTTGTTTTTTTTCTATATCGGGGAAACTAGTAACGCTCCAAAGAACACAGCCCACATCAGTACAATCCAATGCACGGTGTATATTGGGTTCTCACCATCTGTGATTTTTCTTGCAACAAACTTCAATGTTTCATCTAGAAGTACAACTGGAATTGAGAACTTCATTACGGTGATCCATTCGTCCACCGTCAACGGGCACACTTGGAACACGGACTGTTGAAAGAAATAAAAAAAAAATGAAATAAAGAAATTATATCATTGATTCAATATAACAGTATTTTTCTTTTTTTACGGTATTCTGTAGTCGCCTTAAAGAAGACCGATATGAAATTACTGAAAATACTATAAAGTATATGAAGAATTTAGATAAAGTTGAGTTAAAAGCTGAAAAAGTTTCCATTATTTTCGATTAAAAAACAAAAAAATCATATATTTAATAACTCACGGAAAGTACGTCGACGTAGAGGATGACGAAATGGAGTGTGAAAGAAAGAGCCATGGAGGCAATCAGCCAAAGATTAGACCATGGAGGCATAGAGATCAGAGATTGATTCTCAGACAAGCTGTAAAACGAAAATAATTCATTAGTTTGTTGTAAGGATGGAGAATAATACCTTTTAAACTTGATTAACAGAAGAATAAAAAGAATCATTACCTGTTCATCGCGTTCAACATCTCAATGGTTACAAGAACGGAAAGAGCCATGGTCATGGGATGGGGATCGGAGAATACTTTGCAGTCAAGACCCTTGAACTCGTCACCACCGCCAATGCAAGCCAAATGATGCGTCTGATGGATTAAATTCATTGTTAAAAAGATCGTGGTATGTTTAAACAGAGAAAAAATTAAACGATCTGAAAGCCTTTTTCTCAATTAAACGAATATAGTTTTACCAGCTGGTAGTAGTTCATCTGAGGTCCGTGGGGACTGTACAAGAACCACCAAGCAGCACCTCCAACAGTAGCAGCGCCTACATATCCACCAATAGCCATGTAACGGAAGAACAGCCATCCAGAGATTAGAGATTCGTCAGCTTTGCGGGGAGGCTGCAAAACGCGGAATAATAATCATTCAAGTTTTTTTTTCTTAATATAAGAATGTCGGAAATAGGAAAACGCTATTTTTTTAAGTGGTGAAATCCTCACCTTGTCCATGATGTCCAAATCGGGAGGATTGAAACCGAGAGCAGTAGCGGGAAGACCGTCAGTCACCAAGTTTACCCAAAGAAGTTGAACGGGGATCAAAGCTTCCGGAAGACCGAGAGCAGCAGTCAAGAAAATACTGTGGAAAACAAAACGAAACCGTTATTAGAAGCTTTTGATTTAATATTGATTTTGTCAATTTCTTTTCAATTATCGAACGTGTTTCTTTCACATTTCAAAAATGCAGAATAATTACCTTACGACTTCACCAATGTTGGATGAAATTAGATAACGAATGAACTGTTTCATGTTGTTGTAAATAGCACGACCTTCCTCAACGGCAGCGACAATAGAAGAGAAATTATCGTCAGCCAAGACCATCTCGGAAGCAGATTTAGCGACGGCTGTACCAGATCCCATAGCAATACCAATCTCAGCCTTCTTTAGAGCAGGGGCGTCGTTTACACCATCACCAGTCTGTAATTATGATTTGCAAAAAAAAAAAAAAACGTTATAAAGTAATTTTACTTAAACATCAACTTTCGAAAAATGAAAAAATAAACAAATTTGGAAGTCCAAAAGTCCAAAAATCACTAACCATAGCAGAGATCTCGTTCATTCCCTGGAGGAACTCAACGATTTTAGATTTGTGAGCAGGTTCAACACGAGAGAACAGCCTAGCCCTAGCTACAGCTGCTTTCTGTTCGGCGAGAGGTAGATCGTCAAATTCACGACCAGAGTAAGATTTTCCAGTTGTATCTTCATCCTCAGTGAATACTCCGATACGTCTGCAGATAGCTTCAGCAGTAGCCTTGTTGTCTCCAGTAATAACAATGACGCGAATACCGGCCGCTCGGCACCTGACGATAGAGTCAAATACCTCCTTACGAGGGGGGTCAAGCATACCAACAACACCGACGAATGTGAGGTCCTTTTCATAGGTAAAGAATTTGTTGGAATCTCCAAGCTCCATGTCTTCTGGTTTCATCGGATGATCGGCTGTTGCCAAAGCGAGACAACGCAGGGTGTCGCGTCCGGTACCGTATTGACGAGTAAGATCAAGGATTCTGTTCTTCAGGGTTGTGGTGAGTGGGAATTTCTGAGTTCCAACACGGGCATGTGTGCATCTGTCCAATACTCCTTCTGGTGCTCCCTTGACGAATAGTTTAGGCCCAGTTCCAAGCTTGGAAGGTTTAAGAGGCACGCAGTACGAGGACATGGATTTACGATCACGAGAGAATTCCAGGGTGAATTCCTTCTTCCATTTTGTTTCAATGTCTTGTCTGACTACAATCGCGGTTGTACGACGGTCTAAACCGGCCTTGGGGACGGCGTAGGGATTAACTTTCTCTGCCAGAACGATCAGCGCAGTCTCAGTAGCCTCACCAACTTTCTCAAAGGCCTGTTTGAACTCGTTGAAATCAATTGCAGAATCGTTACACATTATACAGATAGTGCCAATCTCGAGTAGAGTCTCGAAGTCACTTCCTCTGATCTTTTGACCCTTGAGGAAGATCTCACCGATTGGTTCGTAAGTTGATCCGGTGATCTCAAATTCGTGGAAAGAACTGTCGTTACCCTCGATCTTATCGAAAGTGAACATGCTGGAATGAGTTAACACAGAATATGAATATTTCTGGTTTATGGACCGCAGAATTGAATAGAGAAACATGAAATGTGTCCAACTTACCGGCTAACGGACATCTGGTTGGTGGTAAGAGTTCCAGTTTTATCAGAGCAGATTACAGAAGTACAACCAAGAGTTTCGACTGAGGGAAGGGACCTGACAATAGCGTTTTTCTTAGCCATACGACGAGTTCCAAGAGCCAGACAAGTCGTGATGACGGCAGGAAGACCCTCGGGGATAGCAGCAACAGCAAGAGCGACGGCAATTTTGAAGTAGTAGATGGCACCCTTGATCCATGAACCTCCATGAGCAGGGTCGTTGAAATGTCCAATGTTTATGGCCCAGACAGCAACGCAAATGACTGAAATGACTTTGGACAATTGTTCACCAAACTCATCAAGCTTCTGCTGAAGTGGAGTCTTGATCTCCTCAGTCTCGGACATCTCAGTACGAATTTTACCAATAGCGGTATTCAATCCAGTTCCAATTACTACACCACGAGCCTTTCCAGCCGCTACATTCGTACCAGAGAAAAGAATGTTCTTCTTGTCCTGAAAGGGAAAAATAAGAACAAAAATTATACTTAGGATTACTTTTCTCATTTCTAAGGGCAGGGACAGATATAAAATTTCTATAACTTTTTCACATAAAATTTTATATCCGCTAGAAAATAGAGAAAATCTCTCGGAAAATCTTTTATCAATAAAAATCGTTTACTGTTATTTATTTATTTATTTTTTTTTGAATTTTACCCAAGTTTTGATAAAAAAAAAGAAGAAAAAAATGGTAAATCGACACGAAATAAGACATAGTTAAAAATCTACTCTGACTCAACTAATTTGCAAAGAAAGATTTTCATACGGAAAGTTATTCATTTATTTATTTTTTTTGATGCTTAAAAAATGTTATTTAAAAATCTTCATACAAGAAAATTTAAATTTAAACTACGAGCTCGATGATTATTTATATCTGATGAAATTATTTATTTTTTTTTCCGTAAAACCGTTACTTTCTGATACGATTTGTTTTTTTCTTCAGATTTTTGATCAGTTGAAATCACTTTTTTTTTTTATTAATTTTAAAATTTTAAAATTCTTATTCTTTACGAACCTGGTTGACGGCACGTGGGTCGGGAATGGCATCGGTGTGTTTGATAACAGAAACAGATTCACCAGTCAGGATAGACTGATCGATCCTGAGGGTGGTCGAGTAGATTTTAGTCAGTCGAATATCGGCAGGTATTTTGTCACCAACAGAAACCTCTACGATATCACCAGGTACAATTTCCTTAGCACGGAGCCTCTGGACACCGGATTTGTCCGCTCGTACAACCTTGCCCATTTCCGGCTCGTATTCTTTAAGCGCTTCAATAGCAGATTCGGCATTACGTTCTTGCCAAACACCGACAACGGCGTTAGCGATAAGGATGAGTAGGATAACGAAGGGTTCGACGAATGCCGTGAAGGCGTCATCGTGCTCTTCAAATAAAGCTAGGACCTGTACGAAAAAAAAGTATAAATTTTTTTTTTTTTTTTTGCTTCAATCATCTCTAAAATTATTTTGGCGAAACAGGAAAAAAAATTCAACAGAAAATATTATTCATTGATTGAATTTTATTCGTTATTAAATTGATTAATCGCATTATACTCACGAAGGATATAATTGCGGCTAATAGAAGAATCTTAACTAGAAGGTCGTCAAATTGTTCCAAAACAAGTTGCCAAATCGACTTTCCTAAAATAAGAAATAAAATCCTGTATGTTAACTGGTTAATCTCGCACCAATAATCTGTACAAGTCGTATTTAAGTGTCTGGCTTCGCCTCGAGGTCGGACAAGATAAAAAGGAAAAAATAACAAAAAAATAAAAATAAAAAATTGTCTACGACACGGAATCGCGTCCAGTGAATGGAGCGGTTCTACTTAATTCTTTCTCTCTGATTTTCCATTTTTTTTCCGGGATATTTGATTCAAGAAAAATAAATAACAGAGAACGAAATTCAATCGAAACGCCTGAGATTTGCGTTTTCAAAATTTATTAAATTCATTACGATACTAATTCCACATTCTTACGTACTGTCGACTACAATTCGCGCTAGATCAGCAAACGTAATAGAGGGTGGGGAAAAAACGTACGCGATATATTCGTACATGTATAGTATGCATTATAACAGTACGTTCATTGCAATTACATTATATTATCTATCCACAGCACACGTCATAGCTGTATAGTTGATATATCCGTACCGTATAAACGGGTTAAACTATAGACGAACTACGCGACATGCGTGATTAGTTGCGAAGAGTTTATATCCTGTTTATAGGATAAATAAATTCAATTCTTACCGACGACGTGCCGAAGCGAATTGTAAAATTGGAAATAATAGAAACTGATAAATGATCGAGAAAAAAAAAATCTTCGTTTTTTCTTTTGCGTGTATCATACTCTCGCAATTATCTGACGAATTCTTTTAGCATATAGTTTCATATATTTTCATACCTAATATATGAAACGCCCGATGGTTTTCCCGATGGTAAAAAATTTCACTGTACGATGGCCTCTCGCTCTATCCTGTTCAGTTAAAGAAAATGTGTCTATAATAGACAGCGAGATTCTAGTCGTCCTTGAAAACCGCGGATCTAACTATACACATACTTCGTAGAAATGTCTAGTTTCTTGATACGCAAGATTTAAACGAAAAAAAAACGAGAAAATTTTTTTATCGAGGACGTTCATCGAAGAGATCAATAATAACTCATTCGCAACTTTCTAAATCATATTTCGAATGATATATATAGTTCGCAAAATCATATACGTATACATATCTTAATAAAATCGTTTGAAAATTTAACGCTACGCATCCTGCACGTGATCAGAAACTGTTCACCGCGGTATAACCGTCAACAAGCGTGTCCCGTAAACAGATAAACTCACTACTAACGACACGTACTAACAGAAACGCGAAATAATTCTAGCCTCGTATATCGTATATTCTGAGCTCAGGGTAATTGGACTCTGGGTATTACCGCGCCCTGTACAAAATTTCAATTTATGTATAATATGTACGTTTCAAATTCTTTACTATCCCTGCCCGGATTGCCTGCGTGCGCAAAATACTCTCCGTTCCTAATTTTCAGCAAAAAAAAAAAAAAAATATAAAAAAATTGATACCGAGTAAAACTTTCCGTTTGATTTATCGCGCAAGTATCAGAGCAAACCTATCGATATAGCACCTCTTTTTAAAGGGCGTGATGAGAACTTTTCGCTGAGTCTATCGGCATCTCCTCGTCTCTATTCGTTTAGGAGTTATCGGCTGTTAAAGCTATTTTCACCATCATTTTCCGCATCGAAGGACTTTTCATTCGTTTTCTCGAGTGTGTATTGAAGCAAACCTATCGATATAGCACCTTTTTTTGAAGGGCGCGATGTTAGCTTTCGATTAAGCCCATTGCTATATTTTTATCTTTATACGTTGAGAAGTTATCGGCGATTGAAGTTATTCCTACGATCATTTCGGCGATAGTATTAATGATGATAAAATTTTATCAACGGATATTAGAAAACGGAACTTCGATCACCGAATATAATGGGTACAGTTCAATGTTAATTGAGAGGCTCTGAACAGTGGCCTACATTGATAAGCAACGTACAGTACAGTACAGTGCCTACTTAACCAAGGCTTCATAACCGCGGCGCCAAGCAATTGCGAAGTAATAAGTTGAAGTGGCGTTTTTCCCGCCTATCACCTATACAACCTACGATATATTAACGTCTATACCTTATAGCTTTGCAGATTAAATACTCACGGATATATCTGTCCTGTGTTTTAATTAATTAGGATACGTCTATAACCGCGGATCAATTGTAGTTAATAAAAATTGATCTTTGACCTAAAGGCTCGCAGATTTGCTGCGCGTGTCTGCAGTGAGATTTTAAGACGATAAATTTATTAGAATGCATGAGTTGATAGGCAAAGTGCATATCGCAGGATCGTTCGAAGAATTAACAAATGATGCAAATTTTTGGAATTTTTTTGTTTTTGTTTTGTCGTTTTAAGTTTCTTTACCTGATATTCAAAATTTTTATTTTTTTTTGGTTTAGGCGTGATGCCGGATTTAACGGGGTTATCGGATCATCAGACTCTGTATTACTAAACCAAGCTCGAATTTAGGGTCGATGAATTTTATCCAAAAACGAAGCCTTTGACGTGGTACTATAGGATATACTAGGTATAATAGATGCGCGTATCTACGTCGCGTTGAACCTTCTACATACAGTCTGGTTTGGATCCATAAACACACGGGACAAATTTCAGGCCAAAGGTACGCCCGTGTATGTGTCACACACACATATTTCCGACACCGTATACCTACAAGAACGGTATCGTACGTATAGAAACCGTAATGACACAGACATCGACGTGTGTCGCGTTCCTCAGAGAGCCTATAAGCGCCGAAGGTCTGCAGGCTACTACACAATACCGTTTTTAATTATTCAAAAGCACGATGAACTAATGTACCTACGTACGTAAGTTTTCCAACATCTAGACGTATATATAAATTCGCGAATTATAGTCGACAGTAAAATTGTGGATTTCGAACCCCGATAATTTTTGCAGAAACTCTAAAAAAAAAGACTCCGAAAATTTATTTTGATGAGATTTTTTTTGTCTTTACTCACCCTCCTCGGCTGGCAATTCTGTAACAAAGAAAGTAAAACAGAGTGATTAGTTTGCGATTGGATAAATATATAAATTATATGTATAAAATATATGCGATGGAATAATGTGGGAAATTTGAGTTTTTAGATCGACGAGATCTTTTCATTTTTAAGAAGAAATCAGTCGATTTCGTTTATTATTATTATTATTATTATATATATGTATATATATATATATATATTTTTTTGTTTCAAGTTATTTCGCGCGTGATTTACAATTTATTACTCTTATAATAATATCGAGCTATGCGAGATTTCAGCTTACAGTTTGACGCACGATTTCGAGTATTCGATACTCGTGCGGTTATTATATATGAATTTCCAAGAAATTTTCGAGTACATATATACACACATTATTTTCTCCATTATTTCCTATCATACGTATATTGGATTTTCATGATCGTTTCGAAGAAATTTAAGGTCTCGTCTAATTCGAGAATTTAAGCCCTAAGAATGTTAATCAATGACAATCGTCTAATTCGAGGCAGGGCTAATTAAGTCGGTAATTCAAAAAATTACGAATTCATTTCAGATGATTTTTGAATTTTCAGAAACGTTCAAAGTGTTCGGAATATTCAAAAACTCTGAACTTGTCAACCTCCAGCCGTTAAAATTCGCTCGATCAATATAAAATTCCGGTCAAAATATCGTCCCTTTAATATCTCAAAAATTTTGTCCGTCCCTAAAATTGAAACCCTACCGTGTTTCGCTTTTGGTCGATCAACTTTAAGCCACTTTATACCTTGACTATACATACATATATACCATTGTAAAGTATATAGCTAGGTATATATAATACCTACTGACTTTGTTTCTCTGGAGCAGAATAACTCTCCGCGCAAATAGGTATATCTACGTACGTTTAATTCATAATCTCTCTCTCTCTCTCTTTCTCAAAGCCGTACAAACACTCCGTCAAGACATAAAGGGAGCGGCAAAAAAAAAAAAAAAAAAAAGTTCTCAAAGAAACGGAGTAGTTTTCCGTAATTAAAAAGAATTACTCATATGGCTCAAAAAAAATTCAAAATATTCATGAATTAACTCAAGAGTTGAATATAATATGCAAAATTATTGATGACGTGTTCTAGTTTTTTTTCTTGTTTTTTTCTTCTACTTTTTACAGAATAAAGTTAAGGAAATATCGAGATAAATTTCGGTTTCGTAATCTAGCGGCTTTATACCGCACGGGGATTTGAGAACTTGATAATACCGTGGCCCTGCAGCACGTGGTCGTCACGCGATTAGCTAAAAACAAATTCTTTTACGACTGCAGCACAGACTGTGTAAGGTGTAGGCGTTATAAATATATACCCACATATAATGTAGATATGTACATATAAACGTGTGTGTGTGTGTATGTAGCGAAGAAAATAAATATACAAATGTCACTAGCGTAGCCAAATGTATCTTAATACCATTTCTCCTCCTTTCCCTCGTCTCATCTTACGCTTAGAGGTTTCGAGAGGGTTACTATTAATACGGTGCGCGGCTAAAAATTGACGGGAAAATAAATTGGTCTAGAATGCTTTGGACCGCTATAACAGATACCTACCGCTACCGTTACCGCTATACAGACGCGTATATCTAGGTATAATACACGGAGAGTTAGTGACGTAGTAGTTATTCGATTCCCAGAAGCCGGGAGAGCTGCTCCAGCTTCCTACGCGGATTAAACTATACGCGTTTCAAGACGAGGGACCAGGGTGGTATTATAGGCAGGTACCTATAATACCTACTATACAAAGAAGCCGGAAGAGACCACGAGCCAGCTCCGCATTTTCTATACCGATGTCTTTGCTCTGTCCGCACAACTGAACTGTGATATAGTCTATTTATACAATTAAGTTAGTCGACCGACCCATTTCGACAATCGGATCTATCGAATTATATCCAGAATATAATAGAAGCTGTTCACACTGACGTGACGCGATATTACGATATGAAAAACGTGGTTAAAATCGATCGGTAATCGGCAAAAAAAAAAAAGAAAAAAAAAAAAAAAATTCCACTTTTTTTTTTTTGTATATCCGTCAATCTGTAGGATCAAGTCATCGTCGACGTTTGGTTTGGTTTAGTCAGTGGCTTATAGACCCGACTGCACGATCATCTCTGCCAAAACAAACGGGATATAATTTTCTAGAGAATATAATGCCCATCGTTTTTTTTTTTTTTTTTTTTTTTTTTTTTTTTAGCTTCTCATGTACCTAACCGATCGACGAAACTTACTATATACACATATAACTGTGCCATACATCTACTCCTCCTCAAATCGTGAATTGCCTCATTATTTATTTGACTTACTTTTTTTTTTTCGTTTCTTTTTTTTTTACGCTGCGCTGGTCGTAGTCGATAAAAAAAAATCCCATGTACACAAAGTTTTCATCTTGGCCGTTTCAACTATCGTATATAATAAGGGATTGTATATTGATATCTATAGGTGAGAAATTAATTATTGTCGATCGTCGATCAAAGCTCGAGAGTCTCCGATGTTTCGGAATAAATTCTTCCAAAATAGGTAAAAAAAAAATTGGCTCGTGGTATAAAATCGGGGTCTTTTAAGGCCATATATATTAGTAAAAGAAAGTGTCCTTCCTCGTACATAGCTCTCGCTCCTCCTCCACGTTGCGTAGATATTGTACGTGTATGTATATACATATATACGCGTCCATCGCGAGTTGGTTTGGAAAAAAAAAAAAAAAAAAAAATGAAAAAAGGCTTCGCGTGTTACTTTGTGTATATGTATATGTATGTATACGTTTGTAGTTAACCTACTGCTCGTCCCCACGTTTGTCCATGCTTAGGAAATAACAATCCAAGGTCGAAGAATTGCCGAGTTATCCGATTATATCGCCTTGCCCGCGATCGTCCCGCGGTATTCACTTTTTGTTTTTAATAAATATTTATCAGACGGTATATATCCGTACGTATGTATGTATGTACCTACTACGTGTGGTCAAGTTTTTGCCATTCGCTGAAATAATTCATATCAAAAACGAATCAAAAAACAAAAAAAATTTAGTCAAATTTTTACGATTTTTTCAATTTTTTTTTTTATGATTCACTCGCGAAAATCTTACGTTCCCAAATTCTGCGGAAAATAATTAGAATTTTTTTTTCTTTTTTGTTTTTCTTTATATCGATTAGAAATGAGTTTTGAATAATATTAATTGCGATAATAATAATGATTATTATTATTATTATTATTTTGTTTTGTTATACTTTATACGATCTTTAGACGATTAATATTGTTTACGACTATTTCCTGTCTCTTCGTTAACGACCGACCCCCAGCGCCTCATACGACGACCCGATGTCCATAAATATCGATCATTAAATTCATAACTTGGACAATTATTATTAAGCTATCAAACGGTTAACAATATAAATTTGATTTAGGCCTACAGGATATGGCTATGAAAAAAATATAAATAAATAAAATAAATAAACTAAATGAAAATGCATTTTGAGACCATAATTTTTAGACGATGATATATTAATTAATCGTCAGTTTAAAGCTCTGGGTTTTCTCCATAGGTCAGGAATCAACTATATAGGTACATGGCATCATTCTTATAATCTATTCAATCCTTTCGAAATCTTGTACAACTATATATGTACGCAGTTCCTAAATTTCTTCTAAATTAGGTTCTTAAATTTGTTTTTTTTTCCAATCTTTTTTTGGTTGTTTTAATTATCGAAAAGTTACGGTCGATACTGAAGAATCCTCCCTCAATTTTTCTATAAATGTTTTTTATATTCAATTTTTTTTTTTCATTTTCCAGCTCTTTATCGACAATTATATAGATACGAGGTCCACAGTTAAATAATAAAACTTATTACAACATTTATAAACGTATATACGTATATGTATATAATATTTTATTATTGCCACTTAAGTCGATTGTATCAAGTTTTACGGTCTATATAGATATAAAGGCATAATGTGTATATTTATGTACGCGTATACTAATATCAGTATATGTGTGTAAATTTCTGCTGATTATTTTACTCAAAAGTCATTTAATTTAAATATCATACATACATATATACGTATGTATTTATATATATATGTATATATAATAATTGAGAATTCACGTGAGATGTGTGTGACGTCACATAAAAGTTACGTCCGATATACACGTATACGTGTACGTATATATTATACGTAAGCGGTATTATGTATGACGCATTTTCAACTCTCATTCGTCACTAGTTTCACAATCTAATTATTACGCGAGCGAGATCTCTGCATAGAGGAAGAGGAAATATGTGGTGCATACATGCATACATACGTATGTATACATATCTATAGATATACATATACATGTTACTGCAAGTATGAATTGAGGTAGACCGAAGTGGCAGGGAGACAGGAAAGGAAAGAGGAAAGAACAGAAAAGAAGAATAATATACGTATATAAAATAAGATAAAATTCAAATTTAAAGGAAACAATTTCGCGATCGTACATACGTCACGCATATACTGTGCTCCACTCCGTAACGTTTCAAGGTTTTCTTAATTATGAACGTGTATGTCAATACCTATATAACGTACACGTTTTATGTATATATACCTATCTCGCGCCGTTAAGATCGGGCGGGTTAAAAAGAAACGTTATTTCTATAAAAGTCGTTACGTTTTCATATATCAATAGTTAATGAATTTATTCACATATCTTCGATTCGGACTATACCTCAAGACGGTCAGTTAATTTTCACAGTTAAAGAAGAAGAAAAAAAAAACTCAATTGTATGAAATCGAATTCTTAATTTTTCATTTTTTACGCACTCTTAATGGTTATACGCCGCGAATATCCACGTGGCAAGAATTAAATTCTATATATACATATATATATACATATACGTATGTACATATTATGAACTTGGATTTAACACCACGGTTCACATAGCTCGTCATTGACCTACGGATATCAGTACGTATATATATCGGTACAGAGAGATACGCACTGATCTATACGTATACGCGTAACAATTACATGTACTAGCTATTTAGATATAGAGACATATGTACATAGAGCTTCCATATATGTATAAATAGAATAAATAACTGAGATAAGAAATTTTTCATAACTATTTCGAATTTTTTTTTTCTCTCGTCTCTGTCTTTCATTATTTTTTTCCTCCTTCCTTTAGTTTCCTAGAATTTGAAATTCACGTTTTTTGAATTGCGAAACGCGAAATATATTATGGTCAAAATTATTATCAATTTAGAAATCGTTCGTTTTTGTTTCGTCTCTCTTATTATTCGTATGCGTTTGAATATAATTTCCTTTTCCTAACGAACTTTTCTGTACATAATGTCATTTTGTTCTTTCAATTAATTATTTATTTTTTTTTTTCGACTAATAATTGGTGAAATCAAAATCAAACTTTATATAAAAATGAAAGGGAAATTGAAAAGAGAAAAAGAAAAAAAAAAAAGAAAAAATTAGGCTCTAAACTTCGAAGGTCGTGTAACGTAAAACATGTGGCTGGCTAGAGCACATTGATTTTTGCGCTTTAGCGAGCTGCCGAGAAAATATATATAGCTATATAAACGAACGTGACTATATAGGACGCCTCGTAGTCGACGGACGCGGTGTAACAAAGTATATAAGTAGGTACAAGTATAAGTCGCATATTCATATACCTACCTATATATAACAATTAATAAGAATAAAAATGAAAAAAAATAAATAAATAAAAAAGAAACTCTATTGCAATATTTAAGAGAAGAAAGAACCGTATAGTTTGTTGCTGTTTTTTTTCAACTTTTTTTTTAGCTCTCTCAATTATTTTTTTTTCAAATGTCTAAATAAACGGGGGGGGACAAAATTTACGGTGATACAGTGGAAGTAGGAAAGGGAAGGGAAGTGAGGTGACGGGGAGGACAGGACAGGACTTCCCTATAGCTCCTGCGCTTCAAGTATAATATACAAAAATAAAAATGATAAAAATAATCCGGAAAAGTTGCGCTAAATTTGTCGTGTAACCCTGGAAATTCGAGAGCGTAGTCGAAACAGACGGACGGACACAGACAGACAGACAGACAGACAGACGAACGAACGAACGAACGAATGGTTAACCGAGAGCGAGTGCTTTGCGGGGGGCTGCTACTGCTGCTAGAAAGCAGGCAGGCAAGCAGCGAGCAAGCAGCTAGCCTCACTAAGCGATCGGAATCTCTAGTTCGGCCGGGGCTCTAAACTAAAATATAAAACTTACATAAGCAATTCCCTCTTTCTAGCTCTGAAGGAGCTTATAGAAGCTAGCCGAAGCGATCACCTGTGTGTCCGCGTCTGACGCGGACGCGACCGCGACGTTTCTGCCAGGCAAACGTATAGTAGTATAACGACAAATCGAAACAACGAATGTAGTTATAATAACAACCGAGTTCGAACCTTGATACGTGATACGTGAAACGATAAACTATACGTATATATATATACCTTATGCCTATACACGCGGTTTCTTACTTGCTTATACACTTTTACTTCTATACTAAACTTTATACGTCTCGCGTATAAGTTAACGGGTATACGAGAATCGAGTATAGAAGTTTATCCACTTTCGCGCTATATCCCCTATAATATAATACCATCTAATTAAAAAAAAAAAAAAAAAAAACTATTTCACGTTACACACCTGTCCCTGTATATAGGACTTGTACATACTGCGTGTATGTGTGGATTGATGGACGAATGGATGGACGAAGAATGGATGTGTATACCCTACGCTACGCCAACCCCCTCCCTGCCCCGCAACCCCCCCCGAATACAATCGATATGCAGCTCAAACGAAGGCTCGAGAACTATGTACCGGGAATTATTCATCGAACTATTTGTTACGTTTCATATTATCGAGGGTGGGAAGGGGGGAGGCAATTGATTGATCGAAATATCGGATTAGTTATTAACGATAAATAAATAAACAAATGAACGAATGAATGATGAATTTAATAGAGAATTCTTTTCATACAAATTGATGACCTATCTTTAGGAGCTATCGAGACATTTATTTGTTTCATCTATTTGTCGATTAACAAAGAGAAATGTATATGATTAATTTTTGTTTTAATTTAAGGTCAAACGCGTTGTTTGTAAATAACGATAATTTCTCATTTTGTTTTTCGATTGATTGATTAAACTGATACGATTATATATAGGCGATTGTATTTATCTCTCCCTCTCTCTCTCTACGGGGTATAAAAAGAGAACCAAGAAACACGACGATCATGACGATGATTATAATAATAATAATAATAATAAGATTTCGATCTAGCCAGACCGCGGAAAAAATAAATAAATAAAAATACAAAATAATCGAATCTTCTAGAATAATCGCTATATTATATTTGTTTTCGCATCTCATTTTGTTGTTTCAATCTTTTAGCTTTGTAATTCTTACTTTTCTATTTACTGCGCATTTATATACACACAAATATGCAAGATAAATAATTACATGCAACAAGTTTATGAAATTTCGAATAGATTTACGGTCGAATATTGAATCGCAGAAGTAAAAAGAAAGAGAAGAAAAAATAACACACCTCGTCGTCAAATCGCGTCGATAATCAAAAAAAAGATAACAAGGTAAATAAAATAAATAGATCGTCATGGTTGAGTCTATAAGAGACAATTTGTCATCATTTCACATCATCATAGAGACAAGAGAATAATTCAAAACCTCGAGTCTCGATATTGATAAGATAAAACACTAAGAAAAATAAAAACCAACATAGTTTGTAACAATTTTTTTTTTTTTTTAGAGACAGGAATGAACGATTTTAGGGATAATTTAAATGATGACTATCGATAGTTTTTCGACCCTTTTTTTGTTATTTCTTCTTCCTTTTTTTCACCTCTCTTTCATAACATGATCGATTTGTTACTTACCATTGAGGCCATACTTCTCCTGGTTCCTTTTAACTTGGTCAGGTGCTAATCCTTTGTCAGAGTCGGTGCCGAAGTAGTTCTGCACCTCGTCCACGGTTTTAATGTGGGCGTCATCCATGGTTTTAAATCTTATTATTTAATTCGTTGCCAATCTTAGTGCGTGTGCGTGTTTTTTTCTCTTCTTTGTTTTTTTTTTTTTAAATTAATTAATTAATTAATTAATTTTATTAACAGATATTGGCGTTCATTCACAAAAGCTGTACCTGAAATAATAGAAAAGAAACAAATGAAGAAATAATAACGATAATAAATGTTAACATGATTATGAACGATTACGAACGAAAAAGAGGACACACACACACACACGTACACAGGTAAAAAATTCTACCCTTAACGTAACCCAACGATTTCTTCTCCGAGTTTGATATATTATTTTTTTTTTTTTTCTTAAAATTACATCACAGTATACTATCTTAACGTTCGATATAAAAGGAATATAGAAAATATGGATTTTTGTTTATTATTTTATGTTATTTCATGTTTCCCGAAACTCGTGTCGTGTCAACGTGTACGAAATAACGGAGGAGCGTGACGAAGGCGAAATGTGTAGCATGAGGTAGAGGTTTTTATTAAGCACCGTGGTATGAAAATCGTGTGTGATAATAAAAGCAAAAGAGAAAAAAAAAAAAAAAAAGAACAGAAAAAATCCTCGAGGTTTCCTCAATACGTTGATAATAATTATTTCGTTCGTTAATAACTCGAGTATCGCTCGTTCCACAGATATATAGATAGAAAAAATACAGAGTATCTTACGGTTATTTAGAAACGATAATATTCATGTCAAAATAACTCACCGCGGAAAAAAATTGTTCAACGTGACCCAGGGTATGTTAAATATAATATATATATATATATAATATAGGTTAGGAACGATGAAACTTGTGTAGTAAGTAGCGCGCGACACTATCGCATACGGGTGACGATTATCGGGACTATAACAACGCGTTATTATAGGGTTATAAATTGTCTGGATATTAAATATCATAAAATATAATGAAAATGTATAAGTTCACACGTCATTTTTTCCACTAACGTAACGTTTCTTTTTCTTTTCTTTCTTTTTTTTTTTCTTTAATTATTCTTTTTATTATTATTACTACTACAAACGTTGGCCAAACCTCGTCTTCCGTTAAACTGACTGACACACAGTGAACGACAAATCACGTTAGTCTGTTAGTACCTGTGCGCGCCGCAGATTTCGAGACGCTAAACTTAACCGGCATGCATTGCACTTCGGGGGATTTCCCTTGTTTAAATATACGATATGAGTAGAGTTATGTTTAAGTAGGATTGTTAACGGTTTAATTAGACCCTCGTAATTGACGATGTATATTTTATTTATCGTTATTTATATCTAGTTGATGTTTAACAACGTATTTTATCTAACCACTTATGATTTAAGAACGGTACTCGCTAATTTAACAGTACAATATTGAGGAGCATGTGGAGCGACGCCATTGGTCAAACCGACCATGTGACCCGTGACGCACTTGGTTATTTTCAGACTTCTGCTAGGCTATTTCCTTGGCGCGTATTTTAAGACGCCGTAAAGGACATCCACGCCGCATTTTCATTACATAATTATTAATGTATATGTATTTTGTTATTTGTAATAAAATTTGATATGCAACGAACGGTTCTATTCAACGGATATTAAACCGTACGAGACTGTGAATTCTTTTTTTTTTTTTTTTTTTTCTTCAACAAATATCTATGAAGCGAATAAATAAAATAAATAGAAAATAAATGAATGAATATTTAAGAATATAAAGAAAATAAATTTATGATTAGAAAATAGAAAATAGGGGATGACCGAACTTCCGAAGCACTTGCCATAAGTCAAGCGACGTAGATCTATCCTCGATCTGTATATTACTGTTATTGAGTCGCGCCTTTGCGAATAACTTAGCGACTGAGAGTCAGAGATATCGCGCAAAAGCCCGGGGGGTCTCGGGACGGCTCCCACTCAGGGTGGCTCGGAGTGGATCCGAGCGACCAGCCAAATTGCGCGTGCCCGAGAGCTCCGGAACGCTTTTAGCACATCTCTGCAGAGCCGACTTCCTAATTATTTTGGCAGGGGGTAGTAGAACGTAGTACGTATACTACGTACGACGGAACCGCCAATATCTACGCCGATAGACACACGACGTAACTATTTCTATTTTTTTTTTTTTTTATTTTTTATTTTTTATGTTATAGAAGATTTTGAAAAGTCGAGGACAATTACATTGCGTGTACTATAAACTCGATAAGATATCACAGAATTTTACAAAACGTTGGCCAAATAAATATCGAAAATAGAAACCATCGTTTCCAATTTTATTTACGATAGATTTTTTGATTTCGATGTTCGAACTTAAGCGCGGTTCAAAAAAAGTGAGAATAGAAAATGAACAAAATTCTGTAATTGTTGATCCATATACGTCCACGTCCTAATAATTTCACTAAGTGAGTTGCGTTGATTTGTAAATTTTAAAATGAGAATAATACCGTCAATACTTTGAATTCAAATATCGTACGAATCCGCGCGCTTTTTTATTTTCTAAATGGTACGTACTACACTACTATAACGTAGAATTCTTTGTGAATCAAATTAGCACAGGCTTTATCTATCGTTTTAAAACCGCGCGTGCATATACCTTCTAGTAAAACAAAGATGTGGTATAATATATAATACGGTTTACAATGAGATATAGGTAGATACAATGTGCACGCAGACGCTTGAACACGCTTAACTCGTTCGCAAATATACCTGCGGTATAAGAAGCGGCGAGGTCATGTTTGCATCTGACGCTGGTATGCGATTGTTTTTAGTATATATGTATATATTTATGTACGTATGTATGTATGTATGCAAGTTGTTATTTAACTACAGTCAAACAGTGCGGGATGAAACCGTTTGCATACATACATATACATATACTCGCAGATAGTCAAAAACAAAAGGAAAAAAGAAAGTTCAAAAAATACTATAGATGTAATCAGATGGATCGTGCGTATACTATAGTTATGAAAATTCGAAAAATCTATCGCTGAATAATAATGATAAATGTGTTAGAAATTGATAGATAAAGAAAAAATTAGAGAGATATCCACTAGCGGGATATATCTTGTAGTTTTTTTCGTTTCTATTCTTTTCTTTTTTTTCTTTCAAGCTGATTTGATATCGGTATGCAACAATAAGTATAATAATCCACAGACAGTCCTGGCCGTAATAGGGTTTAGTCCTTTTCGTTATTTCGCTTATTTTCACAATTTATATCACTGTTTTGGTAACCAGATTAGGTATTTTATTCATTTTTTTTTTTTTCTTTTCTTTTCTTTTCTTTTCACTGTGCCGCACACTGCAATATCATATTATCACTTTAACACCGATGATATTATACCTTATGCGTGGGGTCCGAACTTACCAGTTATAATATACACGTATAGTATATATACAATACATATATGTAAAGAATTCACGTCCGCATATAGGTTCGAAATAATAAAATTAAAAAACCACTATATAAACGATTTGAAGAAGAACAAGAGGAAAAAAAAAAAAAAATTTACCGTGGCACTTTATTATCGGGGCCCCAGATTTCGGTGTAACTATAATTATTATTATTCTGCGTACATTGTTCTGGTGTTATTTCTTTTTGTTTTAGTTAACTTCTTCCCTTTCTCCTCTTTTTTTTAATTTATTTAACTTACTTCATACGTTTAGAAAAAAAAAAAAATTCATTCAAACGGCAACGCCTGCGCTGCTGACGAAACGGGGCGCTGGGCGACGGTGAAATTCGCTTAAATAGGCGTCGACCGCGCTACCTATCGGACGATCTATTAACGAGGAAAAATCTGGCCGTTAGCCAGTCACCCCTCACCGAATTTTCCTCATGTATGTTACTACGTGTACGTTTTATACGTTTCTTCACTTAACCTCCAAACCGAAAACTTTAGACTTACGGAGGATGAAAACATCATTGAATATACGACGCGGTCGTATTCGGGAACCGAATCCCCGATATTCGAATTTCGAATTTTAGATACAATACAAAAAAAGAAAAAACTAAAGTCTGAAATTTCCCGTTTTCTTTTCAGGTGGCAAAAAGAACTTAGGAATTAAACTCGAAGTGTTAAGTCAGAACGTTTGCATAGACATTTGCAGATTTTAATACATCCATGAGGTAGCTTTATAGAGTCCTATGATAAAAAGTAGAGAATGTAACCGATTGACTAAGCATTGAATAGTTTTTCAAACTTACGTCTTATTATATTACTTTAATTTCAATCTTTGTAACGAGTTTATAACGAATTCGATTTCATGTATGTAAAATAAAAATTGAAACAGAACATAGATATGTATATTGATAAAATGTAATGATCAGAAAAATTACGTAACCGAAAACATATCGCGGTATAATCAAAAAGCTCTTTACATAAACTCTTCAAAATAACATTTATAGATATTTGATTTCAGAGTGTGATGATTCGTGACGGGTGATCGATATATATATACGAGGGCTAAATTACTATGATTATAAAATACTGATGTATGAGTTGATAATCAATTTTCGCGTTTGATTATCCGGTTATACATATTTTAGAAATAAAAAATCGCTGTATTATACAGATTCGCTAAGATTCCTTTGATGATCGGAATTAAGACAGTATAGTAGGCACATACATTATACATACATACATACTTTTCAGAAACAATGAATTTTCATCATATAGAATATACTCATCTGTATGTTACATACACACACCGGTTATAAGTAAACAGCTATTCTGAGCTGAGTATTTTCAAGTATACCAACATGTCAGGTTCGCCAATAAACGGGGGCGGACGCTTCCACGTCATCGTGGATGTAACCGCGCGCTCGTACCTGTGTCTGTCTCTACGTGCGTATATTTTCTACGTATCTGTTTCGTCCCTCACGCATGTTGTGTAAATGCATCTAAACTATAACGTGAATATTATAATATCAAATATATTATTGACGTTAAAATTATTCACCCCTTTGCATAAATCTTCGAAAGCTTCTTTCCTTGTTCAAATCATCGCGCATCGTCATTGTAAAGCGCGGGGATACGATACACAATTTTTGTATTTTTTTATTGCGACCGTTTGATGATCGATCTGATCAGTCTTAAAGCCGTGGCAATAATTTTTGGAATTCTAATTACGTTATTTGAAAATAAACTGATTTTATTTTGCTGTTTATTTCAACTGTATAATATAGCTTAAAACTGGCTGAAGATTATTTTTAACTTAAGCCAGATGAGGTGTTATGTAAAACTGTATTAGAGTATTAGTGTATTTCTAGCATTATTAGCAGTTGTAATATATAAGTTATTTAAGTTTCAAACTAAGAGAATTTCAGGAAAAAATATATCCAGACGAAGAATATATATATATATATATATACCTTGTTGTATTTCATTAATTTAAATAAAGAACTGTTCCTATAACATGTTACATATCGCTTGCCTTTTACCGCACCAAAAGAAAAAAAAGAAAAAAGTTTCTTTCATAATTCGAAACACTGTATAGTGCGAATGGTTTATAATAAAATCGATAAACTAACGGAACACAATTATACACTCAAGGTTGAGTTTTTGATAAATTTCAATACCATATCATCAAAGGAAGGGCGTGACGTTGGTATTTAATATTTATACACATCCGAGCCTTGGAAAAAGCTTCCTACTTTACGGATCAAAGAATTATTTTTACCCAACCTGCCAACAATAAAACTAGAAATTTCGTAAAAAACAATTCGACATCGATTATTACATGCACGAAAAAAAAGGAAAAAAAAAAAAAAAAAAATTTGAGAAGAAACCGATCAGAATTTGGGATGAAATAATTTTAAGCTCGAAGATACATTATACAAGCAACGAATACTGTTGTATTCGGCGTCTGCTGGAATCTTTTTATAAATTATGTGCCGAGCATTTTTTGATAAGTCAAGAAGCACTTGAAAAAAGAAAAAAAAAAAAAAAAAAATTAAATAAAACGACCAAAGGTTGGTCGGATTTAATAATTCCGGGTCTCTCTAGGCGCGGTGCGGTGGCTATAGAAACCTAGGTACAGGTATAATTTCTTGAGATAAAAATCTGCGAACGAGCATCAGCATCATCATCAGCAGCTGCATCATCATGGAGCATCAAAATACAGAAGTTGAACAAAAATTGTCTAATCTTGTTTGAGAAATTTCGTAATGCCTCTTAGACTGCAGTTTATTTTTCGGCAGCCTTGGCAAAAGCAAATGCTACGAGGGTTGTTTTTTTTTTTTTCTTTTTTTGACTGCTTCTTGGCAAAGTGCAGCACGTAAGAGACATGTACTTGTTCCTCGGTGAGTTCTAAACCCTGAAGACATAAGCGAGTAGATTTCACGGTTGTAATTCTATGAGATGGAGAGGCTGAACTAAACCTAAACATTTAGTCAAAATGGTCATTTTATTGGTCTGTTTGGATGTTTTAAAAGTCGCGTGTCTATATCAACGTTTGACTATACTATAAACCAAACCGCACTGGATTCGGGGAGCCGTTAAAATTATCGATGGAAAAAAAAAAGAAGAAAATAAAAGATAAAAAATTCTTCCGATAAACTGACCGTCTTACTCGTACAAACCGTCTCATCGACGTAAAAGACTAACCGAAGTATTACGAAACGTATAATCAGTTATCCCGCAAATGCGTAGCATTTATATCAGTTTCTTCCGCTCATGTATATGGTATATAGGTATATACAGCCGCAGAATTTTGCGGTAACGGAAAACTGCAGTTTCGAATAGAGTATAGGCACTATAAAGGAAACCGTCACCGTCTTTTATGGAATCTCTGGGGGTTTTTTTTTTCTACGGATATTATCACACAATTAATATTATCCGCGTCTATATACACCTTAAAATACATAATATACGCCATTCAATGATATTTATTGCGTATAAGAAGAAACGTTGCAATTTTTATGGTTTTTTATTTTTTGAGCGGTTTCTTCCGTATTCCTGATCCGCGTGTCTGCACCGGGAAAGAAATTAAAACAGAGTTGATGTATAGTGTAATTTCACGATCAGAAAGTACCTATACGCGTTTGTATATAGCAAAAAGTCCGTAGGATGAGGAAGAATCATAATATACATATATCCATAACGTAATTTGCATTTCCGATAATAACGGAAAGAAGGAAGGAAAAAAGATCCGTACTATACTCGTTAACTGATGATGAATGAATCGGACTATACGTATATTCCAAACCCGGAAAAATGACCTGGACCAGTTTTTCCCGAGTGAGAAAGAAAAAAAAAAAAAAAAAAATAGACCGAACTGTCCGTAGTTTTTTCAAAAAAATGAGAAAGAAATAATTATTTCGAGAATTCGAAATTTGAAAATCTGCTGAGTATCGAAATTTATTGTGCAGTTTACTGGATCGATTGAGGCGCGGGGCTATTAGACTATAGACGAGATGCTGCAGTTTGGTATCTTTTAGTATTTTTTAGCTCAAATAGCTATCAGTCGGTGGAATAGCTACGGTACGGGACGGTAACCACCTTTTGCTCCCCCCCTGTATTTTTAGGCCTCATGAAAGATAATACGAAATTAGAACGTTCGGCCTTTGTAAGAAGCGCCATTAGTTATTCGCAGAGACCACGTTGTGATCCGCCGCCTGTCCCTGGGAGGCGTTATTGTTGCCAACGTCAAGAATAGACGGGCTTAGCGTTCAGGATTCCCGGTTTATTTGCACGTTAAGCCCCAGTGACGTCACAATATATGTGAACCTGGGGAGCAACTGTCACAAAGGAAACGTCTCCGGCGATCATCGGTCTGCCGTGTACACGCCGTTCGATATTCCATTTTTTTTTTTATTAATTTTTTCCTCCAAAGTTTCCCCGACGAATTGATTCTCCATAGAATTCATTTTCCCCACTCTACCAAAAAAGAAAAAAATAAGAATAAATTTTTTTTTTTCGACGACCGACTGTGGCGACAGGAGTAAACAGTCGATCTAACCCGCGGTTAACGGCTGGTGTAATAAATTTGACAAACTCCAGAAGTTTTGGTCTCGGTAAGCGTATACCGTGACCATTTTCAAACTAGATGATCATGGACGGTGGCCAGAATCAACAAAAATCAACCATCTCATATACCGCATGAGTAAGAGTATCCCAATTCGATCTACATCCGATACGTAAATACATATATACTCATATATACGAATAGAACGATTGATTCCAGGATAGAAAACAACGTTGCTTGTTACTCTCAACTTCGAATTACACATATCAATCATCGACTCAGAGGCCAGTGATTCATTTTATCGGCTGTTTAATTTCAGCCTATTTTTTCTTTCCTTTTTCTTTTTTCTTTCATCATATCGAAAAATTTTTGCAACACAGAATGCGTGTGTATACATCAATTTATATTGAGAACTGCACTAACAAACGTAAACCATCAGTTTTTAGTATATAGTATGGAAAAGGGAGGTCCTGGCCACTATCCAGCTGCAGCAGCAAAGACCGATGCGATGCTGCGGGTCCATTATAATGTTTCATTTCGAAATTTGTTTCTATTTTTATTACTTCATTACATCGTATATTGTTATTGAAACTCTTCGCCGTTTAATCATAATATAAGATATCCAAACGACGCGTATATACATAATAAAGTATATACCTATATATTTAATTAAAAATTTGATGAAATAAGATACGAATTTTCCGGAGGTTTTCTTAGCTCGTCGGATGTACGTGAATATGCTCGCGGATAGGTCGAAGGTTACCAATCGGGTTGGAGGATCAGTTCGATCTGTTCAATTGCCAAGTCGAGAAAAAATTCTATACGTGTTTGTATAACTGCTGCAGAGCGTGGCACGTGTTGCACCGCGAGCAGCAAAATATAAATAGGTTTTCGGACCATCTCTTGACCACCTTGATTATGCTTTAGCTGGTACGTATACATACGTAGATGTGCGTGTGTATATATGTGAGGACCGTGAGTACCTAGGTATTCGGCAATTTTGGATGCAGTTTGTATTTTCCAAACTAAAAATAAATTATACTTGCCCGGTTAACGGGGGGGTCGGGTCCGACCTAATACTCGCCAAATCGTATAACTGGGACAGTTGAGTAACCCAGTAGCTGCTTTGATGACTGAGACAGTGGCTCAATGTCCCAAATATAGTCTAGCCATTTGTTGTATAGATGAGAATGAGAATTAGTTGGCATCAAGATGAAAATCATAAAGGTGTCTGTCACCACGTTTAACTCCGAAAGGCTAAAGACATACCAGAACAAGTCTAGTTTTGCTCAAGCTAATTCTGTTCCACCTTGGATTTGGTGTTATACCTCGGCACCTGACCGGCTACGACGACATTTTAACCGACCAGAGCCGTTGAAGGAACCAGGAAGACCTCGGGGGGATTTATTTTCAGCATTTTATCAAGAAAAAAAATTTTAACTTTGGTTCCAAAATTTTTATTAAAACTTCTCATCGATGCGAAAAAATTTCATTCGTTACCTAAACCGATCGGAAACGAGAAAAGAAAAATAAAAGTCTGCATCGGTGCAGGCGCGGGGGGGCTGAGAGTGTTGTCTGGTAAATACTAAATATATACATATACACAGATATATATATATATATATATAAGAGTTGGTAAATAATATAAATAGAAGATTCGTGCGTCACCTTTGAAGTTTACTAAGAAAAAAAAGATACATCGGTCGATGACCAGGCGTATACTGCACGCGAGATAGCTGTCAGTTGCTCGTCAAACTGGGCGGGGGACTTGGGATCATCCAAGGGTTACATGAATGGACTTATACATCCCATGTCTTCTGCCTTGTGTACGTATATATAACGTACGTGAGTCTCTAGACTCTTTTCTGAACCGTCGAGAAGAAAGAGCGGAGAAAACCGAGAATGACCATTACTCAAACGAACGACCGGTCGCAACAAATTTTCAAGGTAGAATAAGAAGAAGAAGAAGAAGAAGAAGAGTATCGTAAATTATATAACGACTGAGTTTTAATAGGCATCCGCGGTTTCACGTGAATCGTTCGTGTCTGTCC
Source organism: Macrophya alboannulata (assembly GCA_949628255.1). Classification (NCBI taxonomy): domain Eukaryota; kingdom Metazoa; phylum Arthropoda; class Insecta; order Hymenoptera; family Tenthredinidae; genus Macrophya; species Macrophya alboannulata. The sequence goes on along the minus strand of OX451212.1, from coordinate 5,008,153 downwards.
CGCGAATTCGTTCGCCACGGTCATCCCCGCGATATCTGTCCAACTTATATACTTTACCAAAATAGAGACATTGTTGTGGTCAATTTTAGACGAGCAAATTCCGCGCATAATCTTGCAGAAAAATGAAAAGAAAAATAAAAGAAAAACAATAATTCCGGGTAAATTTTAGCCATCAGAAGTAAGCCAATCGACAGACTTCGATCACGATGGTCTAGCTCCGATATTCGAAGACTATAATAGCCCTCGTACATATATCGATTAAAATAATTTGGCGT